>JAOANR010000009.1:34737009-35068327 GCA_030278955.1 Hygrophila difformis | reverse complement strand
CCGAGGCGCTCCACGACGCAAAGTGCTGCGCCGAGCGGCATAAGACGGAATACGATAGTGCTCACCTGGAGCTAAAGGATAGGGGTCCGTCTCGGGAGACGTGCGGATCCCCTGGGCAGCGCACAGCCCACAAATGAGGTGTGCATGAGTGATCACCCTACTCCCTCGCCCCCGTCGTAAACCCCTCAGGTTATCCGCAATGCACGCGCCCACATTTACCCGACCGCCTCGTGCGATAAAGCAGACAGTCTCAAAGACATGATCTATGACGATATGGCTCCGGGTGATCGGCCGAATGCGTCCTAACCAAAGCTGAGCAAGTACACGCCAAGGAGCATCCAAGGACGTCAGTCGTAGCTCGTGAGGGTATCCAGTCCGCGGGGATACCTCGGTACACAAGACACCCCAGGCAGGAGCATAAACCCGTCCCTCCGGCTGTGGTCGGAACGCACCATCATCGGGAAGGCCGAAATAGATGTTGATCGCCCGATCACTGAAGTCTAAGTAGCGACCACGAACCCAGACTCGAGAAAGGTCGTCGTCTACCCCAAGACCGCTGATGTTGGCAATAACCTCCATAGCTAGATAGCCGGAGGCAATGCCGTCGGGATGACGTGCAAGACCGGTCCACTGGAGATGCCCCAAGAGTGCACTGATCCGATCGTCACCCATATGATCGGGGAACAAGCCTCGCTCGGGAACGTAAGCCCTCTTCTGACGAAGCTCATCGAAGTAGAAGTCCTGGGCGGGCCATCGACGAGAAACGGAACCTATCATGCCGGCGAGGACGCACCTCGTCAGGGAGATCTCTGAGCCTCGGCACCCGCTCCTCGTCCTCCTTGGACTCACTGTCGTCACTGTCATCAATGTCCGGCATCTCCGGAGCGGCAGTGCTAGGGCCGGCTGCGTCACGTCGAGTAGCCCGTCTCTTGGCCCCCGGAAGGACCATAAGGAACGCCAAGATGAACCACGGGAAGGGCAACATCCTGCGAACAACCAATACCAATTGTTAGACTAATGACCCACACACGGAATAACATCAAATATATATATACATAATTCCAACGGGAGAAATCTAAGAAAACTTCGAACTTCATAGTTACTAATACATGCCGGAAGATAACCAAACCACTGATTGTACCTAAATAAATTTGGAAGCCCATTGCGGCATTTCATCGAACGCGTTAAATGCGAAAAACAACAAGCTTCAATTATACTTATAATATACACGAAATTTGCCCATAAATTAACATTTATCCAAGCAACAACTCAGCATCATAATATGACACCAAAACAATGAGTCCATCTTTCATGTCACAATGTCACCTAAAATGAAGAATTCCATATTACTCCTAAATACCCAAATCGCCGAGAAATGGCCAAGAACAAATACACATTGGGGCACAAACTCAACAAAATCAATAAAAACAACATCAATAAGCACATATGCTTGCTAATTCGCGCAAAACAAGCTTAAAAACAACAAATCCCCAAATTGTACACATAAACCCTAATTTCACAATTCAACCAAATTCTAACGAATCAAGGCATAAAACTTGAAATTGGCAAGCGAAATTAGAAGATACATACCTCACAAAGAGAAATCGAAGTCGGAACTAGGAGAATCTGAGCACGATAGGACGAATTTGAGAGGAGGATGAGAGGAATTTTGGAAGGGGAGGGGAAGAACTGGCTCGCGCGGGGCGCGAGCCCTATTTCTCCACCCTGGGGACGCCGCGCGGTGGCCGCGCGGTAAACCCCAAAAACCCGCCCGGACCCCGCGCGGAACAAAAAAAAAAAAAAAAAAAAAAATTTAATTGTTCCTCCTTTCCTACGCATTTACCCCTCCTCTGCTCTACAAAATACGGGTGGACGCAAATGCCGAAGCCCATTGAGCTGGGAAAAAGGGCGAAAGGACTATGGTAATTGGACCGCAACTTGTTGAGGACATGGCTCAACAAGTCAAAATAATCCAAGGAAAGATGAGAGCCGCGCAAGACCGACAGAGGAGCTATGCCGACGTGAGACGGCAAGATTTGGAATTCCAAATAGGCGATAAGGTCATGTTAAAGGTATCACCGATGAAGGGTGTGATGCGCTTTGGCAAGCGGGGAAAATTAAGCCCACGGTACATAGGACCCTACGAGATCCTAGAAAGAGTGGGGAATCTTGCATACCGATTGGCATTACCGCCACAATTTGCTCGTGTCCACGACGTGTTCCACGTCTCGCAACTGAAGAAATACGTCCATGATCCGATCCACGTACTCCAACCGGAGGAAATTGACCTGGACGATGACTTAAGCTATGAAGAAATTCCGGTGCGAATACTCGACAAGAAGGAGAGGGTAACAAGGAATAAGACCGTGAGGATGGTTAAGGTTCTTTGGTCTAACCACGAAGCCGAGACGACAACGTGGGAGCTGGAAGCAGACATGAGGGAGCGTTACCCAACCCTATTCCAAGACAGTGCAGCAACAGTTATGGGGACGTAACTGTAATCTTAAGAGGGGGAGGATGTGACGACCCGAGTATTTCTGAATATTTTGTACGAATACTTTGTACCCCAAATAAACAAATTCAAATTGTTTTGAACTACGTAATGACTTGATCCCTTCACGGGGTACGTAGGCAACTCGGAAATTCAATTCTGGGTTCAGTCAAATAATAACAAACAACGACACACAATAATACAATCGCTTAATCAAACAATTCCCGAACTCGCGAGAGGATGAAGTACAACTTCGAGGACGAAGTTGGTTCTTAAGGGGGGTAGACTGTAATACCCGTAAATTTTAGAATATAAAAATAGGAATTAATCCAATAGGAGAGAAGGTTTTGTTTCCGAGAACCCGTAGACGCGGAAATGCACGGAAGTCAAGGACGACGAATTAGAACCCGACGGACCAAAACCAACGGTCTTAGGATTTCAAGCACGTAATCGAATTGAGACGGAATAAATTTATGATGAGAAGCATAATCCGGAAATGACCCGGAAAAATCGAGCGCGAAAACGGGGAAGGATAGAAGTCCGAAAGAGAGGAGAAAAGACCCGACGGATCGGATCGCACGGACCCGCCCGGACCGCAGTCCAGGCGAGTCTCGCGCGCTGGCCGGGCGGGGTTTGGCTAAAAGGCGCGCCAACCCCGGTGGTCCTACAGGTTTTGGCAACTTGCGCGTTTTCGGCGATTTCTTACCATAATTCGACCTCCCGACTTTGGAAAGCGGATTTTGGCCGAAGGGGGAAGCCTTTAGGCGACCTAGGGCAGCCTCTCCCCCATTCTCATCAGTCACCATTCACTCTCAAACCCTCTCAACTCTCTCCAAAGCCAAAACACTTTCCGGCGACTTCCCGACGACTTTCCGATCACTTCCCGGCGACGAAAACCGACGAAGGAGGCGTTGAATACAAGATTCCTTGTATTCTAATCTGTGGTAAGTCGTTCTTAAAGTTCTATTTAAGTTTTTGAACCCGAAAACTTGATCTAACGTTGGATTTCTTCGTCCGATTCGAAATCGTGGCCAAAGTCGGAAGCTTGACGTTGAGGAGATCCGTTCGTAGGATTTTGGACGAGCCAGCGACCTTAGGACGACCCAAACCTCTCTATCACTGTAAGTTGAGCCTTCCATATCAATACGGGTGATTTCGGGGCGTCCGGTATGGGCGTAATGTAACGAAACGTAAAAATCGAACTTAAAAACCCCATCTTGCGCAGTTTCTGTAATCGGCCTAAAACCCATATTTCGAGGATTCAATCCGAAAAACTCAAAACTAGACTTTTAATCCTAACACATAAATCTAGGTTGTGTAAAAATTTCAGCCATTTTCGTTAACGTTTGCTATTTTAAATCGCATCGAAAAGAGACTGCTTTGACAAAACGTGTGGAAATCTGTCTATGAATATGTTCGAACTTAGTGAATTTATTTCTATAATTTCTAGTCCGATTTGATCTTTACAATCTAAATCAAAGTTGTAGATAATCATGTCTAGTATGTGCATATTAAATTTCAGAATTTTTGGAGTCCATTTGATATGTTAAAAAGTCGAGATTTTGAACTGTGTCAAACCTGAGTTCGGACAGTTTTCTGATTGCATGATAAAATCGATTTTTGACATGTTTCCTCAACTTATTTCGAAAAAGTTAAAACACGAAAGTTGTTCGTTAGGGTGTTTTGCATAAAGTGTGAAGATTTCAGAATTTTCGGGCTTGAAACGGATTTTTAAATGAGAAAGGCGCAAACTGTGACGCCAAGATACTTTTAAATCAAAGAGTTTTGAAATTTCGAAACAAACGGTCAAAGATTTGAAACGCGATACATCTACACTTTTGAAAAACCCCGATACATTAAATCTAAACGATACATGAGATACTTGGTGGAGGGTGAGTGCTCTGCAGGGTGCCCCTCTAGCCTTTTCTCTTCGGGCCTATAATGGACGAGAGAATTTGATGAAATATTACGCCAGTTGGCGGGAGATATATGGCCTACTCTCTCGGGTTGTCCGTATGGATTTCTCGAGGCTCCGGAGTGTTACTGGGTATGGCAGATACGGCTGCGGCTGCCGGATCACCGGCTATACAAGATACTTACGACACGGCTGCGGCCGCCGGATCACCGGCTATACAAAACACTGAGAAATGGTTTCGTAACGGGGGAAATAAAAGATTTAATGATTTTAAGTATTTATTTATTTTTGCATGTCTTTAAATTATGCATTTAAATTATGTCTTTAAATTTCATGGCATGACTAAATTATTATTGTAGATTAGATGCATGTTTAAATACACAATTAAAATTATTATTTCCTTTAAATTTTGTGAATGCATGTTAGGAGTGAAATTTTAAATTATCTAATTAAATCCCTTTATTGCTATGTTAGGATCGACCTACTCAGTATTTTATATACTGATAAAATTGTTGTATTCTCTTTTTATTTCAGAGTACGGAGATGATGCATAGCATGTGCATTGGGGATGGATTATTAAACATTGTTTATTTGCTTTTTACGATACTTGCATAACGGGCATGTAAACCCCGAGTTTTGGCCATGTCGGCCCATTTACATTTTTTTTCCGCTGCAATATATATTTACTACTATATGTGTGGATGACACTTATTATTTTTACATAGATTCCGGACTTGTGTTAAATCTTTTTGCAATACCTATAGCCTTGCATCTCTTTGGCAAGCTCGGAGAGTCCGTGTCTTGCTAGAGAGATGTGGCGGTGACATCCCGGCCTGGGTTATCAAATCCGGGGTGTTACAAGTTGGTATCAGAGCCCGGAATATTTTGAAGCTACTACTATTTTTATTTTAAAATATTTTGAACTAAGTATTATTTTTAAATTTATTATTATCATTATTATTCTTAAGACTACTTGTACTATTATTTAAGCCCAAAATTTGAGCCCAAAAATTTTCTTACCCAAGTAATATAATATTTTGAGCCCAAAAAGGGGGTTAAATTATTTTGACCAATATTTATAATTATTTATTTTAAGCCCAACCATTTCGACCCAATACCCATGTTTTTACTTTTTAAAGTCCAAACTATTATTTTGGCCCAATATAGGCCCAACTTTTTTTTTTTTTCATGATTAAATTTAAAAATACACTAAGATTAATTTTTGGGGGGATTGCATATGCATATTCATGTAGATTTAAATTCCTGCATCTCTTGACTTTTTATTCGAAACAAGACCTGACTCTAACCTTCTTGTTGACATTAGATGGCCGCCCCAAACGCGAACATGATCAACCTACTAATGAGGTTGATTGAGGCGTACCTCGAAACTCCTCAAAACGTGAACAACTTCAGACTAAGGGTAGAACAAATGGGAGCTAACCTGGGTCACCTAACTAATCTGGGCCAAGCAGGACATCAAGATATAACCCAACTCCAAATCCAAATCAATGAACTCCAGGCCCGCGAGACTGAACTTCGGACCCAGATTGACGACGTAGAGACCGAAGTAGGGGTCGTGGGACATCAACTGCATCATCTGAAGGACGATCTACTTCCACCTGCCCCTCTCGACCCGGGGACTCCTCCCGCAGCTAACCCCGTAGTTGACCCTGACGCTGTCCCTACAGCCGCCCAACCTTCAGTTGTCGTCGTTGATCCTGCCCCGGCCGCTGGGCCCAATTGGCCAGCGAGCCCAGTATTCCATGGGCCCCTTGGCTGGGGTACCGTTGAGGGGTCGAGTGATGAGGATGATCCCATGGAGGACCCAACCACCTACACTCCCTCAGCTTAGGGACCTTTACCGCATTTCTTCTACTATTACCCTTCCTATTTTCCGAGCCATTCCTATCCTTGTGATTCCTGCAGCTTGTATCAACTAACATTTTCTATTGAGCAATAAAAATACAAGCATTTATGTTATATTCTCTTTTCCATCATCCATAGTGCCCACATACATATATACATGCACATATATATATGAAAAAAAAAAAAAACCGCCTTCCTAGTCCAAACGTATGGTGAGGGGCTCAACAGAACAAAGGAACATGGTATTAATAAGCAAACAACACATATGAATGTCCATCAAACGAGAGTACCCTGAACCCTAAACCCTGAAACCCCAAGTCATCACTTAACCGAAATTCCAGAATTTACAACCGAAATAGATAATAATGGAATAACACCATAAAAGCACAAACTACAAAACACAGAGATGAAAACCATCGTCTTACAGTCTCATAAGGAAACTACTCCTACTACGCACCCCAGGAGTACCGTAAAAACGAGGGGTCACTGATCAGGAGGCGGGAACTGGCGACGCATGTAGTCGTCCATCTGACGCATGTAGCCATACATGTCAGCCATGGTGGCCTGCTGCTCCGCCTGTCTCATAGTGAGCGTGTCCATACGATCCTGATAGAGATCCATCCTAGCATCCAAGGCATCGTAACGAGCCTGCCCAGCTGCAAACCCGGCATCTATGCTGACACGCATCTCCTGCATCATCTGGAGCATCCGCGTCATGTCCTGACCCTGCGGTGGAACCCCACCCTGCTGTGGAACCACAGGAGGAGGAGGTGGCCGCTCTGGAGGAACAACTAAGATCAAACCACCATCCTCAGGCTGCGGGCGCAGTATAGCCCGAGGCGCTCCACGACGCAAAGTGCTGCGCCGAGCGGCATAAGACGGAATACGATAGTGCTCACCTGGAGCTAAAGGATAGGGGTCCGTCTCGGGAGACGTGCGGATCCCCTGGGCAGCGCACAGCCCACAAATGAGGTGTGCATGAGTGATCACCCTACTCCCTCGCCCCCGTCGTAAACCCCTCAGGTTATCCGCAATGCACGCGCCCACATTTACCCGACCGCCTCGTGCGATAAAGCAGACAGTCTCAAAGACATGATCTATGACGATATGGCTCCGGGTGATCGGCCGAATGCGTCCTAACCAAAGCTGAGCAAGTACACGCCAAGGAGCATCCAAGGACGTCAGTCGTAGCTCGTGAGGGTATCCAGTCCGCGGGGATACCTCGGTACACAAGACACCCCAGGCAGGAGCATAAACCCGTCCCTCCGGCTGTGGTCGGAACGCACCATCATCGGGAAGGCCGAAATAGATGTTGATCGCCCGATCACTGAAGTCTAAGTAGCGACCACGAACCCAGACTCGAGAAAGGTCGTCGTCTACCCCAAGACCGCTGATGTTGGCAATAACCTCCATAGCTAGATAGCCGGAGGCAATGCCGTCGGGATGACGTGCAAGACCGGTCCACTGGAGATGCCCCAAGAGTGCACTGATCCGATCGTCACCCATATGATCGGGGAACAAGCCTCGCTCGGGAACGTAAGCCCTCTTCTGACGAAGCTCATCGAAGTAGAAGTCCTGGGCGGCCATCGACGAGAAACGGAACCTATCATGCCGGCGAGGACGCACCTCGTCAGGGAGATCTCTGAGCCTCGGCACCCGCTCCTCGTCCTCCTTGGACTCACTGTCGTCACTGTCATCAATGTCCGGCATCTCCGGAGCGGCAGTGCTAGGGCCGGCTGCGTCACGTCGAGTAGCCCGTCTCTTGGCCCCCGGAAGGACCATAAGGAACGCCAAGATGAACCACGGGAAGGGCAACATCCTGCGAACAACCAATACCAATTGTTAGACTAATGACCCACACACGGAATAACATCAAATATATATATACATAGTTCCAACGGGAGAAATCTAAGAAAACTTCGAACTTCATAGTTACTAATACATGCCGGAAGATAACCAAACCACTGATTGTACCTAAATAAATTTGGAAGCCCATTGCGGCATTTCATCGAACGCGTTAAATGCGAAAAACAACAAGCTTCAATTATACTTATAATATACACGAAATTTGCCCATAAATTAACATTTATCCAAGCAACAACTCAGCATCATAATATGACACCAAAACAATGAGTCCATCTTTCATGTCACAATGTCACCTAAAATGAAGAATTCCATATTACTCCTAAATACCCAAATCGCCGAGAAATGGCCAAGAACAAATACACATTGGGGCACAAACTCAACAAAATCAATAAAAACAACATCAATAAGCACATATGCTTGCTAATTCGCGCAAAACAAGCTTAAAAACAACAAATCCCCAAATTGTACACATAAACCCTAATTTCACAATTCAACCAAATTCTAACGAATCAAGGCATAAAACTTGAAATTGGCAAGCGAAATTAGAAGATACATACCTCACAAAGAGAAATCGAAGTCGGAACTAGGAGAATCTGAGCACGATAGGACGAATTTGAGAGGAGGATGAGAGGAATTTCGGAAGGGGAGGGGAAGAACTGGCTCGCGCGGGGCGCGAGCCCTATTTCTCCACCCTGGGGACGCCGCGCGGTGGCCGCGCGGTAAACCCCAAAAACCCGCCCGGACCCCGCGCGGAACAAAAAAAAAAAAAAAAAAAAAAAAATTTAATTGTTCCTCCTTTCCTACGCATTTACCCCTCCTCTGCTCTACAAAATACGGGTGGACGCAAATGCCGAAGCCCATTGAGCTGGGAAAAAGGGCGAAAGGACTATGGTAATTGGACCGCAACTTGTTGAGGACATGGCTCAACAAGTCAAAATAATCCAAGGAAAGATGAGAGCCGCGCAAGACCGACAGAGGAGCTATGCCGACGTGAGACGGCAAGATTTGGAATTCCAAATAGGCGATAAGGTCATGTTAAAGGTATCACCGATGAAGGGTGTGATGCGCTTTGGCAAGCGGGGAAAATTAAGCCCACGGTACATAGGACCCTACGAGATCCTAGAAAGAGTGGGGAATCTTGCATACCGATTGGCATTACCGCCACAATTTGCTCGTGTCCACGACGTGTTCCACGTCTCGCAACTGAAGAAATACGTCCATGATCCGATCCACGTACTCCAACCGGAGGAAATTGACTTGGACGATGACTTAAGCTATGAAGAAATTCCGGTGCGAATACTCGACAAGAAGGAGAGGGTAACAAGGAATAAGACCGTGAGGATGGTTAAGGTTCTTTGGTCTAACCACGAAGCCGAGACGACAACGTGGGAGCTGGAAGCAGACATGAGGGAGCGTTACCCAACCCTATTCCAAGACAGTGCAGCAACAGTTATGGGGACGTAACTGTAATCTTAAGAGGGGGAGGATGTGACGACCCGAGTATTTCTGAATATTTTGTACGAATACTTTGTACCCCAAATAAACAAATTCAAATTGTTTTGAACTACGTAATGACTTGATCCCTTCACGGGGTACGTAGGCAACTCGGAAATTCAATTCTGGGTTCAGTCAAATAATAACAAACAACGACACACAATAATACAATCGCTTAATCAAACAATTCCCGAACTCGCGAGAGGATGAAGTACAACTTCGAGGACGAAGTTGGTTCTTAAGGGGGGTAGACTGTAATACCCGTAAATTTTAGAATATAAAAATAGGAATTAATCCAATAGGAGAGAAGGTTTTGTTTCCGAGAACCCGTAGACGCGGAAATGCACGGAAGTCAAGGACGACGAATTAGAACCCGACGGACCAAAACCAACGGTCTTAGGATTTCAAGCACGTAATCGAATTGAGACGGAATAAATTTATGATGAGAAGCATAATCCGGAAATGACCCGGAAAAATCGAGCGCGAAAACGGGGAAGGATAGAAGTCCGAAAGAGAGGAGAAAAGACCCGACGGATCGGATCGCACGGACCCGCCCGGACCGCAGTCCAGGCGAGTCTCGCGCGCTGGCCGGGCGGGGTTTGGCTAAAAGGCGCGCCAACCCCGGTGGTCCTACAGGTTTTGGCAACTTGCGCGTTTTCGGCGATTTCTTACCATAATTCGACCTCCCGACTTTGGAAAGCGGATTTTGGCCGAAGGGGGAAGCCTTTAGGCGACCTAGGGCAGCCTCTCCCCCATTCTCATCAGTCACCATTCACTCTCAAACCCTCTCAACTCTCTCCAAAGCCAAAACACTTTCCGGCGACTTCCCGACGACTTTCCGATCACTTCCCGGCGACGAAAACCGACGAAGGAGGCGTTGAATACAAGATTCCTTGTATTCTAATCTGTGGTAAGTCGTTCTTAAAGTTCTATTTAAGTTTTTGAACCCGAAAACTTGATCTAACGTTGGATTTCTTCGTCCGATTCGAAATCGTGGCCAAAGTCGGAAGCTTGACGTTGAGGAGATCCGTTCGTAGGATTTTGGACGAGCCAGCGACCTTAGGACGACCCAAACCTCTCTATCACTGTAAGTTGAGCCTTCCATATCAATACGGGTGATTTCGGGGCGTCCGGTATGGGCGTAATGTAACGAAACGTAAAAATCGAACTTAAAAACCCCATCTTGCGCAGTTTCTGTAATCGGCCTAAAACCCATATTTCGAGGATTCAATCCGAAAAACTCAAAACTAGACTTTTAATCCTAACACATAAATCTAGGTTGTGTAAAAATTTCAGCCATTTTCGTTAACGTTTGCTATTTTAAATCGCATCGAAAAGAGACTGCTTTGACAAAACGTGTGGAAATCTGTCTATGAATATGTTCGAACTTAGTGAATTTATTTCTATAATTTCTAGTCCGATTTGATCTTTACAATCTAAATCAAAGTTGTAGATAATCATGTCTAGTATGTGCATATTAAATTTCAGAATTTTTGGAGTCCATTTGATATGTTAAAAAGTCGAGATTTTGAACTGTGTCAAACCTGAGTTCGGACAGTTTTCTGATTGCATGATAAAATCGATTTTTGACATGTTTCCTCAATTTATTTCGAAAAAGTTAAAACACGAAAGTTGTTCGTTAGGGTGTTTTGCATAAAGTGTGAAGATTTCAGAATTTTCGGGCTTGAAACGGATTTTTAAATGAGAAAGGCGCAAACTGTGACGCCAAGATACTTTTAAATCAAAGAGTTTTGAAATTTCGAAACAAACGGTCAAAGATTTGAAACGCGATACATCTACACTTTTGAAAAACCCCGATACATTAAATCTAAACGATACATGAGATACTTGGTGGAGGGTGAGTGCTCTGCAGGGTGCCCCTCTAGCCTTTTCTCTTCGGGCCTATAATGGACGAGAGAATTTGATGAAATATTACGCCAGTTGGCGGGAGATATATGGCCTACTCTCTCGGGTTGTCCGTATGGATTTCTCGAGGCTCCGGAGTGTTACTGGGTATGGCAGATACGGCTGCGGCTGCCGGATCACCGGCTATACAAGATACTTACGACACGGCTGCGGCCGCCGGATCACCGGCTATACAAAACACTGAGAAATGGTTTCGTAACGGGGGAAATAAAAGATTTAATGATTTTAAGTATTTATTTATTTTTGCATGTCTTTAAATTATGCATTTAAATTATGTCTTTAAATTTCATGGCATGACTAAATTATTATTGTAGATTAGATGCATGTTTAAATACACAATTAAAATTATTATTTCCTTTAAATTTTGTGAATGCATGTTAGGAGTGAAATTTTAAATTATCTAATTAAATCCCTTTATTGCTATGTTAGGATCGACCTACTCAGTATTTTATATACTGATAAAATTGTTGTATTCTCTTTTTATTTCAGAGTACGGAGATGATGCATAGCATGTGCATTGGGGATGGATTATTAAACATTGTTTATTTGCTTTTTACGATACTTGCATAACGGGCATGTAAACCCCGAGTTTTGGCCATGTCGGCCCATTTACATTTTTTTTTCCGCTGCAATATATATTTACTACTATATGTGTGGATGACACTTATTATTTTTACATAGATTCCGGACTTGTGTTAAATCTTTTTGCAATACCTATAGCCTTGCATCTCTTTGGCAAGCTCGGAGAGTCCGTGTCTTGCTAGAGAGATGTGGCGGTGACATCCCGGCCTGGGTTATCAAATCCGGGGTGTTACAAGCTCATACTAAGCTTTGAGCCCATCAGTTTGAATAATTCCGACCAAAAAGGGCTCGTGAATTTTTGATCCCTGTCACTGACGATATCTTTGGGTAGTCCCCAGTACTTCACCCCATGGCTGAAAAAGAGATGAGCCGTCGTTTCGGCTGTAACATGTTACGGAGACACCATGAATGTGGCATATTTGGAAAATCGGTCCACTACGACGATGATGCTCCCAAGTTCTCCCTTTCGTCATCAATAGTCCCTCATCAATCCAGAATTGTCGTGTGGAATCTGTTGCCATCAGTTGCTTCAATTGCTTGGCCACATGGTCCGACTCCTATTCGCTCCCTTCTTGCCCCACATGGATTGTCTTGCGCTTCTTCGGGGCAACACTTGTCTCTTTAACTAGCAACGCATTTAGGGCGTGCTTCTTTGGGCAAACCTTAAGTAGATGTGGGCCGTCACACAAAAAGCATTCCGATCTTCTCGTGGACCCCTCGGCTCTGGCCGGCGTCTGGCGAAATCGGTGAATATTGTTTTGAGATGGTGGGGCTTTTTGGTTAGAGCGGTCCCCGCCACCCTGACTTGCGCCCGATCGACCCTGTCGAGGTGTCCCTCCTTTCTGTTGCATACTGGTCGGGGCCCTTGACGATCCCTTCGGTCGTCATGATAATCCGTAAGCCTTTCTGCTGCCGCCATCGCAGAGTTGAGGCCATTCACTCGCTGCCTTTGCAGCTCCAATCGCGTTCCTGGACGGAGGCCCTCCATGAAGGCGAACAACTTGTCCATTTCGGACATGTCCTTGATGTCGAGCATCAGTGCCGAGAAAGTTTTAACATATTCTCTGACATTTCCTGTGTGCCTCAAATCTCTCAGAGCTTACCGAGCGTGAAATTCCACATTTTCCGGGAAGAACTGGCTCCGAATCGCTTCTCTCAGTTCCGCCCAGGTATCAATTGCCAATATACCTTGCTGAATGTCAGCATATTTTCCACGCCATCATAACTTGCCGTCTCCCGCCAGATACATCGTGGCCGTAGAAACCCTTCTTGTTTCATTTTCAATACCCAAATTCTCAAGGTACTGATTCATATCAAAGAGGAAGTTCTCGACTTCCTTAGCGTCGCGGTTGCCAGTGTAAGGCTGAGGTTCCGGGACACGCACTCTTGGGCCGGAACTCGGAGCAACTTCTTGCTCTCTACTTACAGCTCTCTGTAGTAGTCATATTTGGATGGACATCTCTTCCATCCTTGCCTGGGCCTCTGCCTGTTCGAGTTTAGCTCTCTCAGCTAACTCTTGTGCCTGGGTCATCGCCATCTGCGAGTCCTCGGCATTTCTCATCCTGGGCCTCTACCTGTTCGAGTTTAGCTCTCTCAGCTAACTCTTGTGCCTGGGTCATCGCCATCTGCGAGCCCTCGGCATTACTCATTCTGGGCCTCTACCCGTTCGAGTTTAGCTCTCTCAGCTAACTCTTGTGCCTGGGTCATCGCCATCTGCGAGCCCTCGGCATTACTCATCCTGGGCCTCTGCCCGTTCGAGTTTAGCACCACTCACACGCCATTTTGTACACAATGCACGGCCACACCAGTCGTCCATCGCACCCTGCAACACCCATTGGGAATCACGAGGTTGAAACGACAACCGGCGCGTCCGGACAGCCCCGACAGGCGTGGACATTACTCATAAGTGATCGACAGAGCTCCTGGCACTCGCTCAGGATGGCTCCTGTCTCTGCATTCTCCGTCTCAAGTTCTTCAACTTTCGACCGGAGCCTTGCCTCTGCAAGCTCCGGGTCAACTAGCCTCGATGTCGTAGTCCTAGTGTGCCGCGCCGGGGTGTGCCCGCCTGCCGTTTCCGAATCCGATCCTGATGCACTCTCGCTCATGATGCCACCACCCGTTCCGGAAGGCCGGCTCTGATACCAACTGTGACGGGGCGCCGGTTCCGTATCGGGACAACCGTGCACCCGTGTGGCTAATAGACTGATTCCCAGCACTATTCTGCCAAACGGTCCATCCGAAGGGTCGGGTTGGACAACATCATTGAGCTTTCAGGAAACTATGGGATACTTCAATTTATATTACCACGGCAGACGAGCCTTACATCAATCATAAGCTTCGGGACTGCAAGCCAAGGGCGACCACCAAGCGGAGCCTTTGGCCATCGGTCAACACATAGGTTGGGGGTTTGATCCCCACCCGACCCCCTATCCCCTCCCTTTTATCCCCTTTGTAATTTGTATGGTTTGCGCTCCCACACACCTTCGCCGACACATGAGTATGACTGCTTCCCATAAAAAAATTGGTCTTTTTCACAAGTAGGTTGAAGGAGACCATTGGATCTGCACGAATTGAAGATGCCATTCAGAAAGGACAATACAACCCTATATGTGTTTTAATTGGGATTTTCTAAATAAATACCCATCACATACTAAATAGATACCCTATTAAATACCACATCATTGAAAGTAGTGAAAGGAATTGAATGGAATTTATATACCATTAGTTATATTATACTCCTACTTTTTTTTTCATTGTCTATGAAATGTTTGATTTTTAATTTATAAATATGATTTTATTTGTTATTATTTTGACTTAAGTATGTTATTATTATTTTTTATTAATTTTTTTGGATAACAATAATTGTTAATAATCTGAAAATATGGGTACATATAAATTAATCCATTATGCAAAAATTTTAAAAATTTGATTTATTTCAAATTGATTAAAATATGAGTTAAATAAAATACTAATCTATTAAAGTGACCAATATATTGACCAATTACAACTTACGATTCCAAATTCAAGAATAATCCTCTATAGTCATAAAAGGTGTTTCAAAATTACAAGGTTTTAATTGCCTATTCAATTGTAGGCATGAGATATACTTGGTTTGCCATCCTGCTGCAGATGGAGCTCTGTGACGGACTCAATAAGCTGAAATTGTAGGCATTGGGTATTCTCCTTATAATTGTACCGCCACATAATAATTTCCATGTACATGTGAAATTGTAATATCTTGATGGTATTGAAATTGTTCCGGACCTCTCCAAAGAGGAAAGAAGGCCATCTCACCTAGTGTGGTTAAATAATTGAAAATCACCCCAAACCTGTTGGCAATCAAGACACCAGTTGTAGGATCACCATCCAGTGTACTGCGGGTGCGTGAGAAACACAGTGCATTGTACAATTCATTGATTCCATCAGTGAAAACTCTAGCATAGTCATCATACGAACTCCATAACTCATCTAACAATTGATTTCGAACATAGAGCCACTGATCTTCGCCATAACCAAGACAAACAGATATTGCTTGGAGTCCACAATTGTGGCTTATTGCGCACTCGGCAGTCCCTTGCAATCTCCTCCGATTCAGGCATCATTTAGCAACCTCTCCCCTTTGCGGGATTTGTGGTGTGAATGAGGAAGACTAGAGACACTGCTTCTTCCTTCTTTAATTTTTGGGCTAAGTCCCTTTGGTAGGCTATGTGAGTGATTATTCCTCATGATCTTTATTCTCAGGATGATGAAGATAGTCGTCTTTGGCTTCATGGTATGAGTTGTTGCTTTGGTAATATTTTTGTGGCGGGAATAGGGATAATTTGGCGAGAGAGAAACTCTCGTATCTTCTCTGGAAAATCTTCCTCGTTCCACAACCTACTTAGACTGCTTCACCATTTTAAAGATGAGTTGCACAAAATCATGTGCAAGAAGAAAGAGATTTCCCTTTCACAACGCTTCATTTGTTGGAACATGTCTTGGTGGTCAGGCCATTTTATTCACTCTGATGGCTCTCTTCTAGCTATGCAATGAAAAGTTGTGTATGGAGCAATGGTGAGGGACTCTTCTGGAGTTTGGTTGGGTGGCGTCTCAGGCTTTTTGGAGGACACTTCTATTCTACGTGCGGAAATTATGGGGATCTTACATGGCTTGGAGCTTGCTAGGGAGCTTGGGATTATGGAAGTTTGTTGTGTCTGTGATTCTCTTGGGATTACGGAAGTTTGTTGTGTCTGCGATTCTCTTGATGCTTTGCACTTGATCCAGACATCTCCACCCCATTCTCATTTACTGCTAGTCAGGTTCTTCGTAACAAGGATATCCAGCGAGATTTTCATGTTTGCCGATTTGAGCACATTCTTTGTGAAGGGAATATGGTTGCAGACTCCCTAGCTAAGAAAGGCGCGAATGTAACACCCCGGTTTTGGTCACCTAGGCCGGGACGCTACCGCCACAACCTTTTTAAATAAGACACGATCGAATCGAGCTCATTTAAAAGAATGCTAAGGCTTAAGTTGCATCAATATTTAAAATTATTAAAAATAATTCAAACGATGCTCGAATTTAAAATAAGTCCGAAGGCTATCTAGCATAATGTAAAGCAGTTCGGAAGCTAAAATAGGGCCAAAACACAGTCTAAAGTTCAATGCGAAAATGTTAAAAATTTAAATGCGACAAGTCTTGAAAGAAGATTTCCCATCCCTCCGTACAATGCTTACACTTCAAAATTTGAGGAAAATAGAGACAACAACAAATCAGTACAAACGGTACTGCGTAAGTTAATACACAACACAACAATCTTATAAGTTTTAGAAGAGTATTAAAAATAATATTTTTACTTTAAAAAGATGGATATTTAAGTATAAGGAATTAATTAAAATCTTACACATACCGAAAGTTCATTATCATTGTTCATTATGATCGAGGACAACCCATAATATGTCCTAGGAATGAACCATTGGGACTGAAACCCACAAGGAATCAAACGTATCCTAGGGACGAACTCTTGGGATTAACCTCTGGGACTCGAACCACGAGGGTCGTGAAAGCAATGACTCTATACAGACACGCTCTGCAGCCCTAGATAACCCATACGGATACATCTAGGAGTATAGACCCTTACAATCACAAATCACATAACCACAATGTCGTTTTGGCTACAAGAGGGGGCGACATATCTCGCCAAGCGTACATACCCTCAGGAAATAACAAGCATCCCACTCGATCATAAATCACAAAGTTTCAAAATTTCATAATTTAGTAAAAATGAGTTTTCGACACGGATTCACAGATTCCGCTAATCATATTCTTCCTAAACAAAACAATTCCTGCCACAATTTATGCCAAACCGAATTAAAAATCCATTTGATACCCAATAGTTACAAAATTTGCACAGTATGTAGATAACATATAGACGAACAACTTTATAGTTCTACATTTTTCGAAATTCTGTCAGGAAAGGACTTGAAAATTTACATTTCCACAGAACATAAAAATTGCAATTTAGAGCATGACTTTCTAAAATGAGCAGTAACCATTTTCGCATTTGAAAACGTAGTAAATAATTTTTAAAAATTCTGAAAAACTTACAGCAGCTAGGAAACATCAAAATAAGTATTTTTCATAGAAATAGCCATTTCTAATTTTGGAATCCTTCAAAGCCAAACGAGACAATTTCAGAAAACCCTAGTCTTAAAACTTTAAACCTTCAGCGTATTTTCGGCAACAGGTGGAACTAAAATCATAACTCTCACAAAACACTTCCAAAAATCATAGAATTCTACAGGGACATACTAGACACACATAAGAACAACTTTTATTTACATTGGAACAATAGAAAACGATCATAGAATGGGCGAAAACGCACTGCAATATCGGGCTCTACAATTTATGGTTCTGACAACAACTTACTTCGAAAAACCAGATCAAATTTGATGAGGCAAACAACCTCCAAAGTTTATGAAAGTTTACAGATATCTTCTTTAATTTGTTAGGAACAAAATTCATTTAGAAAAGATTTCACAAAAATGGGTGGATCTAGGCCAAGAATGAGACATAACAGAAACACTACACTGGAAACGAGTTGATGACAGATTTGACATATGATGGAAATGGATCTAGATCTTGATTTCTACTCAATGAAAAAATCTAAAACTTGGTATGTATGGAATTAACTTAGTTGTGGGTTGATGGATGTCGAAATTCTCCTCTTTGGAATGTCAAAGAACGTCCTAGAACTGCCTCAAGATCAACAATTCCCCGAATGGACCTATATTCGAATGGTTTGACAGAAATCTTAATGTTTAGGGCATGGAATCCGAGTCTAAGGCCAAGGAATTGAAAGGGAAGCCTTATCAACCAATGGATGATTGACTTGGATGCTTGAAACTTGACCAAGGCCTCTGCAACCCGAAGAACAACTCTAAACACTCATCAACTCTCACTAGGAAATCTGATTTTCGGAATGGGGAATGGGGGTGGTTTTGGGGGCTGTTATGGAATGGATTGGGGTGTGTTCAGGGTCCCAACAATCGCCTTAGTGTTCCTTGGGAGTGTTAGGGAGTTGAGCTAGTCAAGAACCTCGAATTTGAAGCCCACCAAACTCCTTCATCCTTCCAACTTCATCCATACCCTCCATTAATCCACTCTTATACATGTATCCTTCGTTAATCAACTTGTGGGGAGTTCAAGGTTCAACAAATCTGTCCCAAAGGGTCCTAATACACTCACCAAGGTCTGAGAAATGAATAAGGATTGATTCAATGCATAAGGGTTAGAATTTATTGGCCAAAACGCGTGAAATCGCGTCTTGGCCCACTGGTGTGCCTAGGACCGCTTGGCCTTGGTGGCGCCCAAAACTGCTTTTGGGCGCCACTTTAGGCGTCACCTGCCTTTTTTTAATAATATATATATTTAATATTTTGATTTATTCCCAAAAATTAAAATATGGGAATTTTCCGGATTCATTGGAATAATTCCAGACAGATAGACAAATAGACAGTCCGATAGAGAGATTCTGGCTTCCTCACTATCAGCAAGCTCCCACAGGCAATGAACTGCTTCCAACTTCTTCATTCACTTTGTAGCTATAGAGTTATAAATTCCTTTGTTTGGGTTAGCTAGATTCAAGCAAGCATTCCCATGAAACGAAATGATCCTTTTCGTGATCCTGCTAATCAAATAAGAAGAAGGGGCAACATCCGGATTATTTGGCTCATAGTTTTCTTAAAAAAGCGCTCTAAGAAGCATTATAAGTTGTTAAGCGAACTTGAGGAAGAGCAAAAGCTTCAACTACTTTCCTTTCCTGTCACAATGGGTAGGTTGCGGGATTCTACTCATAAGGGTGTGATATATTGGATGTAGAAGTTGAAAGTGAAATGTGAAGATATTCTACTTCAATGGGTAGCTATTGGAAAAGCATATATTTGTATTCCGTTAGCAGTGAACATTAAGAATAAGATAAGTCTGGCTCGTTAATTTAAGATAGATATAGTCATTTGAACGTTAGCGCATCCGTTTTCTTGCTCGTTAGCGGCTTTAGTTTTCAATAAAAGACGTTTAGGCTTTTCTAATAAGATAGAAAGGTAATTTATTGCTCTAGCAAAGCGAGTCAAATTCCTGTTCTATTACTGGCTCAGAACTAAGCAAAAGCGAGTTGCAGTCTTGGAGCTTTTCTCAGAGTTTCTTACTCTCATAGTCAAAATCTCAATTCGCCTTCGGTAAACCTATTCTGAGTCGCGATCGACCGAAAATAATTAATTCCGCTCTTCGGAATTACTTCGGTTTTATTAAATCCAATTCTTTGATTTTTGGATTTAATCTTTCGATGTCGATTTCTCGGGTATTACAGTCTACCCTCCTTAGAAATCAACTTCGTCCTCGAAGTTGGGCCGCACTCGGAAAGGAAAACCAATGTAGACAAGTAATTGCACGCATAGAAATATTGAGGCTCAAAAATTAAATTCTTACCTCGATTCATGACGACTCTCTATGGGGTATCACATCCTCTCCCTCTTGGGACTGCAGTTATGTCCCCATAACTGCTCACGAGTCGCTTTGGAAAAGGTTGGGATATCGGTACTTCATGTCCGACTCCAATTCCCACGTCGCTTCCTCAGTACCATGATTGGACCATAGAACTTTAACCATTCTCACGGTCTTGTTCCTCGTAACCCATTCTTTGACATCAAGTACCTCGACCGGGTATTCCTCGTATGTCAGATCATCATCCAATTCGATCACATCGGGTTGCAAGACGTGAGTAGGATTATGTACATATTTCTTTAACTGAGAGATATGAAACATGATGTGGACGCGGGTCAGCTCAGTGGAAGAGCCAATCGGTAAGCTAAAGTTCCAACATGGTCTAAGATCTCGTAGGGTCCAATATAGCGAGGACTCAACTTTCCTTGTTTGCCAAAATGCATCACCCCCTTCATTGGTGACACTTTTAGCATGACCTTGTCTCCCACTTCAAACTCAAATTCTTGCCGTCTTGTGTCGGCATAGCTCTTTTTGCGCGGCCTTCATCTTTTGTTGGACCACCTCGATTGTCGGCTCATGTCTCAATGAGCTGAGGTGCTGCAACCACAGAACTATCATCCTTAGCCCAGCATAACGGACTACAACATTTCCTCCGTAAAGAGCTTCGAACGGCGCCATGCTAATGCTAGCGTGGTAACTGTTGTTGTACGACAACTCAATTAATGGCAAGTGGTTCTCCCAACTTCCCTTGAATTCAAGTACACACGCCCTTAGCATGTCTTCAAGCGTTTGAATCGTCCGGTCGGTCTGACCGTCAGTCATCGGATGAAAAGCCATGCCCATCTTGATTTGAGTTCCCAAGGCTTCTTGCAATTTGGTCCAAAAATTTGAGACAAATCTACTGTCTCGATCGGAGATGATATCGTGTGGTACTCCATGCCTCCGGACCAGATTATCGATATATGCCTTAGTCAGTTGATCCATCAACCAGTTGTCCTTCATTGGTATAAAAATTGCGGCCTTCGTCAACCGATTAACTATCACTCAAATCTTGTTCATTCCTCGGGGTGATCTCGGTAATTCAGAGACAAAGTCCATGGAAATGCTATCACACTTCCAACTTGGGATTTCCAGTGGCTTTCCAATCCCAAAATGGCTTTTGCCGCATTGCCTTAACCTTCTGGCAGGTTAAGCATTTAGCCACGAAGTCAGCAACATCCTTCTTCATTCGCGGCCACCAATAGATTTTCTTCAAATCCTTATACAGCTTATCACCTCCCAGGTGCATGGAATAAGTTGTACTGTGGCCTTCCTCCATCAACTTTCGCTTCCATTCCTCACACTTGTGAGGAACACACCATCTTCCTTTGAAGCGGATACTCCCATCATCATGGATTGTGAATCCTACCGCTTTTCCTTCTCCTATCTTCTCCTTGATCCTCTTGAGATTTTCGCCATCCAGTTGAGCTGCTCGAATCTCATCGAACACATAGGTTCAATTGCTATGGCATTCACCGTTTCTCCCACGGTCCCATAATGGACTAGTTCAGTATCCAACTTCGCCAAGTCCATGTATAGTCCCGAAGGTAAAATGAGAGTGTTTGCCGTATGCCTCATTTTCCGGCTTAATGCGTCCGCCACGACGTTCACTTTTCCTTCATGGTAGGCTATGTCTAAATCATAGTCTTTGATCAGCTCAAGCTATCCCATCTGCCTCATATTTAACTCTATCTGAGTAAATATGTAATTGAGGCTTTTATGGTCTGTGAACACCCGACATGTTCGTCCATAAAGGTAGTGTCGCCAAATTTTAAGAGCAAACACGACTGCGGTCAATTCCAAATCGTGGGTTGGATAATTCTCTTCATGCACCTTGAGTTGTCGCGATGCATAAGCAATAACCCTTTGTTTTTGCATAAGCACGCAACCAAAACCTTCCTTTAAAGGGTCGCTATACACCTCAAAATCATCCGTCTCTGATGGTAGTGCCATGACCAGTGCTGTTGTGAGTCTTTTCTTGAGTTTTTGAAATGACGCCTCACAATCAGCAATCCATTTGAATTTTAACCCTTTCTTCAACAGTTGGGTCATCGGTCTTCCAATCTGGAAAAATCCTTCACAAATCTTCTGTAGTATCCGGCTAATCCAAGGAAACTTCTTATATCTGTCTGACTTGTTGGCGCTGGCCAATCAGTCACCGTAGATATCTTTGCCGGATCAACCGACACTCCTTTAGCCGATACTATATGTCCCAAAAATGTGACTTCCTTCATCCAGAATTCGCATTTCGACAATTTCGTGTACAGTTGATTCCTCTTCAAAATTCCGAGCACTTGATGCAGATGTCTTGCATGCTCCTCCTCATTCCTTGAGTAAACTAGAATGTCATCGATGAATATGAAAACACATGAATCTAGCAACTCTCGAAAAACACTATTCATGAGGTTCACGAATACTGCGGGAGCATTTGTCAGACCAGAGAACATTACAGTGAATTCGTAGTGTCCATATGTAACACCTCGATTTAATTAACGTATAATTAATTTAATTAGTTGTGGTTAACTAACAAGGATTTATTTATGGATTATTTTATGGGTATGATTTAAATGAAGTGGAGTAATAAGTGGGTTCAAACCTACAAGAGAATAAGAGCTCAAGTGCTCAAGTGAGTGTAATATGGTGTATATGGCTCAAGACAAGTGGACCAACCCATTTCCGGACCCGACCCACAACTTATGACCCGACCTGGGTCCACTTGAGTGCTACATATCAGATTTTGGACTTGGGGAAATTCATTTCCACCCTTCACACCCCCAAATCCCGTCACCCTCTCTAGGAGAAACTAGGGTTCTTCAAATAGGAAGAAAAATTGTGCTTTCTTGCACAAATCAAGTAGGGAACCTATCATACAACTTAAGGTAAGCTTGTTTCTTGATTAATTGCACATTTCCATAGTTTTTGAAGTGAGTTTTGGGGGCTGTTTTAAGGATGATGAAATTTGTGCTTTTGGGTTGGATTTTTGTAGTTGTGGGTTGATTGGTGGCTTGAATCTTCACCCTTGGAGCTTAGAAACATTTTGGGAAGTTGAGGTAAGGAATTGTTGCTGTCGTGATCGAATTTTGTTAGGAAATTCAAGTCTAATCTCTTGCATGTCATGTTTTGAGCTTTAATTGGGATTGTCGACGGATTTGAGGTTGATCCTTGTAATGCAGCCCATTCTTGGTGTTTGGAAGCTTGGGGAGCTGTTAATTGAAGTGTTTGGACACCAAAAATCCAAGGCAAGAGTAGGATTTAGCTTAAAGTAGGGGAAGATTGGAAGAAAATGGTGGAGAAACACAGAATAACATCTGCTGTTCTACTGGTGCCCAGTTTGGGCGCCGCAAAGCCTTGGCGGCACCCAAAAACGGTCCGCAGCGCCAATGCGGCGCCCCAGACTTCCAAGGTTCCAGTCCAGGTGCCACAATGCTTGTGTGGCGCCTATATTGGTGCCTGGGCGCCAGTGTGGCGCCTCCTGTCGCACCATTGCTCCCGAACAACTCACAAACTTGAATCGGCTCTAACTTACGCGTTTCTAATCCGATTTTCGCAAACAATATATGAATCTGACCCTACTCGAAACAAGGATTTCAAATATGAAATCAGAATTAAAAGATAATGACTCCTTCTAAAGATAAAAATAGGAATTTATAGCCAGGGTGTAACCTGCGTGCTGATTTGCTGTTTTCTTCCGTTTTTCATTCCCTTTCGTATTTTATCGTTTCTTACTCATTTCTAGGCCTCGGAGAATGTTTAAAATTGGTCTATGTATTATTAGTGCCTATTATGAGTATTTAATTGGATTTGATAGATCTACCATGCCTTAGTCTAGGATGGAATCTTGCGTTGCTTCTAATAGGACGACTGTGAGTCGAGTGCCGTTACGTGGGACGTGGCACACCATGGAATATGTCTAACTCATTGTAGTACTATTGTAAGCCAATATATAGGGTTGGCAACCCGAATACCGGATTTAGTATTGAACTGGTAACTTACACTTAATGTTTACGAGTCGGGATCCGACTGGACATTGTGTAAGGTGATTTTGATCTATATTGAATTTTGCTTTCGAGGATATTAGATATCCATACTATGTTTACGAGTCGGTATCCGATTGGGCATAGTTAGTATCTTATCCTGGCATGTTGGCTTTCGAGAGCGAGATGCTCTGGGCTAGTACCCGCCATGACCGTAAGCCACTTATTTCAGTTGTTAGTGTCCGCGGCGGGGGCACTGTGGGTGTCTCTTCCGACCATTAGGGTAGTGGACCCTATTTGGGGAGGAATACTGACCATGGTACTTAGGTTGCACGCTAGGCATACTTTGTGTTGCATTTAGGGTAGATAGACACTTTAGGTCATAACATTCATCTCATCATCCATAATTCATCTTATTGTTGTCTTACAGTGTATGACGTGGTTGAATCACCGGTATGGGATGGTGTGATGTTTAATTATCTAATCATGCAATTTTATATTGTTAATAAACCTTTAAAATCTTGTTCCCTGTTTCCCAACTGTTCCTGCTCTTGCTCAATACTTATGTACTGACACCTTGCGTTTTGTCTTTCTTATAAATACTCCCGAGGAGGACGCAGAGCATGATCATGGTGATGGGTTTGGGGCTGAGTGATCTAGTAGGTCTGCATTATTATGTTGTTGACTAATATGCTGTATTAGATCCTATGCTATCTTTCTGTGATTTGTCTGATGTTTTTGAGTATTGCTATGTAACTGGATTTTGTCTGTGAACCAATAATTGTTATTCCAGTTTGAATTTGGTGCTGTGAGAGGTTGATGTGAGTACCGAGGTGAGGTACTGTATGAGGCTTATAGCCAGGATGTTATGCTTATGTTATGGTCTTGTCTTTGCTGCTTACTCTGATATTATGCGATTATTGGATTTTCTGATTACCAGGCTTCGTGTTATTAAACTTAAATTGATTGGCCAGCAATTTAAGTGAGATAACACGGCAGTGACATCACAAAAATTGGTTTAAAATTTTTGGGGCGTTACATATTGGTATCAGAGCCATGTGTGCTCTTATGTGCTTAGAATTTTGACACTCGCATGTGGTGAGGTGTGTGGGGGAATGCATATAGTATAAGATTCGCATTTGATTATGCTTATATTCCTGTTGCTTTGCATTATTTTTGGGATAACTGCGTACCTTATGAGATTGAGTTTTGGTTTGTGAGCTAAACACGATCAATCCATAAGGATATCCCGGGAGATCTATACTTACTTAACTAGTATGCGGTATCATTACCGAATGTTACTCAATGATTTGTTATGTTTGAGTACAGGATACCGTCGCGCAGAGTTGGAAACCGGGAGGTGGTGAAGGCCTCATAGTAAGTCCGGGGCCAATAATTGGTGACGATGGGCGGTATAATGTCGGTGAAAGGAATGACCTCACTAAAGAGAAGGGCCTTCATTTAGATGAACTTTTGGGAGTTGATGGGGGACTTCACCATGAGGACGAACCAGTTTCACTACCACTGCCACTAATGTCTATGCCTTTCGATTCCGTTCAACTTATGCCACAGATGTTCCCAATTGTGCAGAACATGAATCAGGGACAGAGAGTCGATCCAGTTCATCCTAATAAGCATCTTGTGGGTTCAGCGCTACGTTGGTGACGAACTTGTGAGAACGAGTTTGCGAAGAGATCAAGATTCACTTGGATGCGATCTGCTACGCCTTGTGATCTCATTTTATATCCCTCAGATGATGGATGTCAAGAGGAGCGAGTTCCTCACTTTGGAGCAAGTGGTGACATGTTAGTTCAGAATATTACAAGCGCTAAGTGGAGCATGTTGTGTTGTTGGAAGTCATTATAAGGATAGTGCCACATATTGTTGAATGTGTAGGTACTAACTTGTTGACAACGTGCTAAACTCGGGCACCGTGTTCACTTATATCCTCAGATTATATCCGAACACCGGATGAGACCTTTGATGACTTATCATCTTCCTGTGTCACTACCATCTAGTGATATAATACGAAGTGAATGTATAGGACCCAATGCACGTATAACTATAAAGGATTCGGGAGTTCAGCACTGATCTCGTGGTGCTAGACTTGGCGGATTCCGATGTCATACTGGGAATGGATTGCTGTCAAAAGTACCAGGAGAGGTTGGATTCCGGGGTACCATGAATATCCTCCATCAAAAGAAGGTGAGAAAGTGATCTATTACCCTAATGTCCGAGTTGTATCCTCTGTTTCTTCTACAGTATTAAACAGAAAGGTGTACCCGGCGAATATCTGCTATGTGCATGAGATCACACCACCTACATCAAGACTACCAATGTCGCAAATTCCTATCACCTCGGAATCTTCCGATGTATTTCTGATGAGATACCTGGGAGATAGACTTTGCCATAGACTTGGTGCCAGGGGCAACGCCAATTGCCAAGGCTCCTTACCATATGACTCCTGCAGAATTGAGGGAGTTGAAGGAACATCTTAAGGAGTTACTTGATAAAGGATACTCACAACCAAGCGGTTCACTTTGGAGAGCACCGATAATCTTTGTGAGAAGAAGGATGGGAGTTGCGGATGTGCATCGATTACCGCGAACTTAATCAGGTGACGGTCAAGAACCGGTATCCATTATCGAGGATCAAAGACTTGTTTGATCAGTTGAAGGCGCTTCTACGTCTTCCAAGACTGATTGAAGATTCGGATATCATCAGATTCGAGTAGCGAAAAGGGGACCACGAGAAAATATCCTTCCGAGCACGTTATGGTCATTTTGAAGTTACGGTGATGTCGTTCGAAATGACTAATGCACCGGCGGTTTTCATGGACTTGATGCATCATGTGTTCAGACCATGGTTGAATGTGTGTATGGTCATTTTAATCAATGAATTTAGGTATACTCTCCCAATCTACAGATGCATAAAGAGCATCTCAGAACAGTTTTGCAGGTGCTCAAAGAGCACAAATTATATGCCAAGCTGTCAAAATGTGAGTTTTGGCTGGATCAGGTGGCCTTCCTTGGGCATATCATCTCGGGCGAAGGAATTTCTGTGGATCCAGCTAAGGTGGAAGCAGCGCTGGAGTGGAATCCACCCACTAATGTTAGTTAGGTACGTAGTTTCCTTGGATTGGTGGGATACTACATGAGAGTCATTGAGGGCTTCGCAAGCATTTCAAGACCCCTGACTCAGTTTTTTAGGAAAGATGTACCTTTCCAGTGGAGCGAAGATTGCCAGGAGGCGTTTGATCTATTGAAGGAGAAGGTGACAAAAGCTCTAATTTTGGGTTACCTGATGAATCTGGGGAATATGAGGTATACACCGATGCTTCTCATCGAGGACTTGGATGTGTACTTATGCAGAATGGCAGGGTGATTGCATATGCATCTAGACAAATTGAAGCCTCATGAACTAAATTACCTGACTCACAACCTGGAGACGGCAGCGGTCGTGTATGCATTGAAGATATGGAGGCATTATTTTTATAGAGCTAAGTGTCAAATCTATTCGGATCACAAGAATCTTAAGTGTCTCTACACTGCAGATAAGATGAGTGGGAGACAGCGAAGGTGGTTTGAGTTCTTGCATGATTACGACACTAAACATTCAGTACACTGAAGTGAAGGCAAATCGAGTGGATGATGCATTGAGTAGGAAGGGACATGCATTGAATGTTGTATATCTTCCTTGGAGACTGAGACAAGAGTTAGATAAGGATGGCATTGTTATGATACCTTCTGGTATGAAGGTGAGGTTGAACGCTATGACAGCGATGCCTTCACTACTCAAGGAGCCCAGATTGAGTCAAGCTGTGAGCCAAGATATGATGCATTGAGAGTTAAGATTCGACAAGGTGAGGTAGACGGATTCATATTAAGTATGGAGACCGTTGGTGTGTGCCTTCTGAGGATCGGGCGCTAAAAAGGAAGGTTGTGGAGGAGGCACACTGTACACCTTACTTTGTACATCCGGGATCAGTGAAGATGCACGAGGACTTGAGGCTGAGTTATTGGTGGAAAGACAGGAAGAATGAGGTTACTGACTTTGTGTCTAAGTGCGCTGCTTGTCAGAAGGTTAAGGCAGAACGCATGCGACTTTGGGATTATAGCAACCTTTGGAGGTTCCCATGTGGAAGTGGGAATCCATTGCTATGGATTTTGTCACAGGGCTGAGGAACAGGTTAGACACCATTTGGGTGATTGTAGATCGTCTGATCTAGAGCGCGGTGTTTGTACCTATGAGGTGAAATTGGAGTATGCAGCATTTGACGACTGCTTACATTCAACATATGGTTAGACGGTTTGGGGTGCTGAGGGAAATCATTTCAGATAGGGATTCCAGATTCTTGTCTAGATTTTGGACGGATTTGCAAGCAGCTTTTGGCACTCAGATTTGTATGAGCACGGCGTGGCACCCTTAGACTGATGGGCAGACAGAAAGGACCATCAGAACATTGAAAGATATGTTGAGGGCTTGTGTTATGGACTTTCAGGGGATGTGGGAGGAACACCTATCCTTGGTGGAGTTATCCTACAACAACAGTTACCACGCGAGTATTGTATGGCACCTTACAAGGCCTTATACGAAAAGAAGTGCTGAACACCCCTGTGTTGGAATGATCCTTCGGAGCGAGCGGTGTTGGGTCCCGAGCTTATTGAGCAAGCCACTGCAATTGTGCGAGTGATCAGAGACAGAATGAAGGAGGCCCAGGATCGTCGGAAGAGTTATGCGGATTTGGCAAGAATGGACATTGAGTTCGCTATTGGCGATTGGGTACTTTTGAGAGTCTCACTGAAGCGAGGTGTGAGATGATTCGGGAAGATAGGGAAATTGAGTCCCCGATTCATAGGTCCCTTCGAGATCATCAAGAAAGTTGGGAAGGTAGCCTATCGTTTGGATTTGCCAACCGGGATAGGGAATGTGCATAACGTCTTCCTTGTATCATAATTGAGGAAATACATTTCCGATCCCGACAAGATCATCCAACCAGATGAAGTGGAGTTGGATGAGAGTTTGGGATACGAGGAGTACCCTGTGGCGATTTTGGATACCAAAGAGAAAGTACTTCGCAACAAGGTGATCAAGATGGTGAAAGTACTTTGGTCTGGACGGAGTAGAAGACGCCACATGGGAGACCGAGGATAGTATGATAGAGCGATATCCTGAATTGGATTTAACTCCAAATCAATGAGGTAACCTATTTAATCTATATTCTTGCATTTGAGGATGAATGATCCTAAGGGGGAGGGATTGTAACACTCCGATTTAATTAGCGCATAATTAATTTAATTAGTTGTGGTTAATTAACAAGGATTTATTATATGGATTATTTTATGGGTATGATTTAAATTAAGTAGAGTAATAAGTGGGTTCAAACCCACAAGAGAATAAGAGCTCAAGTGCTCAAGTGAGTAATATGGTGTATATGGCTCAAGACAAGTGGACCAACCCATTTCCGGACCCGACCCACACCTTATGACCCGACCCGGGTCCACTTGAGTGCTACATATCAGATTTTGGACTTGGGGAAATTCATTTCCACCCTTCACACCCCCAAATCTCGTCACCCTCTCTAGGAGAAACTAGGGTTCTTCAAATTGAAAGAAAAATTGTGCTTTCTTGCACAAATCAAGTAGGGAACCTATCATACAACTTAAGGTAAGCTTGTTTCATGATTAATTGCACATATCCATGGTTTTTGAAGTGAGTTTTGGGGGCTTTTTTAAGGATATGACGAAATTTGTGCTTTTGGGTTTGATTTTTGTAGTTGTGCGTTGATTGGTGGCTTGAATCTTCACCCTTGGAGCTTAGAAACGTTTTGGGAGTTGAGGTAAGGGATTGTTGCTGTGGTGATCGAATTTTGTTGGGAAATTCAAGTCTAATCTCTTGCATGTCATGTTTTGAGCTTTAATAGGGATTGTTGATGGATTTGGGGTTGATTCTTATAATGCAGCCCATCATTGGTGTTTGGAAGCTTGGGGAGCTGTTAATTGAAGTGTTTGGACACCAAAAATCCAAGGCAAGAGTAGGATTTAGCTTAAAGTGGAGGAAGATTGGAAGAAAATGGAGGAAAAATGCTGCAGTTACTGTTCTGCTGGTGCCCAGTTTGGGCGCCGCAAAACCTTGGTACCGTAGCCCGGACCTAGTTGGACACAATATTGTGGTTTGATTGCGGATTGACACTTGGTGTCAAAAGGGGAGATGGAACCGAAATAAGAACAAGGCAAAAATAAAAGAGATAGGGAAGCTTGAACCACAAAAATGGAGTCTAAGAGAAGCAATCAAAACACTTGGTGTTTAGACCTCATCTCAAGCTAGCATCCAAATCCTTGATTCAATAACCATTCGGCTAGATTCAAATCCGAAATGGTGAGTGTTTCCTGGACAAAAAAACAAAGGTAATGTTGCAACCCTAGGGTTAGACACACTTGTGATCTTTTGCAATAATAATGGAGAAAATATCCTCTAGATTAATATTCAACAAAAAATGTGAAACATTGTTTAGGAGGACATATATATATATATAGGCCTCCAGGATACAGGGGTAAAACTGGAAAGGAAATTACAAGAAAACCCTAGAAAGCATGAAAAATGGCATTCTGGACAGTCTGTGTCGCGGAACAGGGTCCCTGTCGCTAGGTAGGGGTTCGCGCCACGGCCCCTGTCGCGAGACGTGGGTTCGCGCCACGGCCCCTGTCGCGAGACGTGGGTTTGCGCCACGGCCCCTGTCGCAAGACGTAGGTTCGCGCCACGGGGTCTTGGGACTGGCGGCGGTTCGAGCCTCTGGACTTCGGGAGCTCCGTGTCGCTAAGCGGATGGTCTCGTGTCGCTAACTCGAGCTGTGTCGCTAGGCATGACCTCGCGACTGGGTGTCTCCGGACTGGGAGTCTCGCGACTGAGATACTGGAAGTCCAACAAGTCTGGAGCGGGCCCTCAATAGTTGTTTAATTTATTACATGCCTTGATTAAACTGAAATAAGTCTGAATTAAACAAAATAACAGTTCAACACTTCCGACCATTGATTGGTCTTCGTCCGGCGACGGCGGTGGCGCCGACCAATCTCCGGCCAACTTCCGGCGAGCTCCGATCAGTCTCCGGCAAACATCCGGCGGTGCTCCGGTGGTGCTCCGGTAGCTCTCCGGCGGCGGTGGCGTTGACTGTGAACCTCCTTCAGTGCAGAATTGGAGAGCCCATGCATGGCATGTATGGGCGATCCCCAATTTCCTTGAACTGGATCAGAATTAAGGCCTCGGGATTGCTTCCTTCTTCTCTATTGATGTCGGCTTGAAACTCCGCGGTTCTGAGAAGACTGGCGATTTTATCTGTGAATCTCTTTGCTCTGGTCCGGGAGCATGGCCCGTCCGGTATCATGGTTGCAGTTGATCTGGCTACCACGCCATCCCCACCCCTTTGGGAAGGTTGACCCGTCAACCGATCAGCTTATTCCTCGTCATGCTCGAACAGGACGAGATCTGCAACATTGAATGTGGCATTAATTCCGTATTCAGAAGGTAATTCAAGCTTATAAGCATTATCATTTATTTTCTCTAAAACTTTAAATGGACCGTCCCCCCTGGGGAAAGTTTGTCCTTCCGCTTTGCTGGAAATCGTTCCTTTCGCATATGGATCCACACCCAGTCCCCGGGCTTCAAGAGCAATCTCTTCCTTCCTCGATTGGCGTACTTAGCGTACGTTTCAGCAGATTTGGAAAGGCTGTCTCGTACGTTCTTGTGCAACTCCTTGATGGCTCTTGCCCTGTCCCTGCCATTGACATTAAAGTGCTCATTGCGAGGCAATGGCATAAGATCAAAAGGCGTCAGTGGGTTAAATCCATATACTATCTCAAAAGGAGACATGTTAGTGGCACGGTGGATATGTCTGTTATAGGCAAATTCAATGTATAGCAGACATTCATCCCAACTCTTGTGACCAGAAGCAGTAATAATTCTCAAAAGATTACCCAGTACCCGGTTAATGGCTTCGGTCTGTCCATCCGTCTGTGGGTGAAACGCGGATGAGAACAAGAGTTTTGTGCCAATTTCATGCCAAAGCGATTTCCAGAAATAGCTGATGAATTTCGTGTCACGGTCCGACACTATAGTCTTGGGAATCCCATGGATGTGCACTATTTCCTTGAAGAAGAGTTTAGCAATGTGGTGTGCGTCACTTGTCTTTGTGCATGGTATAAAGTGTGCTATTTTGCTAAATAGGTCTACCACCACAAAAATTGAATCCTTGTTTCTTGCGGTGCGGGGTAGTCCGAGCACAAAGTCCATTGATAAGTCAACCCATGGGCCTTCGGGAATCGGAAGAGGCATATAGAGTCCATGCGGGTGAGATGTGGATTTCGCCCTCAGACAGACGAGACATTTGGAAATGAAATCTTCCACATCTCTCTTCATTCCCGGCCAATAAAACCTTTCAGATAAAATCTTGTATGTGGCGTCCCTACCAAAATGTCCCATGAGGTCGCCACTATATACCTCTTGAATGAGCAATTCTCGAATTAATCCTCGTGGGATGCACAACCGGTTCTCATAGTACAAAAATCCGTCGAGTCTTGAAAATTCTTTGAAACCGTGTGCTTCGGTGGCCGTCCAAGCTTCTTCGAAATCCGGATCACTGCAATACTGATCCTTCACATGTTCAATCCCAATCAGGCGAGTCGTGGAATAGGCTGCTAAGGCGTGTCTTCGAGAGAGGGAATCCGCAACAACATTTTCCTTCCCCTTTTTGTATTTGTGTACATAAGGGAAAGTTTCTATAAATCCGCTCCATCTGGCATGCCGTTTCCCTAACTGCCCTTGCGTCCTAATGTGCTTGAGGGTTTCCTGATCCGTATGGATTATGAATTCACGACCCCTCAAGTAGTACTGCCACGTCTTTAAAGTCCTAACCACAACATAGAGCTCCTTGTCATAAGTGGAATAATTCAGAACAGCTCCGGAGAATTTCTCACTGTGGTAGGCCACGGGCTTTCCGTCTTGAAGTAAGACTGCACCCATCCTCGTGCCCGATGCATCACATTCGATCTCGAATGGCTTTTCAAAGTTTGGTAGGGCCAAGACTGGGGCTTGGGTTAGTTTCTCCTTCAGTAAATCAAAGCTTTTCTGCTCCGGCAGCCCCCACTTGAAAACTAATCCTTTCTTGAGTAGAGAGGTGAGAGGTGCCGCTATCAAACTGAATCCAGGGACAAATCTCCGAAAGAAACCGCAAAGGCCTAAAAATTGCCTAACTTCATGAACAGTGGTAGGCGGTTTCCAATCTCAGATTGCCTTGATTTCGCTGTTATCAACTTTCAATCTGCCATCTCTAACAATGTATCCCAGAAAAGATAGCTCAGTTGCATGGAATGTGCATTTTTCCATGTTGGCATATAACTGTGCTTCCCGCAGAGTATTGAGTACCTGTTGGACATGGTTAACATGATCAGCAGTAGAAGAATTGTATACTAGAATGTCATCGAAATAAACAACTACAAATTTATTTATGTAAGGGCGAAGGGTCTCATTCATAAGGCGCATGAAAGTGGAAGGAGCGTTTGTCAGTCCGAATGGCATGACAAGCCATTCATAGAGTCTGAATTTGGTTTTAAACGCGGTCTTCCACTCATCTCCCGGCTGCATCCGGATCTGATGATAACCACTTCGCAGATCTATCTTTGAGAAAATGCTGGCATGATCCAGCTCATCAAGCATATCGTCGAGACGCGGTATTGGATGCCGATACTTGATAGTAATAGCGTTTACGGCTCTGCAGTCTACACACATGCGCCACGTGCCATCCTTTTTAGGAACCAAGAAGACAGGTACGGCACAAGGTGAGAGGCTCTCGCGCACCCAACCCTTGCTCATTAATTCTTGCACTTGGCTCTGCACTTCTTTGGTTTCTTCCGGGGTCATCCGATAGGCGGGCCTATTTGGAATAGAAGCCCTTGGCACGAAGTCGATTCTGTGCTCAATTCCTCGAAGAGGCGGTAAGCCCGAGGGAACTTCTTCCGGAAAGACATCAGCATTCTTTTCTAACATCCTGGAAAATTCAGCAGGAATATTAGGTGCAGCAGTGCATGTTCTGTAAGAACTGTCAATGGGTTTGGAAAAAGTAAGGAAACAGTAACCTTTTGAATTAGGCTCGCAGAGGGTCTGATCGAAGTCAGTCCTTGTCATTAGAAGACAAGGATTTGCGGGCGGCTCTTGAATTGTGATAGCCTTGGCCTTTCCTTTCCTTTCTGCTTCTTCCTTTTTCATGTTGGTCCGTAAGACCTCTTGATCAGCTCTTACTAACTTTACAGACAATGGCTTAATGTTTATTTGTTTGCTTCTAAAAATAAAAGAAATAATGTTGGCACGCCCCTTGTAATTTACATCACGATCAAAGAGCCATGGGCGGCCAAGCAGAATATGACATGCAGTAATTGGAACTACGTCACAGATGACGTTCTCGGAATAGGAACCAATCTTGATTGGAATCTTGGCCCTTTGATTGACCTTCAATTCACCGTTTTCGTTCATCCAGTGCAAGTGGTATGGCCTGGGGTGTTCTTCCGTTGGGCTCCCATTATCAACGATTATTGAAGCTACACTACCCTTAAGATCACAATGACAATAAAATAAATTCTCCCTTTGTTCGGTAGAGCTAGGAGTCTCCTCGGTTTTGTCGGCACTGAGGGACCGCAATGCCACCAAATTGGTGAGTACGTGTTCTTCTTACATTGTTTCCTGCTCTCCATAGAACTCATCATTATCATCATTGTTCTGCTCATGCTGTTGCTCGTCGGTCGGGTCCTCTTCATCATCGGAAGATAAGATTCTGATAGCTCCATCTTCCATAACTGCAGCCCTTTTAACAAAGGTGCAATTAGGGGAGATGTGTCCCTTAAGACCGCATTTGTAGCAAGTCACTTCCCTTTGTTTATCCCTTTCGAACCTAGGCCTTTCAATGGTTGCAGGTTTCAGGGCCTCCTAACGGTAGACATTGAACTCCTTGGCCATCTCAAAACCCTTGGTTCGGGGCTTTTCTTCTTTGGGGGTCCATGGTTTGTTCCATTGTTTCTGTGAGCTAGAAGTGGCTCCTGTATTGGATCGGAACTGAACCCGTGGAACTGCTTCTTTAAACTGTGTTTCAAGCTGTGCTGCAAGCTCTAGCAATTCTTCCAAATTTCCATATGGCCTCAACTTAGCATCTTTTTGGATATCTAGCCTCAATCCTCGAAGGAACCTTGTCAACGTAAGCTCTTCGTCCTCCATACATCCCACTTTCATCATTAAGACCTCCATTTCTTGATGGTAATCATGCACTCTCTTAGTGCCTTGAGTCAAGAAAGAAAGTTTCTCATATGTATCCATGCGGTAGTGAGATGGTACGAAGCGATGGTGCATCATCCTGTTGAGGTGTATCCATGTTCGGACAGGTTCATGGCCTTCTTGGCGCACTGCTCGAAGCGTTTTCTGCCACCAAATCAAAGCATATTCTGTAAATGAGCAAATTGATATATTAACTTTCCTAGCTTCCTGGTAGTCGTGGCAATCGAATATGGCATCCATTCGGTCCTTCCAATCCAAGTATTCGTCCGGATTTGATGTGCTTCGGAATGTAGGGATCTCAAATTTGATTCCCTTTATCTCGTGGTTCTGCTCACGGCCTCGGACGTTCTGATTGTCCCTTGGATTGTACCGATCAGCTCATGGACCTGCAGGATATTCATTAAAATCATCAGATTCATCATCATCATCATTAAAATCATCATTATTGATATTGATAACATTGTTATTCAAATTTTGTCCAAGTGGTGCTTGTTGGTGTCGTGGATTTCCCGGTATGGGTGGCACGCGATTGGCTTGTTGTTCCAATATTTGTTGGCGACCGCGTGCAACAACCATTTGCCTTGGTCCCATCTAACTGTTTAGTGCGGGATTAAATTCGACTCGTTGCCGATGGGCCATAGCAGCTTCAGCGGCTGCCATATCCTTCGGATTAATGCCTGTAATACCCGCTCCACTGGGACCCGCTCCACTAGGACCTACACCACTAGCTCCGCTTGGTGGGCTCTCATGAACAGCTCCTGGGGTCGTCTGGGGAGTCCCTTGGGGCGTTCTTTTATCAAATTCTTCTTGCAGTCTTTGCTCAACAGCCCTCAAGGTGTCGGCTCGAATGAATGCGGCATGTTGAGCCAGTTCTCCGCCTAAGCCTCCTTCGACTGTCTCCAGTCTCTGTCTGACTTCAGAAAATTGCCCATTTAATCCTCCCATCTGTTCTGCCAGATTCTTCACTTGGTCAGTGATATCCCTGGTGGACCGACTGTTCTCGGCCACGATGGCCATAAGCTCTCGCAGAGTGGGCTCAATATTACCTGCCATTGTATCGAAACAAAATAAGAAATATTATAGATATAAGATGATTAGAAAATATTTTTTTGGGCCTCTCGGTGTATCACTCTCACAATTGATCACAATCCAATGATGTAAGTCTAGGTGAACCCACAATTTGGAGAATGCAAACCGAAATGGCCACAAATTAGGAAATGGTACGAATGAGTGAGGACTGAATTTATGGGACGCGCAATACACGGACAATGTGTAACTGCTCGACTCAATTCAAGGAAATGGCTTTATGCCTGTATGCAATGTGATGCAAACAGTTCAAGTTCAAAACCTTAAATGAGCAATGGTCACACTAAACAGTATTTTAGTCCCAATTTAAAAGTGTAAAATTAACCTCACTGAAGAAAAACACTCGGATAACCCGGTTACTCAATTGGCTTCAAGGGCTAGGGTTTCACAAAAGTGTCAGTCCAATACCCACCTTATTGCAAAACTGCTAAAGTGGTTTCAAGGGCTAGGTTTCACTAATGTGTCAGTCCAATATATCCAATTTATTGTAACACACTCAGAATATCATGCGCGTCGGTCCCACTGACGTGAAAGTAGGCCCGAAATTTGAATTTGGAGGGCTGGTGTCAAAACGACGTCGTATGGAGCTGGTGTGGACCCCACGTGGCACGTGCGGCTGATTTCTGCAAAACTTGAACTTCTGGTCGCAAGAGGGCCCCTGGTCGCGAAAGGTGGTATGGCGACTGGGGGTCTCGCGACTCGCCTCTTCGGAATCGCCTTCTTTCTCAGATTCCTCCTCGTGTCGCTAGGTTGAGGTGTGTCGCGATACAGGGCCTAGCGACTGAGGGATGCTTCACGACTGAACCTTGGGGAACTTGGGATTTTTGGCTGGGACTTCCTTTTGTGTCACGGAACTGAAGTGTGTCGCTAGACGTGGCCTAGCGACAGGAGGTGTGTTTCACGACTGGAGAGTGTTTCTTGCACCTCAATTTTGACCTTTTGACCAGCTTTCTCTCTCTTCGGGATTTTTAATACAAAGTGTACAAACTTTGTCTTATACAATATGTCCCTATCAAGTAATTAAAATCCCATAAAGTAAAAACAACCTTGTCCCCTTAGTACAGTAACACCTTACGTAATACACAAATTCAGATTCAAAATTACAACCCAAGAACAAGATGAAGATCATTCATGAACTCGATGAAGGTGGTAGGAACACCAAGAACATTCAACACTCACAACTCACTCCCAAACCCGATAGATCCCATTGTTAGTCCTCCAAAGTGCTCGAGTAATGATTTAAACAAGAACACAATCACAACACAAGCTTCAAATAGTCATATCTTGGGCATCCGATGTCCGTTTTCGATGTTCCACATACGAAAATGCATGTACTCAACGAGATCTACAAGATGGTGGGTTCAGATTTCGCAAAGGATGAAAAATGAGGAAGTCGAAATCTGGACAGAACACAATAGGGTCTAACTTGGAGAAGATGAACACAATAGGGTTTTATGAGTTTTTCGATTTTTATGGGTTTTTGGAGAAGATGAACACAATAGGGTCCAACTTGGGCTCTGATACAAAAATTTAAAATACTGCCGTAGCCCGGACCTAGTTGGACACAATATTGTGGTTTGATTGCCGATTGACACTTGGTGTCAAAAGGGGAGATGGAACCAAAATAAGAACAAGGCAAAAATAAAAGAGATAGGGAAGCTTGGACCACAAAAATGGAGTCTAGGAGAAGCAATCAAAACACTTGGTGTTTAGACCTCATCCCAAGCTAGCATCCAAATCCTTGATTCAATAACCATCGGGTAGCTTCAAATCCGAAATGGTGAGTGTTTCCTAGACAAACAAACAAAGGTAATGTGGCAACCCTAGGGTTAGACACACTTGTGATCTTTTGCAATAATAATGGAGAAAATATCCTCTAGATTAATAGTCAACAAAAGATGTGAAACATTGTTTAGGAGTACATATATATATAGGCCTCCAAGATACAGGGGTAAAACTGGAAAGAAAATTACAAGAAAACCCTAGAAAAAGCATGAAAAATGGCATTCTGGACAGTCTGTGTCGTGGAACAGGGTCCCTGTCGCTAGGCAGGGGTTCGCGCCACGGCCCCTATCGCGAGACGTGGGTTCGCGCCACGGGGTTTCGGGACTGGCGGCGGTTCGAGCCTCTGGACTTCGGGAGCTCCGTGTCGCTAAGCGGATGGTCTCGTGTCGCTAACTCGAGCTGTGTCGCTAGGCATGACCTCGGGACTGGGTGTCTCCGGACTGGGGGTCTCGCGACTGAGATACTGGAAATCCAACAAGTCTGGAGCGGGCCCTCAGTAGTTGTTTAATTTATTACATGCCTTGATTAAACTGAAATAAGTCTGAATTAAACAAAATAACAGTTCAACACTTTCGACCATTGATCGGTCTCCGTCCGGCGACGGCGGCGGCGCCGACCAATCTCCGGCCCACTTCCGGCGAGCTCTGATCAGTCTCCAGCGAACGTCCGGCGGTGCTCCGGTGGTGCTCCAGCGGCTTTCCGGCAGCTCTCCGGCGGCGGTGGCGTTGACTGTGAACTTCCTTCAGTGCAGAATTGGAGAGCCCATGCATGGCATGTATGGGCGATCCCCAATTTCCTCGAACTGGATCAGAATTAAGGCCTCCGGATTGCTTCCTTCTTCTCTATTGATGTCGGCTTGAAACTCCGCAGTTCTGATAAGACTGGCGATTTTATCTGTGAATCTCTTGGCTCTGCTCCGGAGCATGGCCCGTCCGGTATCATAGTTGCAGTTGATCTGGCTACCACGCCATTTGGCCGCGCCCAAAAACGGTCCGGAGCGCCAATGCGGCGCCCCAGACTACCAAGGTTCCAGTCCAGGCGCCACAATGCCTGTGTGGCGCCTAAATTGGTGCCTGGGCGCCAGTGTGGCGCCTCCTGTGCCACCAGTGCGCCCGAACAACCCACAAACTTGAATCGACTCTAACTTACGCGTTTCTAATCCGATTTTCGCAAACAATATATGAATCTGGCCCTACTCGAAATAAGGATTTCAAATATGCAATCAGAATTCAGAGATAATAAGTCCTTCTAAAGTTAAAAAAGGAATTTATAGCCAGGGTGTCACCTGCGCGCCGACTCGCTATTTTCTTCCGTCTTTCGTTCCCTTTCGTATTTTATCGTTTCTTACTCGTTTCTAGGCCTCGGATAATGTTTAAAATTGGTCTAAGTATTGTTAGTGCCTATTATGAGTATTAAATTGGATTTGATAGATCTACCATGCCTTAGTCTAGGATGAAATCTTGCGTTGCTTCTAATAGGACGATTGTGAGTCGAGTGCCGTTATGTGGGACGTGGCACACCCTGGAATATGTCTAACTCATTGTAGTACTATTATAAGCTGATATATGGGGTTGGCAACCCGAATACCGGATTTAGTATTGGATTGGTAACTTACACTTAATGTTTACGAGTCGGGATCCGACTGGACATTGTGTAAGGTGATTTTGTCTGTATTGAATTATGCTTTCGAGGATGTTAGATATCCTAACTATGTTTACGATTCGGTATCCGACTGGGCATAGTTATTATCTTATCCTGGCATGTTGGCTTTCGAGAGCGAGATGCTCTGGGCTAGTGATTGTGATGTGTATTGATTTATGCTTTCGAGGATATTAGATATTGTCACTATGTTTACGAGTCGGTATCTGACTGGGCATAGTTAGTATCCATCCTGGGCATGTTGGATTTCGAGAGCAAGATGTTGTGGGCTAGTACTCGCCATGACCATAAGCCACTTATTTCAGCTGTTAGTTTCTGCGGCAGGGGCACTGGGGGTATCTTTTCCGACCATTAGGGGAGTGGACCCTATTTGGGGAGGAATACCAACCATGGTACTTAGGTTGCGTGCTAGGCATAATTCTGTGCTGTATTTAGGTTAGATAGACACTTAAGGTCATAACATTTCATCTCATCATCCATCATTCATCTTATTATTGTCTTGCAGTGTATGACGTGGTTGAAGCACCAGTATGAGACAGTGTGATGTTTAATTATCTAATTTTGCAATTTTATATTGTTAATAAACCTTTAAAATCTTGTTCCCTGTTTCCCAGCTGTTCCTACTCTTGCTCATTACTTATGTACTGACACCTTGCGTTTTGTCTTTCTTATAGATACTCCCGAGGAGGACGCCGAGCATGATCATGGTGATGAGTTTGGGGCTGAGTGATCTAGTAGGACTGCATTATTATGTTGTTGACTAATATGCATATTAGATCCTATGCTATCTTTCTCTGATTTGTCTGATGTTTCTGAGTATTGTTATGTAACTGGATTTGGTCTGTGAACCAATAATTGTTATTCCAGTTTGAATTTGGTGTTGTGACAAGTTGATGTGAGTACCAAGGTGAGGTACTGTATGAGGCTTATAGCCAGGATGTTATGCTTGTGTTATGGACTTGTCTTTGCTGCTTACTCTGATATTATGAGATTATTGGATTTTCTGATTACCAGGCTTCGTGTTATTAAACTTAAATTGATTGGCCAGCAGTTTAAGTGAGATAACACGGCAGTGACGTCACAAAAATTGGTTTAAAATTTTTGGGGCGTTACACCATATCTCGTACAAAACGCTGTCTTTGGTATGTCCTCCTCGGCGATACGCAATTGATGATATCCCGATCTCAGGTCAACTTTTGAAAATACCGATGCTGCTTTCAGTTGATCGAAAAGGTCTTCGATCCTAGGCAGTGGGTATTTGTCCTTTATGGTCAATTGGTTCAGACCTCTGTAATCTATACACAATCGGAGTCCACTGTCTTTCTTCTTGACGAACAAGACGGATGCTCCCCATGGCGACGTATTGGGTCGAATGTATCCCTTCGCCTGCAACTCTTTGAGTTGTTCCTTTAGCTCCTTCATCTCAGCAGGTGCCATGCGATATGGCGCCTTATATACCTACTCAATTCCGGGTACTAGGTCAATCTTGAATTCAACCTCTCGCTCAGGTGGCATTCCTGCGATATCTTCAGGAAAAACGTCGGGATATTCATTCACGACTGGGTTTCTGTTGATCTTGCCTCCCTCGTGCTCGAGGTTATGTATGTAGCATGCATACAATTGATAGCCCTTTTGCATGAGATTGTAGAATTTTAAGGCATTTACTACCTTGGCATTCCTCTTTTGAGGCTGCATGTAGTAAATGACCTTCTTCCCTCGACTCTTGGCTAAAGAAATTTTCTGCTTTTGGCACTCAATGACAGCCTTGTATTAAGTCAGCCAGTATATCCCCAAGATTATATTGAAATCCCTAAGGTCAAACTCTACCAGATTCGGGAAGAATTCTAAGTTCTTAATTACTATAGGGATACCGTCGTATCTTTTAAAGCACGATACCACTTTACCCGATGGTAATTGAATTCCTAAGTTAGTGCTCTTAGGTCGAAATAAGAGCACACAGAGATAAGATTCTAATCTAAGGTAGGTTAGCAAGCAAGTTAGAAAGTGATTAGAATCCGAATTCATAAGCTCTAAGTATAAGAGGACACTGATAGGAAAAATAAATACTTCAGACTTTCATTAGATAGAAGATTTCTATAATATTGGCACCATTACACAAGATGTGGTACTACAAAAAGATGTGGTTGGATAAGCAGGGATAGATGGGCCAGTCTACTCCTTAGGGCCGGGTGAGTCAAGCAGCAATCGATCCACTTCCTCATTAGGGTTAACAGAGTCCTCATCCTCAACATTGGCAGGTAATTGAGGGTCTTCCTCCTCCACATCCCTAAGTGGACTAGGGCCTAGGATGTCATCAATCATACCAATCGTTAATAGATCTTTGATTTGAATTCTACCATGCAACATGTGATTTTGATGATAAAGTTCAGGGAATTGGGTTTCAAGATCAGTTATGCGGTTTATGGCTTGATCCCTAGCCTGGGTCAGTTGTGCTAGACACATATGAACAACTTTCATTTACATTGGAACAATAGAAAACGATCATAGAATGGGCGAAAACGCGTTGCAAGATCGGGCTCTACAATTTATGGTTCTGACAGCAACTTACTTCGAAGAACCAGACCGAATTTGATGAGGCAAACAACCTCCAAAATTTGTGAAAGTTTACAGAGATCTTCTTTAATTTGTTAGGAACAAAATTCATTTCGAAAAGATTTCACAAAAATGGGTGGATCTAGGCCAAGAATGAGACATAACAGAAACACTACACTGGAAACGAGTTGATGACAGATTTGACATACGATGGAAATGGATCTAGATCTTGATTTCTACTCAATGAAAACATCTAAAACTTGGTTTGTATGGAATTAACTTACTTTTGGGTAGATGGATGTCGAAATTCTCCTCTTTGGAATGTCCAAGAACGCCCTAGAACAGCCTCAAGACCAACAATTTCCCGAATGAACCTATATTTGAATGGTATGACAGAAATCTTAACTTTTAGGGCATGGAATCCAAGTCTAAGGCCAACGAATTGAAAGGGAAGCCTTACCAACCAATGGATGATCGACTTGGATGCTTGAAACTCGACCAAGGCCTCTGCAACCCGAAGAACAACTCTAAACACTCACCAACTCTCACTAGGAAATCTGATTTTCGGAATGGGGAATGGGGGTGGTTTTGGGGGCTGTTATGGAATGGAATGGGGAGTGTTCAGGGTCCCAAAAATTGCCTTAATGCTCCTCGGGAGTGTTAGGGAGTTAAGTCAGTCAAGAACCTCGAATTTAAAGCCCACCAAACTCCTTCATCCTTCCAACTTCATCGATACCCTCCATTAATCCACTCTTGTACATGTATCCTTCCTTAATCAACTTGTGGGGAGTTCAAGTTCAAGAAATCCGTCCAAAAGGATCCTAATACACTCACCAAGGTCTGAGAAATGAATAAGGATTGATTCAATGAATAAGGGTGTAACACCCCGGATTTGATCACCCAGGCCGGGACGCTACCGCCACACCTAAATAAGACGCGATCCAAATCGAGCTTATCTAGAAAGATGCTAAGGCTAAGTTGTATCAAACTTTAAAATAATTTTAAAACCTTTCAATTGTGCCCGAAATAAAGATCAGAGTATCACATGCATAATAGTGATAAATAGTGCGGAAGCAAAAGCAAGGGCTAAACAGACAGCCAAAACCAAAGTTCAAAGTTCCAAGTCCAATACGAAAATTAAAATGAAGTAAATGCGACAAGTTCTTTATTTGAGAAATTCCCATCCCATCGTGCGAGTTGCTTACTCTGCGAAAAATAGAAAACAACGATTTTTATCAGTACAAACGGTACTGTGTAAGTTAATATATAGCATAACAAATTCTAGAGTTTTTAGAAGAGTGAACAAAAGATAGGAATCAAATTTTAAAATAAACGAGCAAAAATAATTCACGGGAATTCTTACACTTTACCACACGACTGATTACCAATGCTCATTTTGATCGAGGAAATCCAAATTACCCGTTTGGGTGCTTATGTCCACAAGCCGTCGGTATCAACGATCCTGGGCCGAAGCCTTTTAAGATCAACATCCGCTTGGGCGCTTATGTCCACAAGCCGGCGATAATAACGAATGTGAAAGCAGCGGACCCTATACAAACACACTCCGGAGCCCTAGATAACCCATACGGATACATCTAGGAGTATAGACTCTTACTAACACGTAACATAATTTCATTGGTGCCGTTTTGGCCACCAAAAAGAGGGGGCGGCCCAGCGAGCTCACACCAAGTGCACTTACCCTCTAAAGTTGGGCATCCCACTCGATCAAAACTTACAAGGTTTCAAAATTCACATTTTAATCATCTCAAAACCTAATTACATTTCCAGAGTTCATAATTTTCACAAATGAGTAGGAATTGACTCACAATTCATCAAAACGCACGAAACCGAATTTACCGATAAAAACCTCACTGTGGCAGATTTCAAAATCGCACCAGGAAATGTAGTAAAAAAATTTAGAAATTTATGAAAATTTTACAGGAGCTAGAAAACATCTAAATATGCATTTTCCTTAGAAATAGGCTTTGTCAAATTCGGACTCCAAATGGACTAAAAAAATCATTTCAGAACCACCTTTTCCAAAGAGTACAAAACTTACTGTTTACTCGACCACAGTTTCTTTAAAGATCCATAACAATTCCAAACGTGCTCCAAAAATTATGAAATTTTACAGAGATGATCTAGACACAAAAAGGAACAACTTTCATGAAGACATCAACCATTGAAAACGATCATAGGTAGGAGCAAATCGGACAACAAAACTTATCACACCATAGTACCAACACTGACCGCAGAAAACTCAGAAAATAACAGATCCGTTTTCGACGCACAAATCATGTTCAAAAATTATGAAAATTTACAGAGAGCATATTTAAGATGTTAGGAACATTTTTTATTTAGAAAGGGTTTTCCAAAAACGAACGGATCTAAGTGTAAAACGCACAACCATAAAACTACTCGGATGAAAACCCTAGAAGACAGATTTGGCATAGGTTAGAAATCGAGTGAGAACTTGATGGATTCTCCACCAAAACCCCTAAAAATTGATATGCACAACACTAACTTACTTGGTTAGAGATTGGGATCGAAAACTCCTTCTGTGATTGCCTCAAACTCGAGCAAGACAGCCCCCACGATCACTGCTACCACCGAAAAATTCCTATTCGAAGAGATTGGGGAAAAGATCCTAGTGAGAAGGGAAAATCCGAGTTTGAGGATTAAAGATTGAGTTGGAAACCTTACCAACACCTTGAGGAAAGGATTGGAATCCTTGGAATCGTCCAACACTCCCTGGAATTGAAGAACTCTCAACACCACTCACTCAACTCTCCAAATGATGGCAGATTTCGGAATGGGGCTTGGGAGAGGTTTGGGGACTGATTTAGGGGGGTGAATGGGCGGTTTGCAGAGTTCTGGAAAACTAAGGGCAATTTAGCTCAGTCAAAAATTCGGATTAAAGGTTCCCCAATCCACATTCAAACACCTAACACCAACATGGTTCAAATGAGGTTAAGTGAATGTATATTGATCATTAATCCAACTTGCGGGGGTTGTTTCTAGTCCAAAAATCTGTCCACAATCATCCAATAACACTTCATAATGACTGATACACGAATTTGGATCGTTTGGAGTCGCCTTGGCTCGAAAAATGGAGCAAAACGCGTTGAACGCGTAAGCTGCACAGCCCCTGCATGGTGGCGCGGTCATGGGGCGTCCCCGCGCCACGGGCGCGCGAGCCCAGCTGCGATAATTTTTTTTTGATTTATTATGATTTAAAATTTTTTTAAAATCATAATATGAATTATCCGAGATCGTTGGATAATCCGATAACTCTCTTCGATAGAGACTCGTCCGAGAATATTTAATTCCGCTTTCTCGGAATTATTTCGGTTTATAATTAAAATCCGATTCTTTAATTTTCGGATTTAAATCTCGATTTTGATTTCTCGGGTATTACAGTCTACCCTCCTTAGAAATCAACTTCGTCCTCGAAGTTGGGCTGCACTTCGGAAAGATAAACGATGCAGAAAATTTGCACGCAGAATTTATTGAGGCTTGAAAAATTAAAATCTTTACCTCGGTGCGTGACGGATCTGAGCAGGGTGTCACATCCTCTCCCCCTTAGGACTGCAGTTATGCCCCCATAATTGCTCCCGAGTCGCTTCGGAAAAGGTTGGGATATCTCTGCTTCATATCCGCTTCCAATTCCCACGTCGCTTCCTCGGTGCCATGATTAGACCATAGAATCTTCACCATTCTAACCGTCTTGTTCCTCGTGACCCTTTCTTTGATATCCAGTATCTCGATCGGATACTCCTCCCATATGTCAGGTCGTCGTCCAGCTCGATCACGTCAGGTTGCAAGACATGGGTTGGATCGTGCACATATTTCTTTAATTGTGAAATATGGAATACGTTGTGCACGCGCGACAAATCTGGTGGAAGTGCCAAACGGTATGCCAAGGTACCCACACGGTCTAAAATCTCGTATGGACCGATATAGCGAGGACTTAGCTTTCCTCGTTTGCCGAATCGCATCACCCCTTTCATTGGTGACACTTTCAACATAACTTTGTCTCCCACTTGGAATTCCAACTCTTGCCGTCTCGTGTCAGCATAACTCTTTTGCCTGTCTTGTGCGGCCTTCATCTTTTGTTGAACGACCTTGATTTGCTTGCTCATGTCTTCAACAAGCTGAGGTCCAACAACCACAGAGTTATCATCCTTTGTCCAACACAACGGACTGCGACACTTGCGTCCGTAAAGAGCTTCGAACGGTGCCATGCCAATGCTAGCGTGGTAACTGTTGTTTATACGAGAATTCAATTAGTGGTAAGTGGTTCTCCCAACTTCCCTTGAATTCAAATACACACGCTCTAAGCATGTCTTCGAGCGTCTGGATTGTTCGCTCAGTTTGACCGTCCGTCATTGGATGAAAAGCCGTGCTCATCTTAATTTGAGTTCCTAAGGCCTCTTGTAATTTGGTCCAGAAATTCGAGACGAATCTACTGTCTCGGTCCGATATGATGTCGTGAGGCACTCCATGCCTTCGGACCACGTTCTCGATATATGCCTTAGCTAGTTGATCCATCGACCAATTTTCCTTCATTGGTATAAAGATGGCGGTCTTTGTTAACCGATCAACTATTACCCAAATTTTGTTCATTCCTCGGGGAGATCTCTGTAACCCCGAGACAAAATCCATGGAGATGCTGTCCCATTTCCAACTTGGAATCTCCAATGGTTTTACCAATCCTAACGGCTTTTGCCTCACTGCCTTCACCTTCTGGCAGGTTATGCAGTTAGCCACGAAGTCGGCAACATCCTTCTTCATCCGCGGCCACCAGTAGATTTTCTTTAAATCCTTGTACAACTTATCCCCACAAGGGTGGACCGAATAAGGTGTACTGTGGCCCTCTTCCATGAGTTTTCGCTTCAATTCCTCGCACTTATGAGGAACGCACCATCTTCCTTTGAAACGGATACTCCCGTCCTCATGGATTGCGAATCCTACCGCCTTTCCTTCACCAATCTTTTCTTTGATTTTCTTGAGATTCTCGTCGTCCGGTTGAGCTGCTTGAATCTCGTCAAATACGGTAGATTCAATTGTTATGGCGTTCACTGTTTCTACTACGGTCCCATAATGGACTAGTTCAGTATCCAACTTAGCTAGGTCCATGTACAGTCCCGAAGGTAAAATAAGTGTGTTCGCCGTATGCCTCGTCTTGCAACTCAGTGCGTCCGCAATGACGTTCCCCTTGCCCTCATGGTAGGCTATGCCCAGGTCGTAATCCTTGATTAACTCCAGCCATCTCCTCTGCCTCATATTTAACTCCTTCTGAGTAAATATGTACTTGAGGCTCTTGTGATCTGTAAACATCCGACAAGTTCGTCCATATAGGTAGTGTTGCCAGATCTTAAGAGCGAACACCACCGCCGCTAGTTCCAGATCGTGTGTCGGATAGTTTTCTTCATGTGGCTTGAGTTGCCGCGATGCGTAAGCAATAACCCTTTGGTTTTGCATAAGCACGCATCCAAGACCTTCTTTTGAAGCGTCGCTTTACACTTCAAAATTTCCGCCTCTGACGGCAATGCCAAGACTGGTGCTGTTGTGAGTCTCTTCTTGAGTTCCTGGAACGACATCTCACAATCAGCTGTCCATTCGAACTTTAACCCTTTCTTTAGCAACTGGGTCATCGGTCTTGCAATCTTTGAAAAGTCCTTCACGAACCTTCTGTAGTATCCGGCTAGTCCTAGGAAACTTCGTATCTCAGTCTGACTAGTTGGCGCTGGCCAATCAGTCACTGCAGATATCTTTGCCGGGTCAACCGACACTCCTTTAGCCGATACTATGTGTCCTAAGAAGGCAACTTCCTTCATCCAAAATTCGCACTTTGACAGCTTTGCGTATAACTGATTTTTCCTCAAAATCTGTAACACTTGATGAAGATGTCTTGCATGCTCCTCCTCATCCCTTGAGTAAACTAGAATGTCATCGATGAATACGACAACACATGAGTCTAGTAACTCTCGGAATACACTATTCATGAGGTTCATGAATACTGCGGGAGCATTAGTCAGACCGAAGGACATTACGGTGAATTCGTAGTGCCCATATCTTGTGCGAAATGTTGTCTTCGTTATGTCCTTTTTGGCGATACGCAGCTGATGGTATCCCGATCTCAGGTCAACCTTTGAAAATACCGACGCTCCTTTCAGCTGATCGAAGAGATCTTCGATCCTAGGTAGCGGGTATTTATTCTTAATCGTCACTTGATTAAGTCCTCTGTAGTCTATGCACAATCGAAGTCCGCCGTCTTTCTTCTTGACGAACAGGACTGGTGCACCCCATGGTGATGTGCTCGGCCGAATATACCCTTTCGTTAACAACTCCTCGAGTTGTTCCTTCAGTTCTTTCATCTCCGCGGGTGCCATTCGATACGGTGCCTTCGATACTGGTTCGATTCCAGGCACCAGATCGATTGTGAACTCGACTTCACGCTCAGGAGGCATTCCTGGGATATCTTCAGGAAAGACATCGGTGTACTCACTCACGACTGGAATTCTCTCGATCTTATTTCCCTCGTCCTCCAGATTATGTACGTAACAGGCGTACAGCTGATATCCCTTCTGCATGAGATTGCAGAACTTCACTGCATTTACTACCTTGGCACTTTTCCTCTGAGGCTGCATGTAGTAAATGGCCTTCTTTCCTCGACTCTTGGCCAGAGAAATTTTCTGTTTTTGACACTCAATAACCGCCTTGTATTGAGTCAGAAAGTCCATTCCAAAGATAATGTCAAAGTCCTTGAGCTCAAATTCGACTAAGTTCGCGAAAAATTCTATGTTCTTGATCACAATCGGGATTCCATCATATCGTTTCGAACACGATACTACTTTACCCGACGGTAGCTGAATTCCTAGGTTAATATTCTTAGGCGCTGGAAGATCTAAGGCAGACCTAATCCTTGTAGATAGTAAAGAACAGCTTGCGACTGAATCGAATAAAACCTTAACGGATACGTCTAGAGCAGTAAACGTACCAGTTATTACTTCTCCATGGGCAGCCATATCTGCCTGATTGATGACATTGAGACGTCCGACCGGTCGCCCTTGATTTCCTTGCTGGTTCTGATTTTGAGGCGGCCTCTGTCCCTGAGGGAACCTCTGACCCTGGTTGTTCTGATGGTTCTGCCCAGCTGGCCTATTCCCCTGAGGACGATTCAGCAAGTCCGGCCTCTTATCTATACGATCCTCTCTGGTCCAGCACTCCTTTTTCATATGGCCCTCTCGGCCACAACGGTAACAATGCCCTGGTTTTGGGCATTCGCGCACCAAGTGCGGAATGTTGCACCTCTGACATCTGGGTATGTAAGCGCCTTGGTTATCCGGCCTTCGGTTTCCTTGGCCTCCTTGATTGAACTCTCTATTTTCTGGCTTCCTCTGACCATCATTTCTTCCTTGGTCATTTCCCCTTCTGAAGTGATTTCCGGTGGTGTTGTTTCGGTTCTTCTTATCAAAACTATTCGAGCCTTTGCTCGATTCTCCATGGTCTTTGCGCTTCAGCTGTTGCACCCGGGCGATCGCCACCGCTCGGTCATAAACAGCTTGCAGGGTGGTGTACTGTCCTCCCACCAAAATCTCTCTGATGCTGAGGTTCAGCCCCATTTCAAACTTCTGGGCTTTGTCCGCATCAGTCGGCACAAGCCTTGGAGCAAAACGGACAAGCTCCTTAAACTTCGCACAATATTCCTGAACTGTCTGGGTGCCTTAACGAAGGTTGATGAAGTCTTCGTACTTAGCAGTTTTCGTGCTGAGGGGATAAAACCTCTCTCTCATCATTTCCTTGAACTCTTCCCAAAAGTAGACATGCTCACCATCCGCCAGCCCTCCTTGGTGGTTCTTCCACCATTCGTCAGCTTCCCCACTTAAGTAGTATACCGCCACTCCCATTTTCTCGTTTTCGGGACACCTGACGGCGTTTAGCAGCTTATCGAAAGTCCTGATCCAGTCCTCCAGCTTTGCGGGATCCTCCTGTCCCTCATAATGGTGCGACTGGTAGGGATTTACCATCGCCAAGTAGTTTATGCGAGCTGCTGGAGGTGGCACTGCTGCCTGTGCTCGATTGACTTCCGCGTTTCCCAAAGCAATGAGGACTTGTTCGACTGTCCTAAGTCACTCATCAAGTGCATTGGGAGCTGGGTTAGCTTGGCCTCCAGGATTTGGCGGGTTTGCACCAGCTGGAGCATTAGCGTTTTCATTCACTGGGATCTCAACTCGGGGTCTCCCTCTCGGCGGCATTCTGATGATCAAGCACGCAGAGGTTAGATTCGCAGTTAGATGTAGGTTAATAGTCAAGTTAGACTACGATTAGAGTTCTATCTCATAGGTTCTAAGTGCGAAAGAACACAGGAAAGAGAAGGGAAAAACAAGTACTAAATTCCATTGGATCATAACGACTTGATATCATGAAACTACTTCAATATATAGCACTAGGTTACCACTACATAAAATGTGGTAATGATAGGCTAAGCAGGATGTGGTAGTACTAATACGCAAAGTACGGGCACGAAATACTAGTAAAGAAAAGTAAAGGAAAGTCCACCCAACAGCAGTCACATGTCATAGCCTAGAGCAAGTAATCAGGGGAGTAGCCGAGCATCCTGCGGTCGGCTTCGATCTCCTCATCAGTATCAAGAGGCAGTGGAGGGTTCTCCACAACCTCTTCGGGCTCCTCTTCCACAATGTCGACGTGCTCATCCGGGTCCTATTCCTCTTCCTCCTCCATCTCTAGCTCAGGATTGAGCTGATTCTGCAGCCCATTCAATACATCCTCAAGTGCAAACATACGGCCCTGCAGCATATGAACGTGATGACGACAGTCTTCAAACTCGGCCTCTAGAGTAGTTTGCGCGCAGTAACTTGATTGTTCCTAATGGTTAATGCTTCAAGCTTTTCTTCCAAGGACCTAATACGGTTCCTGTCGTTTTCGGCATCCCTACGCATGTGGCGAAGCTCGTGCATAATGTCGGACATGGAACATAGTGAGCGCATGATGGAATCTAGCAACCTTGGATCGTCCATCTAATCATACAAGTTTTACATTAAGGGATTTGGTACATTATAAAAAATTTTGTTAATGCACATGTATTCCCCCCAAAAATAATACTTTTAAGACTTGTCGAATTTTCGAGGTATACTTTTCCATGGGTTTTAAAATAAAATTTCTTGTCCATGGAAATAATATTTAAAATGCTTAAAAATAAAATTTAATATTTTGGGCCTCTCTAGTGGGCCGAAAAATAATAGCTTAAAAAAAATTTCGGGCTCTAATACCACTTTGTAACACCTGGATTTGATCACCCAGGCCGGGACGCTACCGCCACACCTTCCTAAATAAGACGCAATCCAAATCGAGCTTATCTAGAAAGATGCTAAGGTTAAGTTGTATCAAACTTTAAAATAATTTTAAAACCATTCAATTGTGCCCGAATAAAGATCAGAGTATCACATGCATTATAATGATAAATAGTGCGGAAGCAAAAGCAAGGGCCAAACAGACGGCCAAAACCAAAGTTCAAAGTTCCAAGTCCAATACGGAAATTAAAATGAAGTAAATGCGACAAGTTCTTTATTTGAGAAATTCTCATCCCATCGTGCGAGTTGCTTACTCCGCGAAAAGTAGAAAACAACGATTTTTATCAGTACAAATGGTACCGCGTAAGTTAATATATAGCATAACAAATTCTAGAGTTTTTAGAAGAGTGAACAAAAGATAGGAATCAAATTTTAAAATAAACGAGCAAAAATAATTACGGGAATTCTTACACTTTACCACACGACTAATTACCAATGCTCATTTTGATCGAGGACATCCAAATTACCCGCTGGGGCGCTTATGTCCACAAGTCGTCGGTATCAACGATCCTGGGCCGAAGCCTTTTAAGACCAACATCCGCTTGGGCGCTTATGTCCACAAGCCGGCGATAATAACGAATGTGAAAGCAGCGGACCCTATACAGACACACTCCAGAGCCCTAGATAACCCATACGGATACATCTAGGAGTATAGACTCTTACTAACACGTAACATAATTTCATTGGCTTCGTTTTGGCCACCAAAAAGAGGGGGCGGCCCAACGAGCTCACACCAAGTGCATTTACCCTCTAAAGTTGGGCATCCCACTCGATCAAAACTTACAAGGTTTCAAAATTCACATTTTAATCATCTCAAAACATTATTACATTTTCAGAGTTCATAATTTTAACAAATGAGTAGCAATTGACTCACAATTCATCAAAACGCACGAAACCGAATTTACCGATAAAAAACCTCACTGTGGCAGATTTCAAAATTGCACCAGGAAATGTAGTAAAACATTTTAGAAATTTTTGAAATATGCATTTTCCTTAGAAATAGGCTTTGTCAAATTCGGACTCCAAATGGCCTAAAAAAAATCATTTCAGAACCACCTTTTCCAAAGAGTACAAAACTTACTGTTTACTCGACCACAGTTTCTTTAAAAATCCATAACAATTCCAAACTTGCTCCAAAAATTATGAAATTTTACAGAGATGATCTAGACACAAAAAGAAACAACTTTCATGAAGACATCAACCATTGAAAATGATCATAGGTAGGAGCAAATCGGACAACAAAACTGATCACACCATAGTACCAACACTGACCGCAGAAAACTCAGAAAATACCAGATCCGTTTTCGATGTCCAAATCATGTTCAAAAATTATTAAACTTTACAGAGAGCATATTCAAGATATTAAGAAAAATTTTCATTTAGAAGGGTTTTCCTAAAAACGAACGAATCTAAGTGAAAAACGCACAATCATATAACTACTCGGATGAAAACCCTAGAAGACAGATTTGACATATGTTAGAAATCGAGTAAGAACTTGATGGATTCTCCACCAAAACCCCTAAAACTGATATGCACAACACTAGCTTACTTGGTAAGAGATTGGGATCGAAAACTCCTTCTGTGATTGCCTCAAACTCGAGCAAGACAGTGTAATACCCGAGAATTTCACAACATAAATAAATAAATAAATACAATAAATAAATAAATAAATATAATAAATAAATAAATGAGCAAATAAATCAGCAAATACATTAAATAAATAAATATAGAAGAAATAAGAAATGAAATTAAAAGAGATTTAATTAAACAAAAGAAATTAAAATTAAATAAAGTTAAATAAGTCGTTACACGGGTATCCGATATAAATGAACTCGAGAATTCGAAACCAAAATGTAACTTTTGATCCGAAAGAAATAACGACACGAAATAGGAACCCGAAGAGAGTCCGGAAATTGGAATCCGAGAGCATAGAGGGATAGAAACCCGAAAGAGAGGCGGAAAAGCACGATGGATCGCACGACCCGCCCGGACCGAAGTCCAGGCGTTCGTCGCGGGCTGGCCGCGCGCTAATGGGCAAAAGGCGCGCCAACCCCGCGCCAAGAGACAGATTCGCCCGTTGCGTGAATCTCTCGCCTGAACGCGGATTTTTCGACTTTCGGTTGAACCTCTCTCGACTCAAGACCCTTAGGGTCAGATTTTGGACGCCCTAGGACTTAGCTATCTATAAATAAACCCCCTCGGAAACCCTAAACCCTTTTCAAAACCCTACGACACTCTCTAAACACAAACGTAGTAATCCCGGAGTCAATGGAGGCACCAAGAGACCAAGGCAGCAGCTTTTGGACGAGAATCAAAGGATCTCCGACGTGTGGTAAGTTCTAGTCCATCAGATTCTTCTTAGTTTCAATCCGAAAACGGATTCTAACCCCGTCTCTTTCCTTTCTACACCTCGAATTGGATCTAGAACGTGGAACCCGACGAACGGAGAGGAGAAACGGTGAGCTGGAAGCCACGCCTTCGAAATAGACATCCCGGACGTTCACAAATCAGTAAGTTAACTCTTACATGGTTTTGGGAAGAATTAAAACGTTCGAAACTAAAAGATTTAACAAGAAATCGTAAATCTGCCAACTTATATTTTCTACCAACGCAACAGATTTGATGAATTTTTCCGAACCTTAAAACGACTTCAAACGGAAAAACTTAAAACACGAAAAACGTTTCTAAGGCTTAGATCTATCTACTGTCAACTTTTCAGAATTTTTAGAGATGATTTGATATGTGAAAACCAACCGAAACCGAACTGCTTGAATCTAGATCTTGAAATTCTTGACAGAACGTAGGTCTGATCTTGATCATGTTTTTGACATAGGTTCCAGACCGATTTAGATCTTTGGCCGAACATGAAAGTTATAGATAATTGTCTTAAGATGGCCTCTGTAAAATTTCATCAAATTTGGAGTTGAATTGCTGTGGTAGAATTCGAAATCTTTAAACTGTGACATATAAAATTCGGACAGAATCGTACTTCTGTGAAAATTGGTATTTTTGACCTATTTTGGTATCTCGGATTGAAAAAGTTAAAACACAAAAGTTGTAGAGCTCGACGTTTCTGAGTCAGTCGTGAAATTTTGGAATTTTTGGAATTAAATCTGATTTTAGACGAATTTTAGAGTAAATTGTGGTTTACCGGAAATCAAATCTTGAAATCTTGTTGAAACATGAAATTAACCTTTAGAGTTGAAATGAGTTGAGACATTACTGTTAAATAAATATAATTGAGATCAGATTTTGAAAATTAAATCCCCTTACAAACTTGATAAATTAAAATTAGGGGTGAGTGCTCTGCAGGGTGCCCCTAACGATTCACTTCGTGCCTTAATGGACGATGGTGACCCCGCGCGCTAAACTTGAGATATGATATTGCCAAAACGGCATGAGATATAGAGCCTACACTCTCGAGAATATCCACATGGGTTTCCCGAGGCTCCGGAGTGGTACTGGGTATGGCTGATACGGTTGCGGCCGCCGGGCTACCGGCTAAACTTGTTGACATCGCGATGCTATCGTGAAACTTTGAAGTACCGAATCTGGGATGTAATGGGGATATTAAATTAAATTAAATTAGATTAAATTATGCTTGTTGTCCAATTAAATTACTTAAATACTTTATTTAAATTATGGCTTTTATTTTAATTCATGCGAGATGTGTTGTTAAATAAAGCTCTGAAATGAATTATGCTATTGGATAGTTGATTAGATTAAATTGAATATTATGCTATTATCATGCTTTTATTTAATTATTAAAATTAATGGCTTTTAAACCCTACGATCATGCATGTGTTAACTTACTCAGCAAGTTGTGCTGACCAAACCGTTTTTATTCTCTTTTCTTACAGAATATGTAGAGTGAACATGAGCACTTCATACATGGGAACTTATCTTTTGGGGAAAAACATTATTTTGTTTTTAAATTCGTACTTTAGACTATATTATGAACGGGCCTGTTTAACCCGTGTTTTGGCCATGTCGGCCCTATTTACATTTTCCGCTGCAATACTATACTTAAATATTATTTCCGCTGCGCTATGATATTATTATTTTCGAACTATATTGTATGGGCTGTTTGAATGCTTTAAATGTTTTAAATACTGCCTAGCCTTACATCTCTTTAGTAAGCCGGAGAAACCGTGTCTTACTAGGGAGGTGTGGCGGTGACACCCCGATCTGGGTTATCAAAAATCGGGGTGTTACAGACAGCCCCCACGATCACTGCTACCACCGAAAAATTCCTATTCGAAGAGATTGGGGTAAAGATCCTAGTGAGAAGGGAAAATCCGAGTTTGAAGATTAAAGATTGAGTTGGAAACCTTACCAACACCTTGAGGAAAGGATTGGAATCCTTGGAATCGTCCAACACTCCCTGGAATTGAAGAACTCTCAACACCACTCACTCAACTCGCTAAATGATGGCAGATTTCGGAATGGGGCTTGGGAGAGGTTTGGGGACTGATAGGGGGGTGAATGGGCGGTTTGCAGAGTTCCAAGGAAGCCTTAATGGTCTAGGAAAACTAAGGGCAATTTACCTCAGTCAAAAATTCGGATTAAAGGTTCCCCAATCCACATTCAAACACCTAACACCGACATGGTTCAAATGAGGTTAAGTAAATGTATATTGATCATTAATCCAACTTGTGGGGGTTGTTTCTAGTCCAAAAATCTGTCCACAATCATCCAATAACACTCCATAATGACTGATACACGAATTTGGATCGTTTGGAGTCGCCTTGGCTCGAAAAATGGAGCAAAACGCGTTGAACGCGTAGGCGGCACAGCCCCTGCATGGTGGCGCGGTCATGGGGCGTCCCCGCGCCACGGGCGCGCGAGCCCAGCTGCGATTTTTTTTTTTTTTGATTTATTATGATTTTAAATTTTTTTAAAATCATAATATGAATTATCCGAGATCGTTGGATAATCCGATAACTCTCTTCGATAGCGACTCGTCCGAAAATATTTAATTCCGCTCTCTCGGAATTATTTCGGTTTATAATTAAAATCCGATTCTTTAATTTTCGGATTTAAATCTCGATTTTGATTTCTCGGGTATTACAAAGGGTTTGAATTTATTGGCCAAAACGCGTGAAATCGCATCTTGGCCCGCTGGTGTGCCTAGGTGGGCGCCGCTTGGCCTTGGTGGCACCCAAAACTGCTTCTGGGCGCCACTTTAGGCGCCACCTTCCTTTTTTTTTATTAATATATATTTAATACTTTGATTTATTCCCAAAAATTAAAATATGGGACTTTTCCGAATTCATTGGAATAATTCGGTAAACTTATTCCAAGTTGCGATCGACCGAAAATAATTAATTCTGCTCTCTCGGAATTACTTCGATTTTAATAATTAAATCCAATTCTTTGATTTTTGGATTTAATCTTTCGATGTCGATTTCTCGGGTATTACTGGGGAACATCTCTTTACAACTTGGGCATTTTCTTCGGATGATGTGAAACCACTCCTAGTTGCGGATGGCTTGGCACATAGTTAAGCGTCGCTAGCTGGCTCACTTCGTGCAGCTTTTTGTCAATTTGATTGAGTCTGATTTTTCTACTTCTTTTCTTATTTTTTTCCTAGCCGTGCATGGCTGCCTAGACAAAAAAATTGAGAATTTTTACAGTAAAACAACTTTAAAGAAATCAAAGCGATTGTATTGTTTGAAGTCACATAAAAAAAATTATTTCTTGGTTTAAAAATCACTGCTAGGTTGTGATACCCTTGTCTTACATCCTACCATTTTTACCAATTCATACATAAACATCAATTAATTATTTTTGATTAAGGTAATGAATATTTTAGGCCATTACAAGGCACCATTTCCACATTTGGGCCATGATAAAATCAATTTCCAATTTTAGGCGATTAGAAACCATATTTGACCAAATTAAGGCCATTTAGACTATTTTGACTTTTTCAAACTTCAATTAACCCTACCAACTTCTGATTTATTACATTTTGACCCCAGATTTTAGTTTCTTCATTATTTTAGTCCAATAACAATCCATCATGCTTTCGATAATAAAATTAAGTACTAAACTCCATACCTTGGGTTTGACCGCCTTGCTGTCGGGTTTCTCAAGCTCCGGGATTTTACGGACTTCTTCCAACCACACAGCCGCGAGCCCGCGACCGATGGTTCACCGATTCTTGTCTCCTTCAGCAGCAAACAGCACAATCATATTTCGTTTCCTACCTTAGGATGTATCAAGGTTTGGAGTAAAGGATTTTAACTATATATCAGAGTATTTGGAATATTTGGATGCCTTGATTTTATTGAAAAATATTAAAAATATTATTCAAACATAATTTCCCCTAATGGAGAAGACAGACACTTAGCTCCTCATGGAGTAAGCAAGACTCTTGGGGATGCAACCCATTCTATTACAAACACAAAGGAAATTTGCAGAAAGATAAATATTACAAATGTTTTGAAGAGTTGGGAGGATTTTCGATGCCTTCCATCTGCTTCAAACTCCTTTATTTATAGGCGCCTACGGACTTCAATCCCGGATTCCAATCTTCCTCTAAATCCTTGTGACGTCACTGCGTTCGTCACCTCGCCTTAATTTCCACCGGCAACATTATTGTCCTTTTGGAATTATTGCATTAGGTGGCTTCTTTGTCAACTTCTCCACCTTCTCTTGTCGGCCACTTACTGTCAACTACTCTACCCTTCTTTGTCGGCTTTTAATTATGGGTGTTGCCGGCACCTCTTTTTCTTTTACATCCAGCTAATCTTACTTTGGCTTGTGAAAGTTTTTTTGACGTTTCTTCCCCCTGTCCTGTTCGGGTCCGGATTTTTTCTGGGTTACCGGATCTTTGTACCGAATAGGGGTTTTTTCTGTTCTGCACAATATAGGCATATGTGGTTATCCCATTGGCCAACATGCATCATGTTGCATGCCTTCTTTCTGGTAGACTCAGTAGCTGGTAACTTGTTTTCCAGATGAGTAACCTCTTCTTTTCGAAAGAGGTTTCCGCAAACTCTGTGCTTTTCCCTGTTAAAGAATTAACCAGGAACGATCCATTTAAATTATTTGAGAATATTTTAAACAGATATTTAACCTTTTCCATCTCGGTGAGACAGACCCAGAATCCCCATGCTCGTCGGGTGGAGATTTCATCTTCGCTGATTGAAGATACCAATGGTGCCTTCTCATCCATAGACTTAACTCTGTTGAAGGCAATCATATCAGGTCTTTGTGATTTAATAAAATGAAAGACCGGATAAGAACCTTTCCCGACTATTTCTGGTGCTGCTGAAATGAACTTAAGCTCCAGAATATCTCCTCTTTGAAGGTGCGGGTTGTTCTGTCATGATTCGTGCACTGCGCTACTTATCCATCCCGGAAGTTTTTCGATTTCTGGAAACCCTAGTGATGTAGTATGAACAGATGCTAATGCTCCAAAGTCATACCACTTTCGAACCTCTTATGGCTTCTATCCTTCGAGCATCCATACCCTGTTGTATCTCCTGGATGTCTCGATTACTGTTTTGCTCGGGTTAATTCCCCTTTTGGAAACCAGTTGTTCCTATTTTCCTTGATAGTCCAGCCAGACTGTAGGTAGGACCTTCTCGTCTGAATTAACCTTAGAGGTGTCTGTCATTGGCCTAAGGTTAATTTCTTCCCCTTTTACCCCAGAGGCAGTGGGTTGACTTGAACTTTCAGAAATGTAACTTTCCTCTTGCTCAACATTGTTGTCGGTATCCGACAATGGTTCCTTTGAAGCAGTGCTTGAATCTGCTTCTTCATATGTGACCACTTTTGTAACACCCCGGATTTGATAACCCAGGCCGGGATGCCACCGCCACACCTCCCTAGCAAGATACGACTTCTTCGAGCTTGCTAAAGAGATGCAAGGCTATGGGTTTTTGAAAATAATTTAAAACAAGTCCGGAAAATACTTAACTTAAGATAATGTTTATAATATTCATGTGCGATGATTAAATTGCAGCGGAAAAATAACCATAGGCCGACATGGCCAATATACAGTAATATCCAAAGTCTAGACTAGAATGCAACATATATAGTATTCAAAAATCCCGAGCGCCGAATGCGTGCATATGATCATGCCATGTCTTCATACTCTGTAAAAGAAAAATAAACAATTGGTTTTATCACTATATAAAATACTGAGTAAGTTAATTCCTAACATTACAATAATGGGTTTTAAAAATTGTTTAATTAGTTTAAAATTTTCACTTTTACTCAGGCTTAATTAAAAATTCATAATTTTACTTGCAGCGGAAAAGCATAATTAATTATTCGAGATTAGAGTACAAAATTTGAAGGCATAAAAAAAACGTAATTTAAAAGCGTGATAAGTAAGTACAACTGAATTAAATTCAGCCACAAGTCTTTTAATATTATCCCGATAACTAAGAAGAGGACACCACACAAGGGAGATTACTAACGAGGCAATCTCATATAGTAGGGAGACCACTAACGAGGCAGTCTCAAAGATAGTTGTATGAAGATCAGCTCAGCCTAGTGAACGGGATTTTTCGACAGTTTATGTTTTGTCGTATAAAAAGATTCAACATCGCATTTCATAGTTCGAGTTTTTCTCAAGTTCGAAAAATCCAATTCGTCACAGGTTACGCCTTTTTAATTTAAAAATTCATTTCAAAGTCAAAAATTCTGAAATTTAAGCAGAAGCTTAAACACATCTTTACGAACAACTTTCATGTTTTAAGTTTCTCGAAATTAGGTAAGGAAACAAGTCGACTTTCGCAATCCTTTCAAAACTCAAAATCTGTCAACTTCCGGGTAACAGCGCACTGTTTTTAAACCATGTTTTTGACCAAGTAAACGATCTCTAAAAATTATGAAATTTTACAGGCGCATACATGACACAAAAATGAGCATGTTTTATTAGAGGCAATATGTCCGAAAACATTCCGGATTAAATCAGATTCGTGCATTAAGTTCGGATAGAAAATCTGTCGGATTTCTTACTGGAAGCGCAGGCTGTTCAGATCATCTTTTGAAGGTTTAAACGTCAACGAAAACTCACGAAATTTTAACCACACATCCTTAAGGCAATTATCTACAACTTTTATTTAGGACTTGAAGTTTAATTCTTATCGGATCAATGATGAATATTTGGATCATGTTCGAATAGGGAAGTTGTCAGTATTTCAGATTTGACGATTCAACTTTTGACGAATTTTTGGTCATATCAAACGTAGTTCAAAAATTATGAAATTTTTCAGGGATAAACTAGACACAATTTTCTACAAATTTCGTTTGTATAATGAGGTTCAAAACTGACTGGATCAATTTGAAAAACGCTCATCAAGTTCGGACATGGATGCTGTCAGGTTTTTGAAAATTCTTATGAAACTCAGAAAATGTCCGACGCGATCTCGGGGGTCAAAACTCGATAAAAATTTCTGAAATTTTAACACAAACTAGGTTAAGGTGTTAGGATCAAATTCTTAGTTCGGAGTTTTACGATTCGAACACTCGAAGTAGGGATTTCTCTTGGGTTTTAGAAATCGCGCAAAGGTGAGTTCATGGTGACAGATTTTAGTGTTTTGTTTAGATCTCTCGAAACACTCGACCAAGGGACTCCAAAATTGATACGCAAGGATTTAACTTACCGTGTTAGAGTTTAGGATCGTCACAGGGCTCTCTCGGGTTGTCTAAGGTCGCGACGAACGGGTATCTTCCACCGATCTCCTTCTTCAATGTCCCCGAAGTGAACTCGTAAGAAAGTTTCGATGTTAGATTCAAAAATTTTGTATTATAGCCGAATATGAAAGCTGCACTACACCTTACCAATGTCCTAGAAGGCAGGGGGCTTCGTCTTGATTGTTCTCTTGGCCGGAATCCTCGCCTGACGAGTGGCAAAGTTTCAAGAACCAGGGTTTTCGAAAGAATAGAGGTGGAAGAGAGTTGGAGGATGATGGGGGGATGAAGAAAAGGGTTTCAAGACTCAAAAATAATGAATGGAGGCTGGTCACATCCGACCTAAAAGCTTTCCCCCGGACTGAGATCGACTTTCCTTAGTCGGAGGTTGAAATTTTGGCAATAAGATCGCTGAGATCGCGCAAGGGCAGCTGTTGTGTGGCTGGCGCGGTGGTGACGTGGTGTTTAGCCAAACACCGCGCGGTCTGGACCGCGGTCCGGACCGGGTCGTGCGATTCGTCGAGTCCTTTCCTCCTCTCTTTCGGACTTCTATCCTTCTACATTTTCGGGCTCGATTTTTCGGGTCATTCTCGGATTATAAATTCTTATCTTAAATTTTTCTCATCTCGAATTAATCCCGTATTCAAAATCTTGAGTCTGTCGCGTTTGGATTCTTCGTCTTCTAATTCGTCGTCCTTTAACTCCCGTGTAATAATTTATTTATTTAAATCGTTTCCGACTTCGCGGGTTCTTGGAATTAAAATTCTTTACTATCTTGAATTTAATTCCAATTCTTTTAACTGGATTCCTGGAATGTCTTCGGGCTTCCTTTCCCGCTTTTATTCCATTTTGAATTTTTGAATTTATCGGCGTTTCATTTGTAATACCCGAGAATTTTGTAACATAAATAAATAAATAAATACAATATATAAATAAATTAAATAAATTAAATAATTTAAAGATAAAATGACAAATGGAATTTAATTCCAAAAGATGAAATGAGAAATGAAATTTAATTCAAGAAGGAATTAAATATCCAAGAACCCGTGAAGTCGGAAATAATTTAATTAGATAAATTATTACACGGGAGTCGAAAGACGACGAATTCAAGCCGACGAATTCAAACTCGACGGATTCAAGATTTCGAATGTGAAATTCATTTGAGTCGAAATAAATTTAAGAAAGGAATCGTAACCCGAGAACGACCCGAAAAGTCGAGCCCGAAAACGTAGAAGGACAGAAGTCCGAAAGAGAGGAGAAAGGGCCCGACGGATCGCACGACCCGGCCCAGGCCGGAGGCGCGCGGTCGCCGTGCGGGGTTTGCCCTAAGACCGCGCCACCACTGCGCCACTACAGAGGCAGCTGCACACTTGCACGATTTCGGCGATTTCTTACCATATTTTCGACCCCCGACTATGGAAACACAATAACCAAGGAGGGAAGGGGATATGGGACGATTTTGATGGATCCCATACCCTATAATCAGACTTGTAAACCCTAATCCACTCACAAAGGCAACCCCCATTCCTCTCAAACTCTTCAAACTTCTTCCAAACCCGAAATCACCAACTTCGAACTTTCCGATCACTTTCCGGCGACGAAAATCGACGGAGGAAGCGTGGAGAACAAGATCTTTAGGATTCCAGATTGTGGTAAGTCGTTCCTATGCTTTTGTTTAAGTTTTCAAACCCGAAAATTCGATCTAACACTAGATTCCTTCTTTCGAGTCGAATTCGTGGCCAAAGTCGGAAGCTTCGCGTTGAGGAGATCCGTTCGTAGCCATCCGTAGATTCCGGACGAACCAAGGGCTGTTTAGAACTCATATTATGTAATTTAATTCTTACATACGGTTTTTGGTGGCTAAAATTTAACCCGAACATGAGATCTAATGAAAAACTCGATAAAATCTGTCAACAAGAGATTCACACGCGCGCAGCGTTCTTGCAGGAATTTTTCGAACCCTTAAAAGTCTTCAAACGAGAAAACTCAAAACATAAAAAGTGTTCCTAAGACATATATCCACCTTGTGTAAAATTTTCGAAATTTTTGGTTATGGTTTGGTGCCCAAAAACTGAATCTGAACACTGCTGCCCGTTTTTCGAACTTAGAACTTTGGCAGATTTGAATCTCGAACTTGTTAGCCATTTTGACCTCGGATCTAGGTCGAATTAGGACTTGTGTTAAACATGAAATTTGTAGATTTATGAGTCATGAATACCTCTGTAAACGTTTATGCATTTTCATTAAGATTTGATACCCCAAACCGCGTCGAACTTTTTGTGAGGCATGACTCTTTCGGAAACCATGACAGATTGTTTGGTCGAACTTGATGTGCATTTTTCTATCACTTGTGGTCAAAACTAATCTTTGGTGAAAACATAAAAGTTGTAGATAAATGTTTTGAGAATATGCCTGTAAATTTTCGTGCATTTTTATTAATGTTTGGATAGTTAAAACCCATTTTGAATACACTGTGTCCGAGAAGGAAAAGTTGACAGATTTTTAAACCGAACTTAGTGGATTAATCTGACTTAATCCGTGATGAATTTGCATAATTTGCCTCTTCTAAAACTTGTTTATTTTGGTGTCTTTTAAGTGCCTGTAAAATTTCATAAATTTTGGAGCTCGTTTGCTATGTCAAAAACTCTTTTGAAAATCAGTGCGCTGTTTTAGAAAAATTGGCAGATTTTATACTTGGCAAAGATTGTAAAATTTCACCCGTTTCCTCACATAATTTCGAAAAACTTAAAACACGAAAGTTGTTTTTTAGCATGTTTTTGATCTACTGTAGAAATTTCAAGTCGATTTCCTTTGAAATGAATTTTTAAACTGAGATGGCGTAAACTGTGGAAATGGCTTGGTTGAAATGTTAAAAAAACTCGTCTTTTGAGAAACACATGATTCGCGAGATATGTCTAAACAAATAAAAACATTTTTCTAAATTCTTTGGAAACATTGGTGATTGTGACCAAGTTAGATACTATCAATATTGACTATGTGGCTTGTGGACATAACGGCCCAAGCGTATGTCTAGCGGACGTAAGAGCCCTAGCGCGATATTGATTATGTGACTTGTGGACATAAGGGCCCAAGCGTATGACTAGCGGACGTAAGGGCCCTAGTGAAATATTGACCATGAGGCTAGTGGACATAAGAGCCCTAGCGAATGGTAACCTATAAAAGAAACGAAACGAGAAATTTATAAGAGGTTTAATTAAATCCATGCTAAATTGTGTTTTGGTTTATATCAATTTATTTAATCGCCTTGCAAGTTATATCTGTGATCATTTGGAATTCATACCTTGGATTTATACAATTAAATTCCATTATTTAGTCGAGCTATTTTATATAGTGCATGCAATCGTGCTAAATGTAAGTCAATTCTTTCTTAAATAACTAAAGGCTTTGAAACCCCATTACTGTATGCTAGGGGTTAACTTACTCAGCATGTTTATGCTGACAAAACTGTTGCTTTCTCTTTTTTCTTTTCAGAGTATGAGGCTTACACATGAGCATAGCATGCATTGGGATTTTGGGAACGTTTACTCTCGTTTTTATACATGACTTGCATAACGGGCCTGTATAACCCGAGTTTTGGCCGTGTTGGCCCTATTTATATTTCCGCTGCTATATCTATATTTAAATATTACTTTCCGCTGCAACTTAGATAATACTATGTAATGATTTTTGTTATATATTTATAAATGGGCTGTTTGAATGTTTTAAATTCTGAAAAACCATAGCATTGCATCTCTTTAGCAAGCCCAGAGAAACCGTGTCTTGCTAGGGAGGTGTGGCAGTGGCATCCCGGCCTGGGTTATCAAATCCAGGGTGTTACATCATTGCCGAGCAATAATTTATTGTGATAGAATATTTCCTTCTCGGAAATAAATTTATTTTATTTGTTGAGCGCTATAAAAATTCCGGGTATCACAGTCTACCCCCCTTAAGAATCAACTTCGTCCGCGAAGTTGTACCCGCACTTTAACTTTTTGATTCAACTTTATTGTTGGGGTATTTCCATTTACCCTCCTCAAGGATAAACGTCTTCCTTAAATTTGAGAAATTAATTCCATTCCTTTGAACATGAATTAAATTTCTCGGGTGTTACATCCTCTCCCCCTTAGGAATCAACTTCGTCCTCGAAGTTGTGTGTTAGCTTCTCATGAGCTAGGAACTAAGGTGAATTTGGTTTTTATTTGTATCATATCATGTCATTTTTATTTCTTATTTAATGACTGTACTTAGAATTGAAATTTCTAAGTTGCCTACGTATCCCGTGAAGGGATCAAGCCATTACGTAGTTCAAAACAATTTGTTTATTATTATTTTTTTTTGAATGGGATACACGTTGCCTACGATCATTTCTCATTGGGTTGGTAAGTCGGCTTGAGCGTCGTCATTCAGTTGTCCTACAGCTCCTTTGTTGAGGGTTCACCAAATCTAGTCTCTTCTCGATTGTCTCCTCTTGAGCCCAGCAGTCTTTAGCTATGTGACCAGTCTTGCCACATCTAAAACAAGCTCCAGGCTTTTGACATCAACGTACCAAATGCGGTCGATTGCACCGCGGGCATTTTGGTATGAATGCACCGCGGTTATCATTCCCTCTAGACCCATCGAATCTAGCTTGGTCATTGCCCCTCCTAAAGTTATCATTGTTGTTCTTATTACGATTCTTCTTCTCAAATCCTTGCGAGCTTTTGCTCGATTCGCCATTGTCCTTTCGCTTTAATTGTTGGATACGAGCGACTGCTTCCATAGTTCTTAGGCGTTCGTCCAAATTATTGGGAATAGGAGGCGCTTGCCCTCCTACGTTATGAGCAATCTCGGTATTGTTGGGTGCGTTGGGGAGGTCAGCGTCGGTGTTGTTTGGGATTTCCTTCCTCGATTTTCCCTTAGGTGCCATTTTTGTGTTATCAACGCACGTGAAGATGAGTTTCTAATCTAAGGCAATTTAGCGTTCAAGAAAATCTATAAGGTAGGATTGGCAAGAGGTAATAGATAGGAGAATGCTAAACTTAGGTGATCAAGTTCTAGGACTAAGGCAAAATTAGTTTTAAGCAAACGCTTCTAAGTCAAGGTCATGACCAATTTTAAGGTAAGAGTTTTGACACTGTTAATTCACATAAAAAAAATTAGCGCGATATTCATGTATGTATGTATGCGAATGCATGTATGCTTTATACAATGCTACCCCAACCCCGAAAAATATTCTCGAGACTTTAAAAACTTATTGGAAAAATTTATATGCATATGTAAATATTTTCCATGAATTTAAAATAAATTTTGTTCCATGGAAATAGAACTTAAAATTTAAAAATAATAATAATGGTACTTAAAAATTTAAAAATAATATTAATATTTGTTTAAAATCCTCGGGCCTCTATATTGGCCAAAAATAATAATAATAATTTAAAAATATTTCCGGGCTCTGATACCACTTTGTAACACCCCGGATTTGATAACCCAGGCCGGGATGCCACCGCCACACCTCCCTAGCAAGATACGACTTCTTCGAGCTTGCTAAAGAGATGCAAGGCTATGGGTTTTCGAAAATAATTTAAAACAAGTCCGGAAAATACTTAACTTAAGATAATGTTTATAATATTCATGTGCGATGATTAAATTGCAGTGGAAAAATAACCATAGGCCGATATGGCCAATACACAGTAATATCCAAAGTCTAGACTAGAATGCAACATATATAGTATTCAAAAATCCCGAGCCCCGAATGCGTGCATATGATCATGTCATGTCTTCATACTCTGTAAAAGAAAAATAAACAACGGGTTTTATCAGTATATAAAATACTGAGTAAGTTAATTCCTAACATAACAATAATGGGTTTTAAAAATTATTTAATTAGTTTAAAATTTTTACTTTTACTCAGGCTTAATTAAAAATTCACTTGCAGCGGAAAAGCATAATTAATTATTCGAGATTAGAGTACAAAATTTGAAGGCATAAAAAAAAATCGTAATTAAAAAGCGTGTTAAGTAAGTACAACTTAATTAAATTCATCCACAAGTCTTTTAATATTATCCCGATAACTGAGAAGAGGACACCACACAAGGGAGATTACTAATGAGGCAATCTCAATAATCATAATCAGTTAGCCGGTGACCCGACGGCCGCAGCCATATCAGTATTGACTGCCATTTTGGCTAACCATGTATCTCGATTGCCATTTTGGCATGCCGTGTGTATCTACTGTCAATTTCACAGGCGTGTATATCAACTGTCGTTGGACAGGCCTTTCAAGCGGTTTCACTGCCACTCGGGCAGGCCGTGTATTTCTCACTGCCGATTTGGCAGGCCATGTGCACAACTGCCGTTTTGGCATAGTAAGGAGTCACTAACGAGGCAATCTCAGATAGTAGGGAGACCACTAACGAGGCAGTCTCAAAGATAGTTGTATGAAGATCAGCTCAGCCTAGTGAACGGGATTTTTCGAAAGTTTATGTTTTGTCGTATAAAAAGATTCAACGTCGCATTTCATAGTTCGAGTTTTTCTCAAGTTCGAAAAATACAATTCGTCACAGGTTACGCCTTTTTAATTTAAAAATTCATTTCAAAGTCAATAATTCTGAAATTTAAGCAGAAGCTTAAATACATCTTTATGAACAACTTTCATGTTTTAAGTTTCTCGAAATTAGGTAAGGAAACAAGTCGACTTTCGCAATCCTTTCAAAACTCAAAATCTATCAACTTCCCGGTAACAGCGCACTGTTTTTAAACCATGTTTTTGACCAAGTAAACGATCTCTAAAAATTATGAAATTTTACAGGCGCGTACACGACACAAAAATGAGCAAGTTTTATTAGAGGCAATATGTCCGAAAAAATTCCGGATTAAATCAGATTCGTGCATTAAGTTTGGATAGAAAATCTGTCGGATTTCGTACTGGAAGCGCAGGCTGTTCAGATCGTCTTTTGAAGGTTTAAACGTCAACGAAAACTCACGAAATTTTAACCACACATCCTTAAGGCAATTATCTACAACTTTTATTTAGGACTTGAAGTTTAATTCCTATCGGATCAGTGATGAATATTCGGATCATTTTCGAATAGGGAAGCTGTCAGTATTTCAGATTTGACGATTCAACTTTTGACGAATTTTTGGCATATCAAATGTAGTTCAAAATTTATGAAAATTTTCAGGGATAAACTAGACACAATTTTCTACAAATTTCGTTTGTATGATGAGGTTCAAAACTGACTGGATCAATTCGAAAAACGCTCATCAAGTTCGGACATGGATGCTGTCAGGTTTTTGAAAATTTTTATGAAACTCAGAAAATGTCCGACGCGATCTCGGGGGCCAAACTCGATAAAAATTTCTGAAATTTTAACAAAAACTAGATTAAGATGTTAGGATCAAATTGTTAGTTTGGAGTTTTACGGTTCGAACACTCGAAGTAGGGGTTTTTCTTGGATTTTAGAAATCGCGCAAAGGTGAGTTCTTGGTGACAGATTTTAGTGTTTTGTTTAGATCTCTCGAAACACTCGACCAAGGGACTCCAAAATTGATACGCAAGGAGTTTACTTACCGAGTTAGAGTTTAGGATCGTCACAGGGCTCTCTCGGGTTGTCTAGGGTCGCGACGAACGGGTATCTTCCACCGATCTCCTTCTTCAATGTCCCCGAAGTGAACTCGTAAGAAAGTTTCGATGTTAGATTCAAAAATTTTGTATTATAGCCGAATATGAAAGCTGCACTACACCTTACCAATGTCCAAGAAGGCAGGGGGCTTCTTCTTGATTGTTCTCTTGGCCGGAATCCTCGCCGGACGGGTAGCAAAGTTTCAAGAACCAGGGTTTTCGAAAGAATAGAGGTGGAAGAGAGTTGGAGGATGATGGGGGGATGAAGAAAAGGGTTTCAAGACTCAAAAAAATGAATGGAGGCTTGTCAAATCCGACCTAAAAGCTTTCCCCCGGACTGAGATCGACTTTCCATAGTCGGGGGTCGAAATTTTGGCAATAAGATCGCTGAGATCGCGCAAGGGCAGCTGCTGTCGCGCGGAGACCGCGCGGCTCCGGTCCGGACCGCGGTCCGAACTGGGTCGTGCGATTCGTCGGGTCCTTTCCTCCTCTCTTTCGGACTTCTATCCTTCTGTAATACCCGAGAATTTTGCAACATAAAATAAATAAATAAAATAAATAAATAAATATAATAAATAAAATAATACAATAAATAAAGAAATAAATGTAGAGGAAATGAGAAATGGAAATTAAATTAAAAAGAAAACAAAATTCCGAGAACCCGGGAAGCCGAAGACAAGTTAATCGAATAAATGGGTACACGGGGACCCGACACCGATAGACTCAATAACTCGAGTCCAAACATAAATTTAGGGTCCGAATAAAATTAGGATAGGAAATCGGAGCCCGAATATACCACGGGAATCGGAATTCGGGAGCATAGAGGGATAGAAACCCGAAAGAGAGGCGGAAAAGCGCGACGGATCGCACGACCCGCCCGGACCGGAGTCCAGGCGTGAGTGGCGCGCTGGCCGCGCGGTTGATGGCCTAAGACCGCGCCACGACCGCGCCACTCTGGCAGCAACAAACCAAGCGAGATTTTCTCGCCCGAACGCGGATTTTTCGACTTTCGGTTGAACATCTCTCGACCCAAGACCCTTGGGGTCAGATTTTGGACGCCCTAGGTCTTAAATATCTATAAATAAGACCTCCTAAGAGCTCCGAATACATTTGAAACCCTACGAAATCTTTCTATACGTCGAAACCCTAATCCCGGAGCCGTCGGAGGCACAACACCGAGAGGAGGAACTGACTTGGACGAAACTTGGAGACCCTCGTCGCTGTGGTAAGCCTTGATCCATTCTTTTCCATATGTGATTCGAAAACGAATCCTAAATTCGATCTTTTTCTATTCTAAACCCCCGATCCGAATCGAGAGCGAAGAACCCGACAAACGGAGAGGATAAACGGAGGACGGGAAGCCACGCCTCCGAATCGAAGATCCCGGACGCTCAACAATCTGTAAGTTAACCTTACATGGTTTTGGGAGATTTTAAAACATTCGAAACCTAAAAGATTTGACAAGAATCGTAAATCTGTCCACTTTTGTTTTCCTACCGACGCAACAGAATTGTTGAATTTTTCCGACCTTTAAAACGAACTCAAACGGAAAAACTTAAAAGACGAAAAACGTTCCTAAGACTTAGACCTAGCTACTGTAAAAATTTGAGAATTTTTGGAGTTGATTTGATATAAGAAATCCACCCCAAACCGAACTGCTGAAACTTAGATCTTGAAGTTCTTGACAGAACATAGATTCGAACTTGTTGACGTTTTTGACTAGGGTTCTAGGCCGAATTAGATCTTTAGCCGAACATGAGAGTTGTAGATAATTGTCTTAAGATGATCTCTGTAAAATTTCATTAAATTTGGAGTTGAATTGCTATGATAGATCTCGAAACTTTTAAACTGCTGTGTGAAAACGCGGACAGATTTCTGGTCTGACGAAGATTGGAGTTTTTGAACTGTTTCCGTACCTCGGATCGAAAAAGTTAAAACACGAAAGTTGTAGATCTCGACGTTTTGGAGTCAGTCGTGAAATTTCGTAATTTTTGAAATTAAATCTGATTTTTAACGAATTTTAGAGTAAACTGTGATTTATCGAACGAAATTTTGAAATCTTGTTGAAACGGTGGAATTAGCCTTTGAGGTTGAAACGAATAGAAATACTTTGACATACGATACATGAAACGAGAAGATTAAAATATTGTGGGTTATGACTAAGCTAGATACTGTCAATGTTCTCTGCGGCTTGGGACATAAGAGCCCAAGTGTATGTCTAGGTTGACGTAAGAGCCCTAGCGAAACAGTGATCGTATGGCTAGCGGACGGATTAACTCTAATTAAAAGATCGACCATGATACTTGTGGACATAAGAGCCCAGGCGTAAGGCTGGCGGACATAAGAGCCCTAGCGATGGTGATCTCTAAAAGATATGACACGAGAAGTTTGCGAGAATTCCAAATTAAATCTGTATTAAATTGTGCTTTTATATTTATGGCAATTTATTTAATTACTGTGCAAGCTATATTTAAGATCGTATGGAATCCATGACTTTTAGATTATGCGATTAAGTTATTATTAATTGAATAGATTACATTATGCACATGTTTCCTTTAAATTTAATTAAAGGCTTTGAAACCTCACAATCATGTTTGTGACGTAGTGCTGACCAAACCATATTTTCTTTTTTTCTTTTTCTTTCAGAGTTGAGAATTATGCATCGTCATATGCATACACGGGAAGTTTGGGATGATATATTATTTTGAATTTTTGTATTAGACTAGATCTTGCATGAACGGGCCTGTTTAACCCGTGATTAGGCCATGTTGGCCCTATATTTAAATTCCGCTGCGATACATATATGTAAATATTATTTTCCGCTGCAACTTTGATGTATTATTTTAAAATTATATATGAATGGGCTGTGTGAATGTTTTAAATACTGAAAAACCATAGCCTTGCATCTCTTTAGCAAGCTCGGAGAAACCGTGTCTTGCTAGGGAGGTGTGGCGGTGACATCCCGACCTGGGTGACCAAAAACCGGGGTGTTACAAGGTGGTATCAGAGCCCGGCTACTTTTAAACTATTATTTTTAAAACCATTATTATTTTTTAAACTACTATTAATATTTTGACTATTATGTTAAATTTTAAAGTATTATTTCCATGGAGAAATTTTTATTTTAAAACCCATGGAAAAAATATATATATATATATAGTGCATGAATTATTTTTGGGGGAAATCATCATTTGCATGTGCATATTGCATTGCCTAAACTTAGAGAACTTAGAATCTTTGCGAATTCTAACTTAGAATCTTGGCGAAATAAACTTAGATCTCTTGTTACACCTATATAATCTTGAGGCATGACATCGAACTAGAAACAATAACTAGAGACTGATCTTGCCTTAGTTCTAGATCTCATTGATCTATGCGTTCGCCTGAACATAACAATCCTCAACCTTAGCCATTCATACCCTTGTACAAATTAGAAAACTTCTTCATGTGGAACAATAAAAAAATCAAGTCTTTATTAAAACACTCTCTATTCCAAAAATCTTGTTTGGATTTCCAAACAACAAATCCGAAAATTTGAAATTAGAAATCTACGAAACGTCTTGTTCGAGCGATCTATCTAAACTCTACACGTTATAACAGAAAATGGCGCCTAGGAGGAAACCAAGGAAGGTGAGTCCAAACGGCACTGACGCTAACATTTCCAGCACGCCCAACAACAGTGGAAGTCCTCAGAACCTAGGAGAGCAAGTGCCTCAAGCACCCAATAATATGGAAGCACGTTTAAAATCTGTAGAGGAACTCCTTGTAGCATTGGGAAATGCCGAGGTGCATAGGACACAAACAGTACCTCCGCCAGTAGCCCGAGTCAACTACTTGGCATTAGTGAACCCTTACCACCCACCCCATTATGACGGCCAAGAGGATCCAGCCAAGTTGGAAGGATGGATCCGTACCTTTGACAAGCTCTTGAATGCTATCAAGTGCCCTGATGAGGAAAAGATACACGTAGTGACCTACTACCTAGGAGGCGAAGCCGATGAGTGGTGGCAAAATCTCCAAGCGAATTCAGTGGAAGACGTAGAAGCCTACACCTGGGAAGTACTTAAGGAAGCTTTGAGGGAAAGATTCTACCCACTGAGCACCAAGACTGCGAAGTACGAGGAATTCATCAACTTAAAGCAAGGTGCGCAAACAGTGCAAGAGTACTACACCAAATTCAAGGAGCTAGTACGATTCGCTGCGAGGATAGTACCAACCGACTCTGACAAGGCTCAGAAATTCGAGATGGGTCTGAACCTTAGTATCCGGGAGATACTTGCAGTAGGACAATTCCCGAACCTACAGACGATATATGATCGCGCCGTATCAATTGCGCGAATCCAGCAACTGAAGCGTAAGGAACATAGTGAGTCGAGCAAGGACTCGAAAGGACTTGAGAAAAAGGATCGGAAGGACAACAATAACAACTCTAGGAAAGACAATGGATCCCGAAGGAAAGGAAATAAAGGTCTTAACAATGGGGGAGACGACAACCGTGGTGCGTTTATACCACGTTGCCCACGATGCAACCATGCACATCTGGTGCGCCAATGCCCGAAGCCTGGAACCTGCCGTAGGTGCGGCAAGCTTGGTCACAAGGCTAGTGGATGTCGAACGCCAGAGGAGGCGATCGAAAAGAGAGTAGATTTGGTGAACCTTCAGCAAGGAGAGAGTGACGAGGAACAAGACCAAAACCTGAATCCTCTTGAGAATAATGAGTAGACAGTTATGGGGACATAACTGAAGTCCTAAGGGGGAGAGGATGTCATACCCCGTAGTCATTTATTTTTGGAGTTCGACTTGATATCATGTATCCCAAATAAATTTTTGAACTACGTTATGGCTTGATCCCTTCACAGGGTACGTAGGCAGCTTAGAAGTTTTAATTCTAAGTTCAGTCGCAAAATAATAAAGCAACAAAAGACATTAGCACGAGAAAAGCCGAAACACAACTTCGAGGACGAAGTTGATTCTTAAGGAGGGTAGACTGTAATACCCGAGAATTTTGCAACATAAAATAAATAAATAAAATAAATAAATAAATATAATAAATAAAATAATACAATAAATAAAGAAATAAATGTAGAGGAAATGAGAAATGGAAATTAAATTAAAAAGAAAACAAAATTCCGAGAACCCGGGAAGCCGAAGACAAGTTAATCGAATAAATGGGTACACGGGGACCCGACACCGATAGACTCAATAACTCGAGTCCAAACATAAATTTAGGTCCGAATAAAATTAGGATAGGAAATCGGAGCCCGAATATACCCCGGGAATCGGAATTCGGGAGCATAGAGGGATAGAAACCCGAAAGAGAGGCGGAAAAGCGCGACGGATCGCACGACCCGCCCGGACCGGAGTCCAGGCGTGAGTGGCGCGCTGGCCGCGCGGTTGATGGCCTAAGACCGCGCCACGACCGCGCCACTCTGGCAGCAACAAACCAAGCGAGATTTTCTCGCCCGAACGCGGATTTTTCGACTTTCGGTTGAACATCTCTCGACCCAAGACCCTTGGGGTCAGATTTTGGACGCCCTAGGTCTTAAATATCTATAAATAAGACCTCCTAAGAGCTCCGAATACATTTGAAACCCTACGAAATCTTTCTATACGTCGAAACCCTAATCCCGGAGCCGTCGGAGGCACAACACCGAGAGGAGGAACTGACTTGGACGAAACTTGGAGACCCTCGTCGCTGTGGTAAGCCTTGATCCATTCTTTTCCATATGTGATTCGAAAACGAATCCTAAATTCGATCTTTTTCTATTCTAAACCCCCGATCCGAATCGAGAGCGAAGAACCCGACAAACGGAGAGGATAAACGGAGGACGGGAAGCCACGCCTCCGAATCGAAGATCCCGGACGCTCAACAATCTGTAAGTTAACCTTACATGGTTTTGGGAGATTTTAAAACATTCGAAACCTAAAAGATTTGACAAGAATCGTAAATCTGTCCACTTTTGTTTTCCTACCGACGCAACAGAATTGTTGAATTTTTCCGACCTTTAAAACGAACTCAAACGGAAAAACTTAAAAGACGAAAAACGTTCCTAAGACTTAGACCTAGCTACTGTAAAAATTTGAGAATTTTTGGAGTTGATTTGATATAAGAAATCCACCCCAAACCGAACTGCTGAAACTTAGATCTTGAAGTTCTTGACAGAACATAGATTCGAACTTGTTGACGTTTTTGACTAGGGTTCTAGGCCGAATTAGATCTTTAGCCGAACATGAGAGTTGTAGATAATTGTCTTAAGATGATCTCTGTAAAATTTCATTAAATTTGGAGTTGAATTGCTATGATAGATCTCGAAACCTTTAAACTGCTGTGTGAAAACGCGGACAGATTTCTGGTCTGACGAAGATTGGAGTTTTTGAACTGTTTCCGTACCTCGGATCGAAAAAGTTAAAACACGAAAGTTGTAGATCTCGACGTTTTGGAGTCAGTCGTGAAATTTCGTAATTTTTGAAATTAAATCTGATTTTTAACGAATTTTAGAGTAAACTGTGATTTATCGAACGAAATTTTGAAATCTTGTTGAAACGGTGGAATTAGCCTTTGAGGTTGAAACGAATAGAAATACTTTGACATACGATACATGAAACGAGAAGATTAAAATATTGTGGGTTATGACTAAGCTAGATACTGTCAATGTTCTCTGCGGCTTGGGACATAAGAGCCCAAGTGTATGTCTAGGTTGACGTAAGAGCCCTAGCGAAACAGTGATCGTATGGCTAGCGGACGGATTAACTCTAATTAAAAGATCGACCATGATACTTGTGGACATAAGAGCCCAGGCGTAAGGCTGGCGGACATAAGAGCCCTAGCGATGGTGATCTCTAAAAGATATGACACGAGAAGTTTGCGAGAATTCCAAATTAAATCTGTATTAAATTGTGCTTTTATATTTATGGCAATTTATTTAATTACTGTGCAAGCTATATTTAAGATCGTATGGAATCCATGACTTTTAGATTATGCGATTAAGTTATTATTAATTGAATAGATTACATTATGCACATGTTTCCTTTAAATTTAATTAAAGGCTTTGAAACCTCACAATCATGTTTGTGACGTAGTGCTGACCAAACCATATTTTCTTTTTTTCTTTTTTTTTCAGAGTTGAGAATTATGCATCGTCATATGCATACACGGGAAGTTTGGGATGATATATTATTTTGAATTTTTGTATTAGACTAGATCTTGCATGAACGGGCCTGTTTAACCCGTGATTAGGCCATGTTGGCCCTATATTTAAATTCCGCTGCGATACATATATGTAAATATTATTTTCCGCTGCAACTTTGATGTATTATTTTAAAATTATATATGAATGGGCTGTTTGAATGTTTTAAATACTGAAAAACCATAGCCTTGCATCTCTTTAGCAAGCTCGGAGAAACCGTGTCTTGCTAGGGAGGTGTGGCGGTGACATCCCGACCTGGGTGACCAAAAACCGGGGTGTTACACCTTCTACATTTTCGGGCTCGATTTTTCGGGTCATTCTCGGATTATAAATTCTTATCTTAAATTTATCTCGTCTCGAATTAATCCCGTATTCAAAATCTTGAGTCTGTCGCGTTTGGATTCTTCGTCTTCTAATTCGTCGTCTTTTAACTCCCTTGTAATAATTTATTTATTTAAATCGTTTCCGACTTCGCGGGTTCTTGGAATTAAAATTCTTTTCTATCTTGAATTTAATTCCAATTTTTTTGACTCGATTCCTGGAATGTCTTCGAGCTCCCTTTCCCTCTTTTATTCCATTTTGAATTTTTGAATTTATCGGCGTTTCATTGCCGAGCAATAATTTATTGTGATAAAATATTTCCTTCTCGGAAATAAATTTATTTTATTTGTTGAGCGCTATAAAAATTCCGAGTATCACAACTTTAGCTTTTTGGGCATATTTCTCTTTTTTTACCAGGGAAGCTGACGCTTTCCTGATTGGCTCTATGGTTTCCCATAGTGCTGTCATTGCTATATGGGAGGCTCGTATATTGTTGCGGACCATGTCCACATCGCTCTGTTGTATTTGGCCAGCTGCTCGTGCATTGATCTCGAGCTGTCCAAAATGCTTTGATAGCTCCTCTAGGTTTTCTCTAAGGTGCCTGAATCTCGTAATGATGGAATCAGCTTCAAATACTTCCATCTCTTGTCAAGAAATCTGCAAGAACATTTTTTCATGAGATTTTATAACATCAATATCATAAGCGTTAGTGATCCCGGCTTAATGAGTCCTTTCTTCCGTGATGAACTGTTGGAATATTGACATTCAGCTTGCCATCTGATAATACGAGCTTTTTCAATTTTTGATTCAAGTTTATTTTTTAAAAAAGCCCTAACATTAGTATTATCAACTTTTAATACAAATTTCTTTGCAAATAAGAATAAAGGCGATTTTTTAAATGTTTTCCATACTGCAAAGATTTCCTTCTCGTTAATATGCCAAAGTTTGGCTTGTTATTCAGTGAACAACCCTCCTGTGTATCTACAAGGTTCTTGACCCTTAGTTGTTTTTCTCATGAGCAATCCTGCCCATCGAAATTCATTGGCGTCTGTGTAGACTACCAGCTTATCATCTTGAGGTATAGCGAGTTTTGACAAGCTATTGCAGACTTGCTTTAGTTCACGAATTCTCTTGGTATGGATTTCTTCCCATTTCCATCTAGAGCTTTCAGTCTCTTTCAGGAGTGGTCTAAAATCCTTTCTATATTTTGCAAGGTCTTTTATAAACATACCTGCAAAATTTACAACTCCCAAGAAACTCCGAAGTTGTTTCTTGTCTTTTAATATGTCATAAAAATTACGGATTTTCTCCACAATGTGTTCCTGTAACTCTATCCCTGATTCATCAATTTGAACTCCTATGAATTCAATTTTATTAGCAGCGATAGTAGCCTTTTTCTCAGAGAGAACAAGACCTCCCTTGTGAGATGCATCTGAAAATATTTCAAGATGTTTACTATGTTCTTTAATATTTCGAGATGCAATCAGAATGTCATCTATGTAGACGAACATGAACTCTAGATAATCCTTAAATAGATTATCCATCTTTGTTTGGAATATCTGAGGGGCAATAGAAAGACCCATTGGCATAACATTCCAAATATATTGCCATTGTGGGGTGGAGAATACTGTGAATTTCTTCGACTCATTCTCCATCTTAATCTGATTGAAACCAGATTTGCAATCAAATTTAGAAAACACTTTAGCACCTTTGATGTAATCAATTAAGTTCTCTACTCGGAATGTAATAACCATCAAACTGTATTATTTTATTAATACCTTGATAGTTTATTACCAACCTGGTTTTACCTCTTTTTATTTCACCGTGGTTTCTTACCAAGAATCCAGGGCTAATATAAGCTGAGACTCCAGGCTCGATGAGTTTATGATCGATATGCTCCTTGATAATTTGCTGCATATCTTTCTTATCCTGCATATTCATTAAGATGTGTTTGTATCGAACATACTCATATTTATATTGTTCTTTTACCTGTAGAGTAGCTTCGATCTTGTTTTTATCCCACAATGCCGGAGGATCCTTGTTGAAGTTTCTCTGGATAAGTCTTTTGACATTTTCGAGGGATAATTTAGTTTCCCCATCAATGTCTAATGAAGTTATATTTAATGACTTCATTTACTGCATTGCTTCTTTGAGGTTTATAATTTCCTTAATAGAAGCTTTATTGAATCCTTGTTGTCTAAAAGACAACAAAGCCTTACCAAACTTTCTTTTATCCTGCATTTTTTGATGGGTTAGTTTGGCATCATTATCACCACGTTTGCTACGAAATAATTTAGGCATTAACCTATTGAATACCTTTTCTCTGCGCAACATCTATATCTCATTTCCACAACTTGTGGTAAATATTAACAAATTTCTTTTGTTATCTTGAACATATTTTGTAAAGGATTGTATGAAATTATTCCCTAACAAAATATCTGCTCCTGTGTCATGAAAGTAAATAGGAGGCGTTTTTACCTTATACCAAGTGTACCAAATAATCCTCCAATCATGATATTGGTCTGTCGAATACCCTTATTTAGTACTAAGATTTTTTGGGAAAGATCTCTTTCTGCAATAATGGTTTTGCCGTTGATCCTGAATCAATATAAGCTGCAAAATATTCTGACTTATATTGTTCATAGATTATCCCTACTGAGATATAAATGAAAAATGGACTTGTCATTTAATTCTGATGGTGTGACCCTTCAGATTAAATTCTATACCATTATCCCTTCTTACCCATGGTTTATGATTTTCGAGAAAACTTAAACCCAAAATCATAACCCTATTGTCTTTTCCGGCGGTGCCTAAGACTCTGATCTCGTGTCCTGCAATTTCAGTTGTTCCTTCATAGGTTCTAATTGATGGCTGCTACAAGTAGTATAAGTCATCACATGGAAAACGGTTAATCTTTTCAGTGATGTCAAATATTACTCGTATTTCTTTCCATATTTCAGGGCATTTAATCTTTATATCTACACCAATGGATTGAGGAGTTAGATCTTTGATGAAATCCTTCCCTTTATATGCCATAATTCTGTCTTCCGAAAAAGACATACGGCTTGTGTACTCAATTTTAGCACTCGTTGATCTGTCTAGAATTGGATGATCTCTTATCTGTATGTCTACTCCTCCTAACCTTGGAATTTGGGTAGGATTTGGAGTCATGACTTTAGCAAATTCCTTGAAAAATCTAGGAATTTCTATATATTCTTTCCTGACAAATAAGTCAGAATGATGACTATTGAAATTGCATAAGAGATTCTATAAGTTATAGAATATGGCATGTTCCCTTCTTTCATCAGATCTTTTCTTTTAAAATCCTTATGAAGGGTTAGAACTCAACTAAAATCTTGGTCAGCTAAGTTATAGGAAATTCTGGGATGTATGTCAAACATTAACTTCCCAGCATATAAATTTCCTACCATAGTCCCAAGAAGACCATCTCTAAGGTTTTTGATTCTTCTATCAGTGACTGATAGATGTAATTCAGAATCAATGCCTTCTTTGAAGGTTGCCTTAATTACTACTTCGATGGCTCCTATGTGGATCCATTTCATAGTAATGGCGATTTCCTCCTTCGTTCTGCTTAATTCCTCAAGAATTTCTTCTTTAGGAATTAATTGCATATCCATAACATTACAAGTAAGTTCCATAGGAATTATAAACTCACCTGCACTTACCTTGTAGATAATGTTATGTCTACTCTGGTTGAGTCCCATCTGGTTAAGAACTCGTCCAATCCCACCAATTCTGAATCCATCATATGGGCTGAGGTTGGAATCTTATCGCATTATTCTTTCCATGGTTCGATTCGAGATCGTCATCCTTGAAAAGAATCCAGACAGGTTTTCAGTGGTCTGAATCATGTCCTCTTCAGTCAGACTCGGTTGAAAATCCATCTGAATGTGAGTCCGAATCACTTCTTAATTCTTCCTTGTAGATGCTTTCATCCGAGGGGATGTCTTCAAACTAATAGACTGGTACCAGCTTTCAATGGTAGACCGCTTCCATGATATCCTCTGTGGCTTCGTACATTCGTATCTCACGATTCTGGGGGCAATCGGGTGAGATATGACCTCTGGCTCCACACTTCCAACAGTTGCAGTCCTTGAAGCTTTCGTTGCCTCGGGTATGGGCTCGTCTGAACATTCTCTTGGATGTCGTTCTCCCCATGCTCCTTGCTGCTGAGCTAGTTGAGCCTTGGGATGAACTCTTCGTCGTTCCCGTTCTTTGTCCAGTTTTGTATGTTCTGGCCTTGCTCTTGGACCACCATGCTCGTCTTCTTCGGAATGGAGGTCTTCTGAAACTCACTGTATGAGCCTCGGCTCTTCTTCTTTCTTCTCTTTTCTTCTGATTCTCCTATAATTGTTGGAAAATCGTTATTTTCACAGCAAGAGGGGTTCTTTTTATTTTACCTCTTAGTCACTTGATGTTCTTTTGGGCTGCTGCTTGTTGACACCATTCTCTGAGCTTATCCTTTAAGAAGGACATTCTTCGGGCTATTGAGTCCACTGTACCAGGGGGTACTAGGTACGACTGGATCAACATCTCTCTCCATGGGCTGCATATTTTTGCAAAGAACATGGGACATGCTACTTCAGCTGTCATTTTACTCCGAAAATAGTATTTACGAAACCAGTAGATATATTCGTATACTGCGTAAATACTACTTAACTCCATACCCAATGGTGCTTGGGTATAGACCTTGAATTTTTCGGTTCTCTGTTCTTCAAAATAACTATCTCCTACAAAATGGGTTATGAATAAGAGGCCAAATCTTTCGCAGATTGTGCTTTTGGATTCTCCTTCGAGTATTTGCTCCTTTAAAGCCGCCGTGGAGTTTTTCCATCCCAGCTTTGCCGATCCTTCGAGACTTAGCTCTATTAATCTGACAAAGTTTTCTTTATTGAGATCGAGGGTGGTTGCTCCAATCTTCATTGAAGCTACGCATTCGTCAATCAGATCTTCGATGTTTCGGAAGTCGATAATGTCGAGGTTCAGTGTTATGCCATATGGATTTAATGGTTGTAACATCGTCTTGGCCCACGGTGTGGATTATGGTGCTCTACTTGGGTTCCGTCCTGGGTTTCATCTTGCATTGAGATGTACCTCAGGATACCTGTTCATGTGGAAATCTGTACTTTCTCTCATTGGGACATCAGGCGGTCCATCGTGGGTTATGTTGGATCCTGATTCTTCCACATAACCCAATTGAAGAACTTCATTGGGTTTTACATTAACCAGATCCATAATCCCAAGTTGGGAAAATGATTCTGCTAATTCTTGTAGATCTGATAGATCTGCCCTGGAAACACTCATTTGACTGTTTTCAGTAGATCGATCATAAGCTCTTCTTGTGATTTCTGCTTTGGAACCATAGTTGCTTTACCTTTTGATGTAAAGCTTGTACGAGTCCGAATGCATCTCTAATATTAGCTTTGTTTTTCTTGGAAGATCCAGGAATATCCTTCTACCTTTTCTTGATATCCGAAATATCAAATTTCAGATTTAAAATATCTTTCTTTAGATCTTGAAATAATTTCAAGATCTCCTCTGTTGATTGATTCAAGTTATCTATTTTTCCCGGTAAAATTAATACCCAGTTACCATAATCTTGAATCTTCTTTTGGATTTCTCTTATGTCTTGTGAGAACTTAAAGCTATCCGGATCAATTTCTTTCCAGTCAGTTCCTCTCATTTTCATGAAAGTAATTACTTTTAATAAAATCTTGTCTTATGGAAAAGTTCAAGAATTTCCTTTGGAAATTTCTATTTTTTATTTCCAGAATTTGGAAATAACTCGTTGTTTTCAAATTAATTGAATCCATTAAATTATTAAATCTTCTCCATTAAGAAATAAAATATTATAAATAATATAGTTAATATGTTCTTCAATAAAACCTTGGCTCTGATACCAATTTTCATGCGCTTGGGTCTCATTTGTATAGAAAACTTTGGAATAAGACTAAAGTATATAAAGTCAAACTTTTGGGGTTTTAAAGAAAATAAAGGAAAAGTTGTTGGGTTATTAATTAATTTCAAATTGGTCCTTATGGCTTAATTTCATTCAACATGTGTTTGTAATGGTCTAATTCTGGAAATTCAACTTATAATGGCATATAAGTGGAATAGGCTCCTTGTAATGGTCCTTTTTATTCATTTCCCCTTTTTGATTTGCAAGTATAGAAATTTGACTACTTAAACTACACTACAAGTAGCATTTACAAATCTTTTTTAGTAGAGTTAACATTGGTAATAAATAAAAATGGAAAGTATAGGTCAACCTAACCTATTCCCCTATTCCTAGGACATGTATTTAACTAAGTGTGTTAAAAGTTCTGCAACTCTCTACTTCACTATTTTCAAGACTAACTCTTTGCAAATTTCTAAAAGAGGGTGTAAATAGGGTGTGTATTTAGCACAACCCGTTTTAATTTCTATGCTGAATGTATGCTTTGAAAGTAGATGACATAAAAGTAAAAGGAATAAGACATTTATTACTAAGGGCATCCATATCCTTACCCAATTAGTAACTCACTTTTATCATTTTCTCACTGTCATATTAGCTTTACACTATCTCCAACATCTTTTTAATTCATATCAGATAATGTATTTCATTTTATTTAATTATTTTGAAAAATTAGCCGTTATTGTATATATCTTTAAGTAAAATATAATGTATAATGCATTTGATATATTTTTTATTCAAAATGTATCAACAAAAATTAAGTATTTATATGTATGATTTAATATAGATTTTAAAAATTATTATTGAGTAATTCCAAATATAAATTAAAATATAGCCGTTGAACAAGTTGTAGAAAATAAATAATAAAATAAATTAAAAATAAAAAATAAGGGAAAGAGATATTGGAGAGTATAAATTATAAAAACTAAAGAGTAAAATAAATTTAAAAAATTAGATAAAAGAAGGAAAAGAGACGTTGGAAGTATAAATTATAAAAATTAAAGAGTAAAATAAATTATAAAGTATAAGAAAAAAATAAAAATAGACGTTGGGAGTATAATTTCGACCAACAACTGTGGGACCCGTCAGATTAATTGAGTTAAAGCTTTTAAATTTCAAAGGTGGGATCCACTATTTATTAATTATTACATTGCATCACAATTCAATTCATTCTAACAACCTCTTTTTAATTGAGATTTTGGCAACTGCGATGTGGGTGCTCTAAGGTATGAAAGACATTACAATGGTAAATCGAAAAACTTAAATTTGTTGTGTAGTGTTGTCAACTTACCATTCATCTACTATATAAATGCCTATTTATACCTACAAGGTACTAGTGAAGATGTACCTTTCTAATTGTACCCATAGAGGAAATATGTCGTATTATTCAATTTTCTGCTTACGAGGGCACTTTCCTTCTTTCAGTGGATGCATTTTGCCTTCATACTCCTTCGCAAGATAAATGCTTCCGTGGAACGTCTTTCCACGGGTACTTTATTCCGCGGACCTTATGTCTTTCCGAACCCCCTTTTTGGGCCCAAGACTAAAGTTATTTGGTTGGGTTTTACTGTGGGCTTTTGAATTATTTTTTATAACAAAGCGCCCCATTGTCTTAGCAATATTGGGCTGACACTTCAGTCTTTTTGCAAAGAAAATGGTAACTCCTCAAATCAAGAATAGTTGCTTCCGTAATTTTAGGCGTCTCTTGATGTGCTTGGAAGTCATCTCTATCTGTTTTTTTCATTTTTGGTAATCGTTAAACGTGTCCCTTTTTGAGGTGGTCTAATAAGATCATTGGACTTGACCGTTCACTGTGATGGGGCAGCACCTATAAGATTTATTAGTGAAATTTTATTTCCAGGTCTGTTACCATTGCCATCCTTTGGTTATAAATGTCTTTTTGGCCAAGCCCGATTTTCTCATCAATGATCATTTTTACTGATGATCCTCCTCCATTTGTTCTGCAATCACCCCTTTTTTCCACCATGGCTCTTATCTGTTTTCACTACAAGAAAATCGCCCATGGGCGACGAACGGGGGCGAGGAAACGAAGATTCGTCGCCCCGGGGGCGAGGACACAGGCGATGAAATGTCAATTTCGTCGCCTATAGAAATTTGATTTTTTAATTAATTTTTTTTTCCCCGTAGCGAGGAAATAGGCGAGAGATTGTTATTTCGTCGCCCCTGGAGCGAGGGATAGGGCGAGGAAAAGGCCTTTGTCGCCTTCTTTTTGTGTTAAATTATGCCCTAGCCCGCGCCTATACAGAACATCTCACACCACGCACACGACTCCCTCCCTCTCCCCCCCTTCCCTCCAAGTCCGAACCAGTCGCACCAAGGCGTGCAGCCCTCGACCACCGGCGGCTCCTGCTACCGGCGACGGACGGGCAACTTTCGGCTTGCTCCGCCCTCCTTCTCTTCGTCTCCAGGTAACTCTTCGATACCTTCTTCTTGCTCTAACTTTGTCTAATACACCATGCCGTTAGATTACTCAGGGTTTTGGATTAGTGTTGGTTATTTGGCCGATCATTACTATCAATATTGTTTTGGGTGGTTGCATTGTTAAATTTCGTTTGATTTAACATACTTGCCGCCCACTGTTCGCCTCTTCTTGCATACACCATGCCGCCCACTGTTCGCCCACTGTCTGAATTTGTATATAATGTTATTATAGTTGTCGTGCTGCAATTTGTATACCGTATTTTATTTATTCCGCAACCATCTATTTTCGGAAGAAGTAATGACTTTACTCCTCTCCTAGCAATACATTGGATAGCAATAGCTTTTGTTATTTTAGCATTTTTAATTGCTACATGTTCTGCAAATCTAATGGATTCATACACAACAATCCTTAATTTTAGGGAGGCTTTTGGTAAAAGTAGCATTCAGTTTCTTTCAACAACTTATTTGATTTGATTACTCCACAAACTAAATAAATGGATTCATACACAGCAATCTACATGTTCTGCAACTCTTGCATTTCTTTTGGTAAGAGCAGCCTGAACTACTTCAGGAGAAAAAATAAATGGCATTAAAATCACACCATTGTTGATCTTCTGTTGTTGCAGTTGTCAAAAGTCATCCCCCAAGCTCTGAAATGCACTGTGGCACTCTGATTTGATTACTACACAAACTCTTCTGTTTAGTAGTAAAATTATTTGATTTAGTGAACCAATTAATTCAGCACATCTATAAAATCATGAGCCCCCACCCTGGGATGAAAAACAGGACAAACAAACAAAAGAAGTTAACTCACAATAGCCACCATCTGAATCTTGTTTGTGTAGCTGCCAACAGCAATTGCTGACTGTTAGCAATCAGCAATGTGGCTATGGTTTTGGATAAAAGTCTAAAACTAATCCTCAAGTACATTTCCTGATGCTTGAGCAGCATGCAGACAAATAATGTGTTACTGATCTAACCTAAATCAAGGGAAAGCAAACAGGTTCTCCATTCAATTATCCATGTCCAGTTTAAAAAAAAAATAAAAATATCAGGCTTAGATTTCTACTGCCTTTCTTAGCTTGTAGCTACAACTAGTACTTCTATATCCAAAAAATGAGGTGTTTTGAACGTAGGGAAATCGGACTCCCCTTGAGAACCATGTAAATGCTGGGAAACTTCTTTGCATCTTATTCACTTGATTAGGCTTGTTTTGTTTTGTTCACTTTTTTTTTTTTTTGAGAAGTAAATCAGAAATATTAGTCTCAACTCCACTCTATATATATGTATGTACATTACATTGATTTCAAAGGACCAAAAAATAGAATTACAAAGCAACAGCACTCTTAAAACTGCTGGCGGTGGGGGAAGGACAAGAACAAGCTGGAAAACATATGATAGTAGTACTAATTAAGTAACCAGCAATGCCTCCTATCAAACCCCATTAATCTCGTGTTTCATATTTATACCTATTTCTCAATGCCGCCTCCTACACTATGGTCTATGGTCATCGTGTATTATCCCCAGTAATGCAATCCTTCCCAGGCCTACTGGCTACTACTGTTGGATAAAAAACCCACCACCTCCACCACCTCCACCTCCACATTCCAATTCCAATTCCAATTCCATCATATCATGAGAAATCATTTCTTTCATAAACTGCACTCTATACCAACTACCAACCAATCACCACAACATAGTATAACTCTTAATAATGATCTAAACAGCCAACAATATCTATCATCCACACACAGACACAGACACAGACACAGCCCCTTAGTTAATTGGACCATCAAATCGCATGTCCTTCAAGCCAACCGCAGTATCTTTATGCTTCCACCTGAGTTAGCAGCCGCAATCATTTCTGATTTCTGCCTCCAGCACACGCTTGAAACAAAATGTGCATTGCTCTGCTGCTCACCATCCATGAATTTATGGCAAGTGATTGGCATTGGCAACGATCTATAATATGCATAAACCTCATTTGTTTTGTTCACTTATGACATAGTAAAGTAAAAAAAAAAACGAATCTTCTGGAGGTGGGTACTGGTGGTAAAGGTGCAATCTTTTCTCTTCTAGTCATTGAAATTATGAGTTTGTATATGTATATGGAGTATTTATTTGTATATATATATATATATATATTTCGTTGGAGGTATATAAGAGGAGTATAATTATAGTTGAGACAAACAATAGTAGTAATTTAATTACAGGTTGCCTATCATATCAATAAAATTCCAGGAACTCAAGAGTAGTGATAGTGAGATTGAACATTAAAAACACAAAACCCAAAACCCAAAACATTGAAATATAGTGAGATGAAGATCAGGATGATGACCTATTTAACACAAAACCCAGGCAGAAAGCATTGAAATATAGTGAGATTGAACATTAAAAACATATTTGTAATGATGTGTCAACATTGAAATTCAACATAGGATGAAAGATAAAGCAACAAGATCTACAATGTGTGCCAAATTCAAGTCCAAGTTGCTCCTCACCAAACACAGCAGCACTTAAGAACCTAAGACAGTTGGTTGCAGAATATTCATAATGCATTAAAGAAATTACTATCTCATTCCAATTCATCTAGATAGTTAAATCTCTATCAAATTCTCACTTCCAAGGCAAAAAGGAGGTTAATAAGGCTTCTTGAAAGTAAGCAAGCAAACATGAATGTACAGTGCATTCAAAATTGGTGGCAAATTTCCAGTCAGTGTCTTAGTTTTCAAAGTGCATATACCTAATAGAGAAAAGAAAAAAAAATTCCCATTAAGGTACTTGAAGATACAAATACCAATAAATATGTTAAATAAACAAAAGTGATAGAACTATTGGACTTGCCAAAAGGAGAAGAAATAATTAAACAAACAGGAATGAAGGACACACTTGCCTCATAGACAAATTACGAGAGAAAGAAAGGCTATGTTAAGACTGCCATGGCCAAATAATTCAGAACTTGGAAGAAGAAAATTTTAATCTCATATTCCAACCACAAATGAGAAAGTTCATAACCATACCCTCTGCCTCAGCAACATCAGCTGAGATGAAGATGAAGATCAGGATGATGACCTATTTAACACAAAACCCAGGCAGAAAGCATTGAAATATAATGAGATTGAACATTAAAAACATATTTGTAATGATGTGTCAACATTGAAATTCAACATAGGATGAAAGATAAAGCAACAAGATCTACAATGTGTGCCAAATTCAAGTCCAAGTTGCTCCTCACCAAACACAGCAGCACTTAAGAACCTAAGACAGTTGGTTGCAGAATATTCATAATGCATTAAAGAAATTACTATCTCATTCCAATTCAACCCTGCCCATTGAAATCCTCATCTAGATAGTTAAATCTCTATCAAATTCTCACTTCCAAGGCAAAAAGGAGGTTAATAAGGCTTCTTGAAATTAAGCAAGCAAACATGAATGTACAGTGCATTCAAAATTGGTGGCAAATTTGTTTTGTTCACTTATGACATAGTACAGTAAAAAAAAAAAACGAATCTTCTGGAGGTGGGTACTGGTGGTAAAGGTGCAATCTTTTCTCTTCTAGTCATTGAAATTATGAGTTTGTATATGTATATGGAGTATTTATTTGTATATATATATATATATTTCGTTGGAGGTATATAAGAGGAGTATAATTATAGTTGAGACAAACAATAGTAGTAATTTAATTACAGGTTACCTATCATATCAATAAAATTCCAGGAACTCAAGAGTAGTGATAGGTTTGGCGTTGGAATTTAATTATAATTCCAGTAATTTAAATGGCAGGTTGCCTATTATAGTTGAGACAAACAAATAGTAGTAATTTAATTTAATTCAGATTCCTTGAATGCATTAAAGTTCCTGAACTTTGTAGGATCTGTCCAACTAGAAAACTACTACTCAATAGAAACTTTTCTCAACCCCTAAATTTTAAACTTTGGAGTTGGATATATTTTAATTTAACAAAAAAATATGTTTAGTTAACCAGTTCATTGGATGAAATTCCTTTGACAGATACCATTTCGGAACTGGAAACAAACAACTAAAACTAAAATTCCATGTATGAGGCTCGCCGTTGCAGTTCTGGTCAAATAAATAATTGAAACTGTAAACTAAAATCTGTACTTCAGACTAAGTTTTATTGATTTCACACCATGTATTCCCTACTTCATGTTTTGTGAATACGGGTGCCAAAAAAACGAATAATAAAGACACAAATAGTTCCTAAAATTTCATGTAGATGACTTGATGTTGTTACAGGTTGTGAAAATTAATATTGATGCTAGAATTTCATGTCTTTAAATAAGATTTTATGTACAAACGCCTTGGATGCAATATAATGATATTTTTTAATTAATGCTCGGAGCTGAGTGTTTTTTTTTTTTTTTGCCTTATATGCAGTTCAAACAAATACACAAAGTGTGGAGAGTCTTCAAAAGTTGTGACCGACTGCATAAATACATTTGCTAGCAGGCTGGTAAGCAAACCATCTAACACTAAGCCTTTATATCTGTACACTGCATATACTTGCTTTTATTCCAGATGTGTGCTGCCATGTTTGGTAAATATTTTGTGGGAAAAAGAACAAAAGAATAACATGGTTTCTAAAAATTCAACTGCTGCGAATTTCAGTAATGGATTATATATTCAAATAGAGCTAATAATAGTTTAGAAATTCACATGTTCGAAGGGTTATAGAAATTCACATATTCGCAGGATTTGCAAAGTTTGTTTGCTCTATACAAACTACTTAACACATGTCTTTATTATATTAATTTGAGGTGTTGTCATGTTTAACATAAATTAAATATTGTAGAGGAGCAGCTCGTTTTAGCGCTTAATTATGGCAGAGTTGTGGAGGTAGTTGGGGATCCTAGAGGTATCCAGAAATTATCCCAAAATGTCGGGACCTGAAGATCGAAGCTGGATGTATGCACCTAGGTGGCCTCGAACTTGGGTTCCTCCATGGTTTGTGGTTGGTGTGGACCAGTTTATTGAATTTTGTCTAAAACATCCTGAGAAGATGAGGGGTCCCGACAAGGTGAAATGCCCATGCATGAAATGTCACAATACGAAATTCCAAACTATAGATATGTGTAAGGTGCACCTCTACAAAAATGGTTTTGTCGAGGGCTACCAGTGTTGGATACATCATGGGGAGTCCCCCGAACCGCTGCCGGGTGACATTTGTGGTCCACCACCTGTTAATCCTTACAGTCATATGGTAATGGATGCCTTCGCACAGGGTCCCACACCCCTTGAAAGTGAACCAGATGGTCCATCACATGAGAACGAAAATTTTTTCGACCTCCTCAATGCCTGTACGAAAAAGGCATGGTCTGGGTGTGAATCTATGTCCCAATTGGAGTTTGTTTCCCGTATGCTAAACGTTAAGTCGGACTATAATCTGTCAGACAGATGTTTTGACACATTGATGCAAATAATTCAGGATTTATTACCCCTAGAGGATAACAATCTTCCAAAGAACTTCTACGAGACAAAGAGGATGATGTCAAAGTTAGGATTGACACATGAAAAGATAGATTGTTGCGAGAATAACTGCATGTTGTTTCGGGGCCCTCATTTAAACGACCTGAATTGTTTGTATTGCGGTGCATCAAGATGCGATACAAGAAAATTAGGGAAGGTAGCACGCAAGTACATGTTCCATTTCCCGCTGAAAGACAGATTAAAACGACTATACTTGTCTCGTGCAACTGCGTCGAACATGACATGGCATGTGGGACACAAACATGATATAGAAGGCGAGATGTGTCACCCATGTGATTCAGACGCATGGAAAGAATTCAGTACAATCCATCCTACGTTTGCAGCGGAAGGGAGAAATATCAGGTTAGGTCTTTGCACAGACGGATTCAATCCACATGGTCAATACGGGTCACAATATTCATGCTGGCCTGTGCTTGTGATGCCGTACAACCTGCCACCGCACATGTGCATGAAAGAGGAGACCATGTTCTTGGCATGTTTAGTCCCTGGCCCCAGAAGTCCATCACAGCGGATCGATGTTTTCTTACAACCACTAATAGATGAATTATTAGAGTTGTGGACAGACGGGGTGTCGGCGTATGACATATCCTCTAATGAGAATTTTACATTAAAAGCTGCTCTGATGTGGACAATAAGTGATCTTCCAGCTTATTCAATGTTGTCAGGGTGGAGTACTTATGGTGGTTTCACTGCTTGTCCAGTTTGTATGGAGGACACGGTGGCCATTAGGCTTGCAAATGGGGGTAAACAGTCATGGTTTGATACACATAGACGTTTCTTACCAATGGATCATTTGTTTCGTGGCGATAGAGTCAATTTCACAGCAGGTAGAGCTGAGGTTCGGCCACCCCCAAGGCGGCGTACGGGTTCAGAGGTACTTAGTGATATTGAGCGTTATGGGTTACTGAAAGTAACTGAGCCAGGATCGGAAGAAGTGAACACAGTGGTGAGCCAGACTTGTGGGTGGAAGAAAAAGAGTATCTTTTGGGATTTGCCTTATTGGAAGACCAATCTGATCCGTCATTGTCTAGATCCAATGCATTGCGAGAAAAATATATTTGATAACTTCTTCTTCACTGTTCTGGATGTGCCGGGTAAAACTAAGGACAATGTGAAGTCACGTATGGACTTGAAACTTTTGTGTGATCGCCCTAAACTGGATAAAAATCCGAGGAATGGGAAGTACCCCAAGGCGAGTTACACACTCAACAAACAACAACGTACTGAGTTACTCAATTGGGTATCGGAGCTAAAATTCCCTGACGGATATGCCTCAGAACTGAGACGATGTGTGGACCTAAAGCATGGGAGGTTATTCGGAATGAAAAGCCATGACTGTCATATATTCATGCAACTATTACTACCTGTTGCGTTCAAAGAAGTATTACCTAAGCATGTGTGGGAGGCAATGTCTGAGTTGAGTTACTACTTTAGATGCCTTATGACGAGGGTAATACACAAGGATGCGATGTTCCAACTAGATAGAGACATCGTGGTCATACTATGCAAATTAGAGCGAATATTTCCCCCAAGTGTATTTGATGTGATGGAGCACTTGGCCGTTCACCTAGCTCAGGAGGCAATGGTTGCTGGACCGGTACAATATAGGTGGATGTATCCACCAGAGAGGTAAATAATTCAATTATTTATATTATGTGCAGGCACTGGGGTTTGCAATATGTTCACAAGTTTCATCATATAGGGCATTACGTCGCTTAAAAAAGACTGTAAAGAATAAAGCACGCGTTGAAGGATCAATTGCCAGTGCATACTTGGTGCGTGAAGCTACCATTTTCTGTGGTCATTACTTTCAGGAAAATGTGATCACAAAACAACGAGTGGTGCCCCGAAATGATGATGGCGGCGCTCGGTTGAGCACCGACTCAGTTCAAATTCCGAATGTGTTTAAGATTGTAGGAAGATCTCAAGGTCGTGAGAAGAGGCGAACCTTAACTGTTGAGGAGCGAGATGCAGCACATTCATATGTGATGATGAATTGTGAAGAGATAGGCCCATATATAAAGTATGTTCAATGTCCTCATTTCGAATTTGGGATATTATCATATATTGTATCAACATATTGCTCAACTGGTTCGCAGTTTATATAAAGCTGAAATACGGAGGGAGAATCAATGTGTTTCAGATGATGATATAAGTCGATTGGCTGCCCGTGACTTCACAAAATGGTTTCGGAATTATGTGAGTTTATAATATTAATAATAATCATAATAATAATAATAATAATAATAATAATAATAATAATAATAATAATAATAATAATAATAATATATGGCTAAAACTACTATAACCGTATTAACTTTGTACCTCTGTAACCTAATATAGGCTTTGCATAACACGATTGAGGATACAATGATACAAGATTTGGCTTTCGGACCACTGAGAACATGCCATGTACACACTATGTATTTCATCAATGGGTACAGGTTTCAGATAGAAGCGCGTTCATCTGGCAGAGCCACATATAATAGTGGAGTTTGTCTTCCATCCGAAGATGGAGAGTACTTTGGCCGGATTATCGAAATTATTGAGATTGAATATCCAGGCCAACCCTTGAAAAGTTGTGTTTTGTTTAAGTGTGAATGGTACGATCCCACGCCTGACGTGGGCACACGAATTATTGAAAAATATGGGATGGTTGAAGTGCATGCACATAGGCAATTGTCGTGGTATGAACCTTTCATCCTTGCTCAGCAGGCAACCCAATGTTGTTACTTGCCTTACCCTGGTGCGACTGGTGCTAGATTGAATTGGCTAGTTGTATGGACGGTTCGACCTCGTGGATGGTTCAGTCCACAAAATGATAGTACAGACTTAGATGCGTATCAATTTGAATCCGACGAACAGTTTGATGTTGAATTGCCCGATGCATCTGATAATAGAATGGCGGATGCTACACAAGGGGAATATATATCAGACGGTGATGACAACAATGGGGAGGATGAATTGGGAGACGACAGAGTATCCACTGACCCTGAAACCAGTGATAGTGATTATGGTCTGTTTAAACACATTGTGACTATTTTAAATATCCACTATATTAGTTAACACATCCATACGATAAGGAATTTTGAACAGGTTAATGTGAATGATGTATGTTAATACATATCGTAATATACATGTTAAAAAGAGCTTCTTTAACTCGCATAAGTGATATTTTTAATTGTTTCATATGTAGATGGATCGAGGTAGGGGGCGAGGACGGGGTGCACATAGACGTTATGTGGCTCGTGTTGGAGATGCATCGAGGACCACCCCTCCACCACGTCCGCTGCCGCTGCCACCGCCATCGTCGGCATCACCATCATTTATTCCACCTGCCCCGCTTAGACCTCCACCTCCAGCACCTACGCCTACACCTGTTGCAGCGCCGCGACAGCGACCACCACTTCATTCTTCAGCGCATCCACGTGGACGAGGTCGTGGACGTGGCACACAGGTCATCGATCCACCGAGCACATCCATCCCAGCCCCTCCCCCGCATCCTGACCGATCGGTGCGGCCACGGACTACTACCCATACATCGACAGCTGGAGATACTAGTGCAAACGGATCTGGTATGTTATTATATAAGTTATGTGTTCACATATGGTAGCACAAGTATCTTTAAAGATTGTGTATGTTCATTATTTAATATAATTTCATGTCATGCTTGTTTTTTCTTAGGTATACCCGCACTGACCCCGACACATCACACTTCTGGATCTGCATATACCCCCACACACACTCCCGACACCGAATCTGGTATGTGCAAAAATAATTGTTGTTCCTTTGCTATACATTGCTTCCATTATCCATTTTGAATATCCATCGCAATTAATAAATTTTTGATGTTCCACATGCAATCTCACAGATACACCAACCCCTACCTCCCATACTCCTGGTTCATCAGCCACACGTACACCCATACACAATCCTCGTGCCTCATATCAGAGGCAGGGACCTATACATGCCCCTCACGCAGGTATCTTCATAAATTTCCCAGGAGTATGTGTATTCCATTGGTTTGGGATTAATTGCATTGCAGATTATATATCTTTTAATGGAAATCGACAGATATCCATCCAGCGGATACACTTGAGACAGATGTTCCACAGGGGCCTGCTGAGCGCCCAGTACGCGCAACACCTGCTAGCCAGCGTGAATCGGGTCGTGTTTACCCGAGGGCGTCTTCTACGGCACGACAGAGATGCTTCGTTGATGCTGGTGGCAAGTAAGTCTCGGTTCTATTTCATAGTATTAAGCACTTTAATGTATGGCTTCTGTGTATGTTAATATGTATACTCAATTTTATTCGGGATGTTGTTCTGTTGCAGTATCCAGCCATCAAATCCTATATCTAGATATTCGACCACTATGATTTTCCCTGAGAGGGTGGATCCTGTACATGGTATGATATGGAGTAAGATTAGTACGGATGTATACGAGTTCTACTGGACGGAGTTCAAGGTTAGAGTATAAATTGATATAATGTTGAAAATGGCATTTCTTTCATATTTACAAATGTTGTTTGTTTATGAATGTAGAAAGCATGGTATTGGGACCCAGACACATCAGAGGCAGTTGTCAAGAAGGCATGGACCACGCTAGCAGGGAAAGCATATGGGAATAAAATTTACAGGGATCGTACTTCTAGGAAAAAGCCCTTTGAGGATTTACCGGATGAAGATTGGCAGCGGTGGCTGGATTTTTTTGATACTGATCCACATTTCGTGCGTCGCCAGCATGTGAACCGTCAAAATAGACGGTCGGCAGCTGATCCATCCGTCCCCGCTTTAGGCACTCACACAGCCGGTGCTAGATCCTTTAGTCGTGTACGCGATGATCTGGTACATTTTTCTTCTACCATCAATGAAGGTGCTATTTATTTTCCTTTACAGTTTTCACTTATGGCCGATACTTAATATTTTGAAGTGTTTTATTTAGACCGCTGTTCAGGGAGGCACGCGTGCGACAATGGCTGCCACGTACGTTGCCATGCATGCCCGACACAGACGGGATGGGGATGCTGAAGAAGAAGGCGAGATGGAGTGGGTTAACCCCACAGCTGGTGCAATATGGGTAAGATTCACGAATACATGTATTATTTCTTAGTCAAGTACTCAATTATTTCAATTTTGTTTTATCTTTGATAAATGTTAGGATTTGTGGGCCACACTAGTGGAGCGAGCCTCCCAGCAGCCCAGGGCACCAGAAGCACCCCCAGTTAATGAGGATGCCCTTTTGGTAGAGGCAGCAAGGAACCACCCAACTCGAGAGCGTTCAAGGAAATTATTCGGGTTTGGATCCCATGCTGTCGAGGCTGAGATCCCTTCACACCCCTCGACTGAGCAGGGAGAATCTTCAACGGTATGTTATGTCAACTTTTTAAAATTATTTAATTGCATAGTGTTTTGTGATGCAATTGTTAATGAACAATTGTATTATATTTCTCAAGTTAATTCTATACATTGCATACGTTACAGGCACGCGAGCAGCGTGAGGGGGCATCAGAAGCAATGCTGGCTGATATTCGCCGAATTGTGGCCGACCTAAGGGCAAATGGGGACACATTGCAGGCCCTGACGGAAAGCCAACAACATATAATGGACGATATTTTAGGAATACGAGGTGACATGTCTTCAATAAGAGAATATGTTAGCATGCCTGATCCTGTGCCAGCCCAAGCCCAAGAGCATCGACCAGCACCACCACGTGGCGAGAATGACGGATCTGGAGTTGGGAGTGCAGAGTCAAACACACCCAGACTCGGTGATGAGCATGAAATTATGTGAATAATGGTAATTTTCCATAGTATGATTTGCTGAAAATATATTTAGAAAGGATACATATGTGATTAACCTGTGCATTTCTTTTTTCCAGGTAAATGATATGGATTAACTTAGGGTGTTGTGGGGAGGATATTGGTACTTATACAGCAACCATCTTTTTGGAGCATTTTATGACCGGGCCAATCACCGTGAAACTATTTTTGGTTATATGACTAAACTTTTGTTGGACATTTCAGTATCATATGCTCGTAGTAGCATCATTTTATCGTTGAATTGAATTTTAAATTAAACGGGGCAATATTTGCTGATATTTTGCTGGACATATAGTACCATATGCTCGTAGTAGCATCATTTTATTGTTGAATTTATTTTTAAATTAAATGTTGCCGTATTTGTTGGTGTCTTGCTGGAGATGTAGTACCATATGTCATTTGCAGATCACAATCTTCTTTTTGGATTTTCCTAGCCAAGTGGGACTTTGTTTTTTTCATCAAAATTGAAGGTTGGTGTTTGCTGCCCTCAGACTCAGTTGCAGGCTATATTATGTTGAATTAAGGTACCTATACATTTTCTGAAGTTTTTTTTATCTTGTATTAACATTTTATTTGAATTGACTGTAGATTTATTCTTAATTTCTTCAGGAGTTGCAGGCTATACAAGATAAGTTGTATTCTTAATACAACTATATTTGTATTAACATAATACTAGATGTATTAAGGTGAGTTTCTTATTATGCACAGCTCTATGCATGGGGAGGAAATGCAAATGGACAGCTTGGCCTTGGAAAAAGTGAGTGAGCCTGTCTCCGTTTCTTTCTGTCTCCTATTATTTCTCTGCTACGCTGCAACAATAATGACATATATGACTTGTCATCTGCCCTCAAGTGTTAAGAAACAGCTCAAGTGTTAAAAAAAACTTAATCCATTCAGGGCTGCTTTTATTAATTTTATATTTGTTGCTTTAAGTGCCATAGTTGATCTGCTCAATATACACTAAAAGTCTACAACTCAATAAATTCCCTTTCTTACCATGCTTTAAAAAAAGTTGATCTTAATAAACTGAAATTTATTATCAGTTAGAATTTTTATATAAAAATAGTTGATCTTAATAAAAGCATACTGTTAGAATTTTTTATTATCACTAACTTTTCTTCTATGTGATTGAAATTTCAGTTGTCACGGATTATTTACCTGTTCTCAAGCTAACATGCATGATTCTTCATTGTTGTTGAGCATACATACCTGATACCACTTGTGCTCGCTTGATGTTGAACCTGGTATATGCTTAATAAAAAATAAATTGTTTGGTTTTCTCCATACTTATGCATATTTTGGCATGATGCATTATGATTTTTATGCATTTACATTTACTAACTTCAAGGTGGAGCCAATATTCGAGAAAGGAATTGATCAGGCATCAATGGATGAGGCTCGGATTTTGTTGGTGTGTCTCTTTAAAGCTGTTTCTTATCTTCCTGATATACACCATAGCTTGCTGTGTCTGTCTTATATTCACTTCAAACTAACTCCACTTGCGTGTCCAGGGCCGAATATTAGATGCTTTTGTTGGGAAATTCAACACTTTCAAGTGCACTATTCCACAGGTACTTCAACTCTTGTGTCAAAAGATTCCAAGACTCAGCCATCAACTCCAAATTGCATCATTGTGCATTTTTTGGTTTAATATCAGCAGCTATGTCTGTGTACTTGAACCAGTAGGTTGCCCTTATTTTTCAGCTTAATTTTGTTTATATACAATAACTTATAGACCACAAAATATCTGTATTAGATGTCTACCAATTGCATGTAAAATATCTACATAATATGCAGAAAGACTTTTACACCAGGGTTCAGTTTAGCCCTAGTGAAAATTTCTAAGATGAAACAGGATTTGATATGAATTGTTTGCATCAATTTGCCAATATGATTCTGATCTGTGTACGGCTACACTGGACTAGTTTCAACACTAATACCATATGTTAGTATTACAGAAATAATTGCAACAAACAAGGCTTTGAGGTGTCTGAAATAATTACAGAAATAATTGCAACAAACAAGTTATTGGGTATTTGGATTTTTGGCAGTTTCTTTGCGGGGAGTACTGACTCACACTAATGTATTGATCTGTGCAATCTATTTACTTCTATATTAACTGAACTGTTTTTGGCACTTATTTTTTTTTTTTTTAATTGGGTGATGACAGCTACATGATGAGGGAGATGAGGGCAAAAGCAGGTCTACGATGAGGTCTGAACTTGAAGTGCCTGTACAGGTACGGGATCAATTGTATTGCTTGTTGTAGGCTTCAGCTGTTACTTGATATACTTTCTTTTCTATTTTACATCTCCTTTTTATATACTTTTCTATTTCATCTGTTGATTCCTGCCTTTTCGGTTTCATGTAGATCAATCATGAGTTCCTTAGATGTTGCTAGAGCTGAGCTTGCACTTGTTGTCCTGTACCTAAAGAAAGCTGAAGCCAGGGATAATATATGCAGGGCGATACAAGCCGGTACAGTTTTATTCATATATAGGATTTTCTGCCATATAGCTGGAAGTATAGATATATGGAAGTGCTGAAGTGGAGCTTAACCTGTTGTTCTTTATAAATTCTTGTTCTGTTTCCATTCTCAACAATCATGATCTTGTTTCTTTTGGGTAGTGGTGTTGGTATGGATGTGATGGGTTGACATTTGAATTTTTAAGATGAAGTTTTCCTTTTTTGGGTTGCTATTAATATATCAGATTTTTATGCTTATAGACCATACGTGCTGTCCGTGTACTGAATTGCATGTTTATTCTCCTTTGGTTTTGGTTTTAAACTTTTGAAATTGGTGGTTCAGGCGAGGTTGAGTTAAGTTTCCAATAGTTTTGATGTTATACCTTGTACGATAAGGATGCTCCTACTTCCTAGTAGTTATTTTTATACCATGGAGGCATGAATTCACTTTTTCAAGTTGAATAAATATTTCTAGATGTGCTTATATCCCTCATAGTTCATGGATGTTTTTATTGAGTCATGATGGCGTGTCATGAAAATGTGGATTGTGCTCAACTTGTGGGCACATTACTCACATGAGAAAATTATGTTCCAAAGAAATGCCCCAAAATAGGTCCTCTTCCCGCACAAGATAACTCCCCTAAATAGAGATCTGGTCCTGCAATTAATTTCTATTTAAAATTAGGATTGGTTGCCTAGTTTAAATTTTATACTTCATGTAATACGTTTCTAAGAAAAATGTTTGAGCTGTGATAAAAGTCACAACATTTGCAATACTTCAATTTTAAGTCCACACATTCATTTGGTTAATCTCTTGTCTTATTTTTCATCCAATAATGAAGCTGTCAGAAGTTCAACACAGTACAGAATTTGTTTCGAAGACCAGAATCCTTCATCTGCTTAGTTCTATAATTTGGTAAGTGAAGAAATTTATCTGATCCAATTTGCCTTATCATACTTATTTCACCATTGATGACATTCCCATCTTCATTTAGCAATGGAGCTGCAGAATCTGTTCTAAGATCAAGAGCTATGATGATACCTGGAAGGCTTCTATCCAAGGATAATGCTTTTGCATTCATTGATGAGCCAAGTTAGTTTTGTGTCTTGATATTAAATTAGCAAATTAATAATTTGATCTTAGTGATGGTTGTTTTTTGGCTTCAACCTATGGACCTAAGTTTTAATTTGGATAATGATCCTTAATTACAGGTTTTGGGATTGTTATCTCTGCAATTAGTAAAACGTTTGAGTTCCAGTTGCTGGATGAAAGCCAAGAGGCAGACGAATGTGAATGTGCACTTGAAGCATTGGGTCAAATTGGACTGTGTAAGTTATTATTAGAGCTGTGAATGAGTCAAGCTACTCAAATTGATGAACATCTCAACTTATTTCTCTGCTAGACTTGATTGAGCAGCACCATTTCGATTGGAGTCCTTTCGTTGTTCATATAGGGAATCATTATTGGGCTTTGAAGTGCTGTCATGCGATCACCATATCAAGAAGGTGTTGTTCGGCTTTGATTGTAGTTGAATATGAATTTGTAGTACTTGATGTTATATGACTATGTTTTATCTTTGAGTGAATAGAAATTATAGATTTCTTCAAGGAATTATGTTTTATCTTGATTTTAGTTATTTTATCTTAAGTAATATGAGAAATTGCACGTTCATTCGAATTTGGCAGATTGCAGGGCATCATGAAAATTGAAAATTAAAAAAAAAAAAAACCTGTGGGGGGCGAGGACATGGGCGAGTACACCATGTCGTCGCCCAGTTCTTAAATCCTTGTTGTCGCTCATTTCCTCACCTGTGTCCTCACCAATTCCCTCACCCCTTTCGTCGCCCCTGTTCTCGCCCATGTAGTCGCCCAGTTCCTCGCGCAAACCCTCGCCCACAGGCGAGGCCATGGGCGACTAATGTCGGAACCCGACAACGCCCTAGGCGACGACTATGTTTCCTCGCCTGTTTCCTCGCCTATAGCCCTAGGCGAGGACTTAGGCGAGGAAAAGCTGTCCTCGCCTTCCACCGTTTTTCTTGTAGTGTTTTTTGAAAAGTAATGTTTTGTAACCCTTGTTCACCAACTTACCTCTTGTCAGGGTTTCTCAGTCCTAGGTTTATCCAGAATCTCCTCTTCTGGTTACCCTTAGACGGGTTTACTGCTATCGTAATGAGGAAACTCGGATGCATACTTTATGTAACATTTGTGGGATCGATTTTGATCTTATTTAAGAAGGGTGTCCCGCAGATCGGACCTGTTGTAGCCAAAATGAACGCTTTGGTCTTGTCATGGGACCCTCACTATGACAGAAGTATTCCGTCAACTAGGTCTATGGTTTCGACAAAAGGGTTTCCATGGATTCCAGGTGTCGGGTGAAATACCTTTTCTGCTGGTCCTCTTCTCCCGGCATTCTTTTGGAGGGGATTCCTCCATTGTTAACCTAGCCGTGGGGTCTGGAAAATTCTCTATGACTTTGTTGACTTGTCATGGTTACGATGAACGATTCTGAATAAGAAGTATGCACCATCTGGAGGGAAAATTTTCTAAATAAACCAATTGTAACAAAACATGTAGTTGTAATGTAATCTCCCATGTCGAGAGATAATACTTTTTTAGATACTTAGCGTTGATGTTGCGATGTATTAAATTTCCATGATTGTCCAGTTGGTATGCACCAATGCTAAATATTTCATTAATAATATAACGTCTTCCCAATTTGGGTACCATTTTCCATATTCATGATCTTTGACTGCAGGCATTATAGTTTTCTAATCTAAATTGCTTCCTTAAATGTTAATTCTCTTACGAATTTGTTAGAATACCTTGCACTTCTTTGGGCTTCTTGAGTTAAGTGAATCCTCTAACCGAATAACAACATGGCGTGGTCTCCAAAACGACGATATTATCTATACCAGATGGCCTATGTTCCCAGCTCCGCGCTTGAAAATTCACAAATGAAATCAACCAATTACAAAATGAAAAAGATAAGATGAAGGAAATGGAACAAGAAAAAGGAAGCCAATAATTGAAGTTGATCATGAGTCTCAACATGTGCCACGAAGGAGTTGTCACGCGTCTTCAATTATCACGTCTGAAGCCTGAAGAATCACTAATTTGCCAAAATGAAGAAACTGATATGCACCACAACCTCCCGTGACAAACCATCTCTTACACGCCAAAACTTAGTTGTCACGCATGTTATCCAAATTACCATGAGTGCAGTTACATTTTCCTATCTCCTCACGACAACTGCCCCTATCCGTAACTCCTCAATTGTCATACGCCCCATTTCAGTTGTTGCGTATCTACTGCTAGTTTTAGGCATGTTCTCTAGGCCTTAAATAAGTTGTTCTAATCTGAATTTTATAAGACATGTTCTGACCTGAACTGAATTTATCTGGTCTGATCTGATTCCATCTGGTTTGATCTAACCTTATTTTATCTTATCTATATTATTATAATGATTTGACCGGATCTGATCTGTTCTGATATGATCTGTTCTGAATTGGTCTGGTCTGATCTTAATATTTCTTATCTGATCTGGTCTGATATTATTTTAATAAAAATAAGTAATAAGTCCTGGAAATAAGTCATAGAGAACGGGGCGTTAGTTCCTTAGTTAATTGTCCATCTTATTTAGTTAATAGCCCCTCCAAATATCTTGTAATCTCTTTTGCATCAATTGAAAATTAACTCATTGTTTACAAAGGTCACCTGAGGGCTTTGTTATTGTACCTTACCCAAACTCGCACTCTATATGCCAAGAATGCAAATTGGGCGGAATGAATCAACAATAGACAAATCCAACTGAGAAGTGTTTGCAAACGACAAAGATTATTTGTAAGCATCACGGGATGAAAAGAGACTCACGCAAGTGAATTTCTTGAAAATAAATTTGAAATTTTAGAAAATAGTTACCAGAAATAGGCCAGAATATATAAAGTTTTGAGAAAATTATAAGAAAACCATAACAAACAATGTGATGGTTATGATGAACTGATTTCAAAATAACAGACAATTAGTTTTTGAAATCTGTCCCGTATGTGGAGAACATGGGGAAATAAAGTGGAAAGAAAAAAGAAAATAAAACACCTTAAAGATTCGATTGGATCATTGAGATACTCAAAAGAATCATATGAAGAAGCTATGATATTGACCAAATTGAATATAAAAATGAATTCATAGCAGGCCTACATTATTACCAATACATAAGCTCCCTATCCGAAATGACAAAGTTTATGTGAAGAACTCATTAAAGAAAATTTAAGAAAAATTGAAATAAGAAAAGACTAGCTAAGGACTTCTAAGATATACTTCCACGTTTTTTTTAAAGTTACACTTCTCATTTGCACGTATGCCAATGCACATTTTCAACGACTAATAACTCAAATTCGGTACAAGTAAAAATTCTAAAAATTTGATATTTTAAAACTACAAGATGAGACGAATCCAACAAGATCTCACTTGGCTATATTTTGTCTTCTATAACTATAACAAAAATAGAAATCAAAGTGCTAAAATAAACAGTAAAAAAAGTCAAAACGTAACCTTTAAAAAAAATGGAGGGAGTACTTCATAGATCATATCAATGACCAACATTGATATGACTTATAAAATAATAAGAAGTTTATGTAAATGGGAATGATTTACAGCGAAAGAATACCATAGTATAAAAGAAGGGGTTCGGTTAGGGCGCCTCATAAGGATATTTTAGCACCTGCTTCAAAGTGTGGTCTATAGCACAACATGTGCTAGTGCAGTATCAATAGTCAATATTTCCATATGAGTGCGGGCCTATTGAAGGAAATTCAAAATACACATTCCACCATTGTAAATAGATTTATGGGATGATATAAACCTTCCATAAAACTCAACCATCATCCTTCAAATTTAAATGCACCAGATCAACTTTATAAGGCTTGAACACATTCCTGGAAATCCTAAACAATACAAATAATTTTCTGATCGTCTTCAGCGGCGACATCCCCACAAATCTGGCAACCGAGCACATAATCGTTGACAAAAGATCACCAACGTTAATTATGATGTTTGATTTGAACGCAGATCCCATCGACGATGGCGAATCATTTTAAGACAGTCCAGCACAAAAGGGAGATCATATCGTTGATGGATCGTCAGATATGGACGTGCTGGAATCATTATAAGACACCGGCGATGCTAAAAATAAGACAGGCAATTTTGAACCCCAGTAAGCCTGTATTTACTTAGCAGATGCTCCAATGTTCATATAAAAAAATAATTAAACCATGTCTATCAAATGACAAAAGTTCAAACCATCATCATAGTTAAATAATTTCATGAATATCAAACAAATTTGCATCATTTTTTTGCGGTAACCTTGACATTGTTCAAGCGTATGTTGCTGTAATATAGTACAACCATCTTGGTAAACTTGGCACACAATGGACCGATCACTCTCAAATTGTTTATGCCTTTTGCTACTATCTGTAAGAGTGTGTGATGAAGTTTGTTTGCGATGGTGCTTCATGTTCCGTATCTGGGTACTGATGACACGATTTTTTTGTGCTGTAATAGTAAATCAATTGTTGTGCAATGCCACACCACCTGATGCCCCGTGTGTATGTGTTGTTGCCTTGAGTGTGTTGCTAATTTAATTTATTCAATTGATCCCCATAGAAATTCATGTGTTGCTGATTTTATATGCATGTGCTTGCTCTTGGATATGAATATGGTTTGATCATTGTAATTAACTAGACTTCAAATGTATAGTACTAGATGAATAGATTTTGGTATGTGCTAGTAGATTGTGATATGTGTGATTAGATGACAACCATTGGGTGCTAATAATGTTGTACGAATTAATTAGTAAAACTGTCTCTGTAAATCATGACGAATATTATTTTTGCCATAGCTATGCTTTTATGACCACAACTGTGTGCTGATATTGCTATAGATGTGCTTTAGTGATACTATGAAACTTTGGACAATTTCCACACACGATTATTTTCGAAAATAGAATAATAAATGAATCCCGGTTTAGGTTTTTATTCAATGAAACCAATTTATGATGATGAAGTTGGGATTAATGATATACTTGTAGGTTGTCACGTTTTTATTACTCGTGTAAAGAAACTGTGGCCCGAAAGCGCACGGTGTCAAAAATTGCAGTAATTTATAGGAAAGACCGAATCATTCACTGGAGGATGTGCGATAGAAGCAGGTCCCACACCGTTTTATCAGATTTTCTACTCGTATTACTCTAATCAGTTTAAAGGTTGAAACTATCATCTATTGACTGAATTTAAGCTAAGCCATTAAAGCAAATAAAGTTATCCTAGAAAGCATTTTAAAACTGTTCTAGAAAGCAAGTAAATCTATTCTAAAGAAGCAACTGAATCTGTCTAAGAAAGCTGTTAAAATTATCCTATGGAAGCAGTTAAAACTATTCTAAGAAAACAATAAACTTACGCTATGCTATCTAGAAAGCATGTTTAAAGGTAGACAGAAGGGACATGAAGAAAATAATAAAGATTGGACAAGATTCAAATAAAACATAATTAAACTTCCATTTTTATACACAGATCTTTGTTTGGGATAATCCTGTCAGATAGCGAATTCTCACGCTTTCAGTACTATGTTCCCTTTAACGGACAGGTACTTACAGTATGAGTTTACATGTTCTTAAGATCACAAATTCTAAGATACCACAAATTTATAACTGCCCCGGCCAGGGTGTGTTATTCATCTGTGGTGGACAAGCAACACCTGACAAATCATTAGTTGATATGCCAAGTACTGCTATCGTTCCCCCATGTCACATCCAAAGATTCTAATTAAGCCTGAACTATCCCATAACTCTCAAACCTAGAAACAGTTTCGCTACTCTAAACACATCCGAGTGACCTCTAAAGAAAGCATTTAAAAGAAAGCGATAAAGAAAGCATTTAAAATCCTATCACTCGGAGGTTTTAAAAGTGCTACCCTTGTAGTATAAGAAGAGCCCCCAGTCAGGATGACCGGATGTGGATCAAGAATTCCCAGATCTCGATGAACCGCTCGCAGTGTTCACTTCCTTCCGGGTGGTTATGAGATACAAACTAATGAAACGAACGAATAAATTAGTTCATTCCGGATGCACTCGCTCAGGACTCAAAAATAGGCTTTGGCAGAAGAGGATGGCAGTTGAAAGGAACTCAACCCTATCTTAGAAAATAACCAAGGCCTTAGTGTTGTTCCTCTAGAATTATCTATCACACTCTATTTGAACCCAAGTGAACCCCATCTCAGTGTAATATTTAATACTTCCTCCGTCTCGGTATAATTGTTACGTTTGATTTTTTGACACTATTCACTGTTTAAGTTTGATTCAAATTTTTATCATAGATATGTAAAAAAAACATAGTCAATTGAGATCTTGTTAGATTCGTCTAATCTTGTAGTTTTAGACAATCAAATTTTTATAATTTTTTATTGTACACAATTTAAGTTATTAACCATTAAAAATGTGTATTGGCATACGTGCAAGGTGGGTCCGTGACAAAAATAATGAGACGGAGGTAGTACCAGATTTCCAACACACAGCAATTTTGGAAAATAAAAGATTTGAAAATCATTCCCTAAACAAGTACTAGACTCTCAATAAGAACACAGACCCTTTCAGTCTAGATGAGACCTAATCGCTGACTCTGCTTCTAATTTCCCAAAATCAACCCCCGGTAGAATATGAATTTAGACATAACTGAGGAATTTATCCCTTACTTAGATCTGGTTTTTATAAATGTATTTTTGTTGGAAATTTAGTACGCAATATCTGACTTAAATCAAGACTTCTATGTCCAAGGGAAGGATCCCAAAATAATATTGACCACAATAATTACATAATAATATCATGCATACAGATATAATGAAGTGTAAAATTTATTAACCCAAAATATAATGGTGGGTTTAGACAGAAAGTGAAACACAAAGATGGAATAGCCGGAGGGAAGAAGAGTTTTGGCTAAAGAATTGACAAAATAATCAGGGTTAATCGGACTGCAGTTATCTGTGGTCCAGTCTCCCAATCATTAAGATGGAATGATTTTAGACAGCAGAAAACCCTATAATGGTAGTGTCGCTACCAGTTGGGCCTCTACTGCCTGTGAATCTGGATAAAAACCTACATGTTTCCTCTCTGCAATGATCATCAGCTTATATCGACAGATATCGACTGATTCATATTTCAGATTAGAATTTGGGTTTGGAAATTAAGATAAGGAAAATAAAACTGTATCCAGATAGGAGTTGGCTGAGTAGCTATTTTACTTTCCGGTGAAGGGACCATTCGCCAGAGCTTCCACCAACTACTATCTAGATCATGCAAAATAACGAGTGATAATTAATACCCAAACCACGAGCTATTTAACTTCCCGATGAAGAGACCATTCGCAAACATTAGTTTGAGATATTTCTTATCACCCATTTCACACATCACGAGAAAGACAAAATAAAAAGGAAAATGCCTTGCATGTGAGACATTGGTTTCTAATGCAGGGGTATGGAATTAAACCCATGATTAACGACTTAAATAATCCTTCATACCATAATTAATCACAGTCCGGATTATCCGCTTAAGGCATCAAGGTTTTGTTTATAGAAAAATGTTTTAGTGAAAATTGAACAAAAGTCCTTTAATCATGGTAATTATTGATTTTAATTATTGCTAATCATAATCATTAATTAATGACTTAAGGGCTCAATCAATTAATGGTCGGATATAAAGAAACATAAAATTTGGCAAGAGAGTGTCATGCATGTCGTGAGACAGAAATTGCATCGTGAACCATGGGTTCACGACGGGAGGATCACGATATGAGAGGTGGGGAATAAAAAGAAAATGAATTTTTGCAAATTTAGGGTTTCCATGTCGCTAGACAAAAAGTGTGTCGTGAGACATGGTCTCACGACAGGAGTCTTGCGACATGGGGGTTAAAAGCTAGAATTTTTGGGATTTGAAAATGTGGTGAGGACCCAGTCGTGAGACCATAAATTGTGTCGCGAGCCTAGGCTAGCGACATGGGTCTCACAAGAGGTTCATTTTGACAATATTTGCCAAGACAAGGAGCTCCAGTCGCTAGACAAAATTGTGTCGTAAGGCATGGTCTCACGACAGGAGTCTTGCGACTGGGGTGATTTTATAAATATTCTAAGTATTTGGGCTCCCAGTCGCGAGACCAAAAGTGTTTCGTGAGATATGGTCTCACGACAAGAGGGTTGCGACTGGGAGTTTTTGAAATAAATACTAAGTGTTCGGTCTCCCAGTCGCTAGACTGAAAGTGTGTCGTGAGACGTGGTCTCACGACAGGAAGGTCTTGCGACTTGAAGGTTTTCAAGAATGCTCTAAGGCATAATTCCTAGTCGCAAGACTATGGTTGTGTCATGAGACATGGTCTCATGACAGGAGTCTTACGACTGGAGCCTTACAGAATTAAAGTAAAGGGGTTTTGGTCCCCAGTCGCTAGACATAAGTGTGTGTCATGAACCGTGGGTTCACGACATGATGTTTCACGACTGGGGGTTTCAGGATAGCGACCTTCCTGGATGGCTGTGTCGAGACACTCATGTCGCAAGACTATCCTCCAGTCGCAAGACGTGGTCTCGCGACTGGAGGCGGTTAGCGACATGGGTGTGTTTTAGGATACAAGTCAGAAAAGGAACAGTGGCATGCATTGTGCGCGATCTCACCCTTTTTCGGATCAAAAAGCTATTCTAACCAAAAATAACACAAGCAGAATTTAAACCTAACTAGAACATGCTTGAACAAAAATAAATCTGACTAGAACAATATTAAAATAGACCAATATCCTAATCTAGGGTTTCATCACACATAACACATGAACATGGCCCAAAAAAATAACAAAACAGGAACCAAAATGGAAAATAGTGATCAAATGACCAAAATAAAATGAAAGCAGTAAATATCCATGGGTTTATAACACCCATTTCATGATTTTGGGACACCATTCAAGATTAACTTTCTATTTTATAAATGGATTTGATAATACCATCATTTTGGGTATTTCAAACCCTAATCAAGGTTTAAAAACAAGAAAACAAGGTAGGAAAGTGGCTACCTAGCTAAGAAATGAAGAACAAGAACATAGAAATTAAACTAATCTAAGCTAACTAATGTAAAAATTAAATAATACAAAAAAAAGAAACTAAATTAAGAACTACCTAAACTGTGCTCTTGATTCTGCCTTCAAGAATGAAAAATGTCTAACTCCCGAGCACCTTGGGATCACCTCATATTTATAGACGTGAAATCCTAGACCTATGGGCTTGAATCTGAGGCCCACACGTGTCGCAAGACTCACACACATCACAGCCTCTCTTCGTGTCGCGAGACTTGGCTGTATGTCGCAAGACTTCACGCCAGTCGTGAGGCTCTCTGGACCAGCCCTTCATTTTGGCTTCTGTGTTGCTAGACTCCTCCCCAGTCGCTAGACTATTTTTGCGACTGGGGTCTTGGAACAAAAGGTTCCGGACTGCCTTTACCTGTTCATCATCTCTTGTGTCGCTAGACACCCCCCAGTCGTGAGACTATGCTTCACGAGAGAGGCTTGGTCCAGTGACTGGTTGGGCCTAATGGGCCAGAAATTGCGTCTTGTGGGCTTTTTAATCTTTTCCCATCATTTTGTTTTTGTGGGCTGTTTTATTCTTTTGTCCATCTTTTTCATTACTTTTTCTTTTCTTTTCTTTTTCTCATATTTTGGATTTTTCTAACACAAAATATAATAAAATTACATATTTTTGTATTTTTCATACCAGCTTATGATTTTTATAAATATGCATAAATTCCATTCAACTGCTTTCTTATTTAAGCTCTCCAACTGAGGAGGTTGAGCTGAAGGTGGAATTGGGATCTCCATCTGTTCTGTTTGAGGCTCTTCTTGAACTGAGGTCGAAGGTCCCGCATCAGTACGGGCTTTCTTTGTTCCCTTCGAGGCCCTAGGCGGCCTTTGAGCTCTCTTTCTGGAGGAGGGTGCTTGATCACTGGTGTGACCACCATATTTAAGAAGCTTGAGGGTGAAGGTTACATGAGCTACATCATTGCCAAGCTCACCCATGAAGCAATAACCAACAACGGGATCGAAACGATGCCAAACCGAAGCAAGATAGATCACCTTGGACGCCCTTTTGTTGGTGCATTGAAGAAAGGAGGCAGACACATTTTTGGCCTTGGTCGTGGGCATGCACAAGAGAAGAAATTAGACTGGTTTGTTAGTGAATTGAAGAAAGGAGGCAGGAACATTTTTGGCCTTGGGCGTGGGCACGCACAAGAGGGATCCGACCCCCATTACCCTATTTTAGCTTATTTCATTTTCTTCCCCACTTGTTCCATGTAATTTCAATTGGTATTCACTAGATTTATCTTGGGATCACTATGTTAGGCTTAAATCCCATTTCTACCTTAGTATTTCTTGTTAATTGCATTTCTTGTTCCTAGGGTTATATGTTAGGATTGGGGAAGGATCAAACAACATTCAACTATCATTCATCTATCAAAGTTTATCTTTCTTTTGTTCATCTTTTGAGGGTATCAAAGGTTGATCATCTTGGGGATCAAGGGTTACTTGATTTCCACATCAAAACCGGGTCTATTCACATTGAATTTGTGTTAGGTTCGTCTTACTTAATTGGATTGCAAGTTTTGATTGAGTTAAGTATGTTCATTAATGCATTTTAGGTTTAGTTCTTGGGAGCTTGATCCTCATATCAAGTTTACTTGATCAAAACCCATTGTTTCATTGAACCCACTTGCCCTATCATTTGTTTTGCTTTTGTTGCTTGTTTTCCCCAATTTCTTGCTTGCATACATCAATCACCAGATATAATGAGGATTGCACGTCTGAGTCTCCAGGAAACTGGGGTAGAGAATATGTGATCTTTTCGCGCAGAGGGAGGTTGGGCACACGAATGGGGGGTTCACCTTCACTGGAATGTCAACTGCAAATGCACTCAAGTCGACACCCTGATTGACACAAATTCTTCTGTATAAGTTTGGGTAGCACAGAACTTGCTTGTCTTCGATTCGGGTTGTCATGACTTCAAAAACATGCCTCCCTACGTTCAATTTCAGGCTGTGCCACAATTTTGCCAGTCCCAGTAGGATGCTTCCGGATGTAGTATGTGGGTGCGAACTTGGCCGGATCTTTGACATGTAGAACTCATAGGTTGGCATGAAGTGTCGCTGCAACCAATTTGTATCGAATGTGTGCTCCGGGGCAGGTACCCTTGTCATGTTGTTTGCCAAGGTAGCATACAATGCAGCCTTTTTCATTTTTGCTCTTTTGATCAAAATTTCTCCAGCTGGGAATTCATCTCGGATGTCTGGGGTTTCGAAGAATCTGTTCAACCATTCAGGTGAGATGTCTATAACATGACCCCGAACCCATGTTTTTTGCTGCTGGCATCGATATTGCAAAAGAATTCTCGTGTTAGTTCGACGAAGCCATCTTCTTCGTTGTGCAGCATGAAATTCCCCCATTCCTGGTTTTTGTAGAAAGTTTTGATTGTGGGATGGACTAAGGCATCTGGATTGAACCCTTTATCAGGTACAATCATCTTTGACATTCTAGCATATTTTTCTGCCCCCTCCATCTTCCCATTGAATTTTATCTCTAAATCTGCATTGCTCAAAGTCTTCTTATCAAACTGCTTCTGAATCCCCATCCTGTTCCTCACAGTGTTTTCCTCCCAGAATTTAACCGGTTTGACAGAACCGATTGATTCCTGGTCCTCACTGATGTGCCAATCAGTTGGTTCATCTTCCTCTTGGGCTGGCTCATTTGCAGGTTCTGCCTTGGGCTCCTTCCTACTTGACTCCGCCTCAACCTGTTTTATTACATGTTTCATTGTATTGCCTAAGGTCGCGACGAACGGCCAACTTCTCCGATCGCTTTTTGTTCGTCCCCCGACGTGAAATCGTAGCAAAGGAAAGATGGTTAGATTTCGAGTTTTTAAGACTTATGGACGACTTAAACACTATAATATGACTTGCCAAGGTTCTAGATGGCAGAGGCTTCATCCCGGTCGTCCCGTCTTCACCGGAATACTCGCCGGAAAGTGAACTCGAAGGGTTTTTCGGCTTGGAGAGGAAGGATGGGAGAGTCTAGGGTTTGTTTTCTGAAAATAATGGATAGGGGGTGCCCATAACCGACCTTATGCCCTTCCTTAATGCTGTGATCGGCTTGCCACCGATAGAGGTCGGATTTTTGGCAAGAAAATCGCCATAGAAGGAAAGTTTACACCTCCTGCACCTCTGGCGCGGTGGTGACGCGCACGTATAGGTTTGTCCGCGTGGAGCACACGCGACCAGTCCTGGGACGCGTCTCCCTCATGCCGCGCGGTGGCCGCGTGCCGGCGCGCGGAGGGCGCGTGACGGCCGGACCGGCCGGTTCGGCGGTTTGTGTGGTCCGTCGGGTCTTTTCTTCTTTTCTCTATCGGTTTTCTGTCCTCTACGTGTTTGGCTGGACTCCTCGGGTCGTTTCCGGTTCGAAATCTCTATCTTAAATTCGTTACGAACTCAGGTTAACGCTCGTAACATTTCCGTGCCATAATTAATCTAGTTAAATTAGTTCCGATTCCTCTTAATGTTTTTCCCGGGTATTACAGTCTACCCCCCTTAAGAATCAACTTCGTCCTCGAAGTTGTGTTTCGGTTTACTCCAGTTAAGCGTTAGGATACTTTTGGTAATGTTTTTATTTGGTGATTTATTTTGTGACTAAACTTAGAATTTAGATTTCCAAGCTGCCTACGTACCATGTGAAGGGATCAAGTCATAACGTAGTTCAAAACAATTTGAATTTTTTTTGTCTCGGGTGTTACATCCTCCCCCCCCCCCCCCTTAAGAGTACAGTTATGTCCCCATAACTGTGGTCGGGTCATCTTGGAAGAAGGTCGGGTAACGTTGTTTCATATCGGCTTCCAATTCCCATGTTGCCGTTTCGTGGTTAGACCAAAGGACCTTGACCTTCCTCACAGTCTTATTTCTCGTTACTCTCTCCTTCATGTCAAGTATTCGCACCGGAACTTCCTCGTAGCTCAAGTCATCCTCCAATTCAATTTCTTCCGGTTGGAGCACATGGGTCGGATCGTGCACATACTTCTTCAATTGGGAGACGTGGAACACATCGTGAACACGAGCAAATTGTGGTGGCAACGGTAGCCGATATGCGAGATTTCCCACTCTTTCCAGGATTTCATATGGTCCTATGTACCGTGGACTCAGTTTTCCTCATTTGCCGAAGCGCATTACACCCTTCATTGGTGGTACCTTCAGCATGACTTTATCGCAGACTTGAAATTCCAAGTCTTTCCGTCTCACGTCCGCATAACTCTTTTGTCGGTCTTGGGCGGCTCTCATCTTTCCCTGGATGATCTTGATTTGTTGGGCCATGTCCTCAATGAGTTGTGGTCCAACTTCCATAGTCTTATTACTCTCGTCCCAGCTCAATGGACTTCGGCACTTGCGTCCATACAGTGCCTCGAAAGGTGCCATGCCAATGCTAGCATGGTAGCTATTGTTGTAGGAGAACTTGATCAAAGGCAAATGGTTTTCCCAATTTCCTTTAAATTCTAGCACACATGCTCTCAGCATGTCTTCAAATGTTTGAATCGTTCTTTCTGTTTGCCCATCCGTCATGGGGTGGAACGCGGTACTCATCTTTATTTTCGTACCGAGGGCGTCTTGTAGTTTTGTCCAAAAATGTGAGACAAATCTTCTGTCCCTATCCGAGATGATGTCGTGTGGTACTCCATGCCGTCGTACCACATTGTCGATATACGCTTTTGCCAATTTGTCCATGGACCAAGTATCCTTCATTGTCGCTAGACTCAACCCCTGTCGCTAGACATAGTCTCGCGATTGGGGTTGTGTTGTCTTGCGACTGGGACAGAAGAGGTTTGGGGCCCAGTCGCTAGACTTGGTCTCTGTCGTGGGACTATGTCTCGCGACTGGACTTTTCCTTAGCGACTGGGGTCCCGGACTATGAGTTGGAGACCCCAGTCGCTAGACTGCCACCCTGTTGTGAGACATAGTCTCGCGACAGGTGCATAGTCTCGCGACAGGTTTTTGAATTTTCAAAATATATGGACTGAGCCCGAGTGTGGATATGGGCCTGAGTCCATTTTATTGGTTCTGGACCTGAATAAATTCAGTCCAAAATATTCTCAACAATTATTGGGCTGAAAATTAAAATAATCTACTTGCATAAAAGTTGGTTTGATCAATTCCATTTATTTGTAAAAAATATTCCGGATTTTAAGTTGCTTTAAATTCCGGAAATATTTTCTTAAATTATGAAATTAATCCAACCGGGAACCTGATTTTCTGCTCTATTTTTCTGCTCCTTCTTTTTGGTGGTTCCGGATCTTCTGCAAGACAGATAAATTAACCATATTAGATTTCTCCAAATATCAACATCCTCTAATTTAGAGTCTTGGTACTCTAAATGTTTAATTGATTTTTGGATATTTTCTAACTTTAAGATAAAACAATACATATATACATAAAATGAAACTTTTATAATTTTATTGCTATTTTTATTGAGCGTAAGTCGGGTCTGCCACTGCTTGGCTTTCTTTTTCCGGATCAAACATTCCGATGTATTCCTTCAGCCTATGTCCATTCACCACCAGATCGCCCTTATCAGTTCGGATCCTGACTACACCGCTTTTAAACACCTCCAGCACTTCATACGGCCTTTCCCATCTGGATTTCAGCTTTCCGAGGAACAGCTTCAACCTAGAATTGAACAGTAAAACGCTTTGGCCAAGATAGAATTGCTTGGATTTAATCCGGCGATCGTGCAACTTCTGGGTCCGCTCTTTATAAATCTGAGAGCTTTCATAAGCTTGCGCTCGTATTTCCTCAATTTCATTGAGGTCCAACTTGCGCTTGCTCTGAGCGACTTTCGGATCAAAGTTAAGCGTTTTAACGGCCCAGTAAGCTTTATGCTCTAAATCTACAGGCAAATGACAAGCTTTTCCGAAGATAAGCCTGTATGGAGACATCCCAATGGGAGTCTTATATGCTGTGCGATATGCCCATAGAGCATCATTGAGCTTACGTGCCCGCTACTTTCGGGTTCTCCCAACAGTGGCTTCGAGTATATGTTTGATCTCACGATTGGATACCTCGACTTGACAACTGGTTTGGTGATGATAAGTGTGCCTATGTTATGGAGGATTCCAATTTTAAGCATTAAGTTCTCATAGGATTTATTAACAAAATGTTTTCCTCCATCAGATATTATCACCCTAGGTATGCCAAATCGATTAAAAATGTTGTTCTTGAGGAACTTGATGACTTGGCTACCATCATTGGTTGGTAATGCGACGGCCTCTACCCAATTGGACACGTAATCGATAGCTACCAAAATGTACTGGTTTCCACCAGATGGTGGAAACGGTCCCATTAAGTCAATGCCCCAAAACGTCGAAAATCTCAAGAGTGAGAATTCCTTTCTGAGGCATTTCATCCCTCTTGGAAATGTTTCCTAACCTTTGGCACCTGTCGCAGGCTTTTACAAATGTCTTGCAATCCTCATAGATGTGAGGCCAATAAAACCCACACTCAAGGACTTTGTGAGCTGTTCGAGTAGGACCATGGTGACCTCCATACTCTGATTCATGGCACTTTCTGACAATTTGATAAGCCTCATGCTCGGTCACACATCGCCTGATTATTGAATCGGCGCAGTGCTTGAAGAGATAAGGTTCTTCCCAGAAGTAATTTGCTGCTACCTGGTGGAACCTTCTCCTTTGATAATCATTCGGGAATGGTGGGGTTATTCCGCATGCTAAAAAGTTAGCAATGTCGGAAAACCATGGACAAGCATGGTCGTGCAAATGCAGTGCAAACAGTTGTTCATCCGGGAAATCTTCATTGACAGCTTTCTCATTTTTATCATTTTCAAAACGAGATAGCACCATTGTCTCGCCCTCGCCTATCTTTTATTACGATGTCAAACTCCTGCGCAATAGCACCCACCTGATTAAACGAGGTTTTGCGTCTTGCTTGCTGAACAAGTATCTGAGTGCACTGTGATCAGTGTATACTATGGTCTTTGTTCCAATAAGATACTGTCTGAACTTATTAAATGCAAAGACTACAGCATACATCTCTTTTTTTGTAGTGGTGTAGTTTATTTGGGCTTCGTTCAAGGCGTGACTTGCGTAATGATTTACGCAATGTCTCCCATCCTTATGTTGCCCTAAAACTGCACCCACTGCAAGACCACTTGCATCACACATCACCTCGAATGTATTGACCAATCTGGTGGTTGTACAATTGGAGCAGAAGCTAACATCGTTTTGAGCGTGTCAAAGGCTTGGACACACGCATCATTTATTACAAAAGAATTTTCTTTACAAAGAAGGTTAGTGAGCGGCTTGGCAATTTTCGAGAAATCTTTAATGAATCTCCGTAAAAACCAGCATGCCCTAAGAAACTCCAACTGATTCTATTGAATTGGGGAGAGGGAGATTAGAGATGATGGAAACCTTCGCTGGATCGACTTCTATGCCCGCCTTAGAAATGCGATGACCTAACACTATGCCCTCAGTGACCATAAAATGGCACTTTTCCCAATTTAAAACCAAGTTAGTGTCCTCACATCTCTTTAAAATCTTAGCAAGATTGGTCAAACAATCTTCAAACGTATCTCCATATACAGAGAAGTCATCCATGAAGACTTCTATGCATTTTTCGATTAATTCAGAAAATACTAACATCATGCATCTTTGAAAAGTGGCAGGTGCATTGCAAAGACCAAATGGCATGCACCTATAAGCAAAAGTGCCATAAGGGCAAGTAAAAGTTATTTTTTCATGGTCTTCCCTAGAAATGACAATCTGGTTATAACCCGAATATCCATCAAGAAAACAATAAAAATCTCTCCCCGCAAACCTCTCTAGCATCTGATCAATGAAAGGCAATGGAAAATGGTCCTTTCGGGTGGCCTCATTCAGCTTCCGGTAGTCAATACAGACTCTCCATCCGGTAATTGGCCTCGTTGCGACCTCTTCTCCTTGTTCGTTCTTCGTTATGCACATTCCCCCTCGCTTTGGCACGACCTGCACTGGGCTAACCCATTTGCTTTCAGATATAGGATAGATGATACCAGCATCTAAGAGCTTGATAACTTCTTTCCTTACCACTTCTTACATAAGGGGGTTCAAACGCCTTTGGGGTTGACGGGAAGGTTTATACTCTTCTTCCATTAAAATCCTGTTCATGCAAATAGAAGGGCTTATTCCTTTTATATCAGAAATGGTCCAACCAATTGCACGTATGTATTTCTTAAGAACGACCACCAGAGCATTTTCCTACTCTTGAGAGAGCTTAGTCGAAACAATCACGGGTAATTTTTTATGTTCTGCGAAAAACGCATACTTGAGATGGTCCGTTAATGTTTTAAGTTCAAGCTCTGGTGGGCATTCAATGGAAGGGAGCAGTTTGCAAGAAATGGATAGTGGGAGATCAGATTTACCTTCAGGACCTTGCATCGGTCCATTTCCTCATCCTTGGTGCTTCCTTCCTCTTCCGGAGTGAAATCAGCGCTGTTGTACTCTTCAAGGTCCCCAGATTCGGGATCCTCGAATTATACGGCGCTGCACTACTCTTCTAGCTCAGCACCAGCAGGCTTCACTACCTGCTTTGATAGTTTGTCATTCATCATCATTACATCATCGTATCCAGAGTCAAGCTCTCCCTCACTGTCTATCTCCTCTCCACTAACTATTACAGAATCAAAAGAGAAACAAGAATTGTCGTTTGGAAATTTCTGCAGTCGTGCCATATCGAAGACCACCTCTTCTCCGTCCACACGGAGCGTCACTTTCCCGGACTTGGCATCGATCAGTGCTCCGCCAGTGGCCAAAAATGGCCTTGCCAGGATGAGAGTCATGCCAGAGTCCTCCTCTATGTCCAGGATAATGAAGTCCGCCGGAAAAGGGGTGTTTCCTGCCCTGATTATCACATCTCTCAAGATCCCTATCGGTTGCGTAATGGATCTGTCTGCAAGCTGTAGCCTCATTTTGATTGGCTCCACGATTCCCAGCTTCAAACGTTTTACCATAACCAATGGCATTACGTTGATACTTGATCTGAGATCACACAATACTCTTCCTGCATTGACTTGGCCAATTTGGATTGGCAAAGTGTAGCAGCCAAGGTCTTCCTTTTTCTCAGGCAGTCTCTTCTGTATGATGGCACTGCAAGTGCTGTTGAGTATCACCACTTCCTCCTGCTCGACCTTTCTTTTTCCTGAGATCATTTCTTTCAGAAATTTAGCATAGACAGGCATTTCAGTAATCATCTCAACCAGGGGAATAGTAATCTCTACAGCTTTCAGTCTTTCCAGAAATGTGGCAAACTTTAAATCTTGTTCTTTATTTTTAAGTCTGGCCGGGTATGGGACCCTTGGCATGAACTTTTTATTATCAAAAGATTTTTGTGGTGCAAGGTCAGAAATTGTACCTTCACCTTTACCATTTTCGCTTTCGGCCTTTCCCTTTGCAGCTTCAGTTTGCTGTTCGGCCTCTTTCTGTTCATCATCTGCTTCCTCATCAACAGTATCTTTTCTCATCTCCTCATTATCTTTCCCAGTATCCTTTCCTCTTGGCCCAGCTAAAACTTTCCAAGATTTAAGAGTAATTGCCTTGCACTGCCGGGTTCTTCTCCGCAGCACTTGGCAACGTTCCCTTGTCCCTTTTCTGAAGCTCATTGGCCATCTGAGTTACTTGCGTCTCCACATTCCTTATGGAGGCTTGCAACTGATTGTTGATCTCCCTTTGACTGGTGATGAAATCAGTCATAAGGTTCTCCAGTCGGGATGGTGGTTTCTGCTGGTTTCGATTCTGATTTTGGTTCCATTGGCCTTAGTTGGGGACAAACTGGGGTTGAAAATTTTGGAAGTTCTGGTTAGGCCACTGGAAATTAGGTTGCTGAAAGTTTTGGTTCTGGGGAGGCCTTTGCTGGATCTGGGTTTTGAAATTTTGGTTCTGATTCTGAAAGTTCTGGCCCCTATTCTGGATGAACCCCTGATTCTGTTGTGGGTTGAATTGTTGTGGCTTGTTCAACAGGTGTGAATTTAGGGCATTGTTATTTGATTAGGATAGGTTTGGGTGTCTGTTTGGGAAGGCTCCTGCAAAATTACAGCTTTCAGCTGCAACCTGTTCACATGTGTCGGTTGCGTTAGCTCCCTGACACAATCCGCAGATTGCCTCTGTTTGCTGTCCTTGAGCTGAGCTTCCTGCTCCCTGATTTACAGACAACGCAGCCACTTGTTCTTGAAGTTTCTCAAAATCAGATATTTCAGTTGTACCTACAGCACAAAGTCCACGGGGAGGGGGATCATTAACATTATCATCATTTAATGTAGACCGATTTACACTCATTGTTTCAATTTTCGCCCATGCTTGGTCCATGGGCATGTGTAACAGATGCTATCCCCCTGCTGCATCCAGCACGTGCTTCCAAGCTGGTGTCAGCCCATTGTAGAACTTCCTTAACTGTTCCCACTCCTACAATCCATGTTGAGGACACTTCCTCAGAAGGTTCAGAAACCTCTCCTTTGCATCATACAGGGATTCTCCAGCTTTCATCTTGAATTCAGAAATCTTTGACCTCCCCTCATCTATCTTAGACTCTGGAAAATACTTAATCAGAAAGTTTCTTATAATATCCTCCCAGTTACTTCTTTGGTTCACCGGCATTGACTTGTACCAAGTCTTTGCTCCACTGCACAGTGAGAATGGGAACAACATCATCCGAATAGTGTTTTGTGAGACTCCTTGGTTCTTAATCATGTTGCAGAGCTCCAGAAATGTTTCCAGATGGTCATGTGGGTCCTCGTGGTTGGCTTCGGCAAACTGACTATTTTGTACCAGATTTATCAGGGCGGGTTTTAGCTCGAAATTTATGGCTGCTATCGGTGCTCTTCCCGGCATGTTCAAGTACGGCTCCACTATCGGTTGCATGTAATCAGCAGCAGCTGGCTGCTGATTATTCCCTTGTCGTCCCTGATACTGCCCTCGGTTGTTGAAGTTCTTGTTGGGATAGTAATTCCTTGGGTCATTAGGATCATGTGGGTTTGGTGGATACTGGTTCTGATTATACTGGTTTGGATTTTGATACTGCTGGTTTCAGATGTTGGGGTTATTGGGGAAATTTTGATTGTTTGGAAAATTTTGGTTATTTGGAGGGACCTCAAAGGGTTGATGCTCGACATTTGGTAAGTTCCCACCTCCCTGAATGAACTGAGGAGGGGGATTGTCCAAATTCTCGTCATTAACATCTTCGGGATCCTCCTGGATATTTTGGAGTGGTGGGTTTGGTGGTATGATGGGTGGGATGTGAGGATTTGCCATCTCAGAAAGATCACTGCTTTTACTGGGAGAAAGTAGCGCCTGCCTTTCCCGTTCTTTCCTTTGCTTAGCTTGCGCCCTTAGACGTCGAGCTGTTCTTTCTATTTCTGAATTGAACGGGATCTCGGCGGGTGTTTCCTTTCTTCGTTGCATATAACAGCGGTTTCAGCAATGACAGTGCCGGTACAATCCCCATGTTAGAATTGATTCGGTAATAAATATATATTTATATGTATAAGCTAACTATGAGCAATCAGGAATGTCATTCTCATAATAAAACGGCGTTGCATCCTCCTCGGCAACGGCGCCATGAAACTTTTGACAATTTCCACACACGAGTATTTTCGAAAATAGAATAATAAATGAATCCCGGTTTAGGTTTTTATTCAATGAAACCAATTTATGATGATGAAGTTGGGATTAATGCTATATTTGTAGGTTGTCACGTTTTTATTACTCGTGTTAAGAAACTGTGGCCCGAAAGCGCACGGCGTAAAAAATTGCAGTAATTTATAGGAAAGACCGGATCGTTCACTGGAGGATGTGCGATAGAAGCATGTCCCACTCGTATTGCTCTAATCAGTTTAAAGGTTGAAACTATCATCTACTGACTGAATTTAAGCTAAGCTATGAAAGCAGATAAAATTATCCTACAAAGCATTTTAAAACTGTTCTAGAAAGCAAGTAAATCTATTCTAAAGAAGCAACTGAATCTGTCTAAGAAAGCAGTTAAAATTATCCTATGGAAGCAGTTAAAACTATTCTAAGAAAATAATAAACTTACGCTATGCTATCTAGAAAACATGATTAAAGGTAGACAAAAGGGATAGGAAGAAAATAATAAAGATTCGACAAGATTCAGATAAAACATAATTAAACTTCAATTTTTATACACAGATCTTTGTTTGGGATAATCCGATAGCTAATTCTCATGCTCTCAGTACTATGTTCCCTTTAACAGACAGGTACTTAGAGTATGAGTTTACATGTTCTTAAGACCACAAATTCTAAGATATCACAAATTTATAACTACCCCGGCCAGGGTGTGTTATTCATCTGTGGTGGACAAGCAACACCTGACAAACCATTAGTTGATATGCCAAGTACTGTTATCGTTCCGCCCATGTCACATCCAAATATTCTAATTAAGTCTGAACTATCCCATAACTCTCAAACCTAGAAACAGTTTCGCTACTCTCAACACATCCGAATGACCTCTAAAGAAAGCATTTAAAAGAAAGCGATAAAGAAAGCATTTAATGAAACGAAAATGATGGCACTCGCTCAGGAATTAGTTCATTCCTGATGCACTCGCTCAGGAATCAAAAATAGGCTTTGGCAGAAGAGGATGGCAGTTGAAAGGAACTCAACCCTATCTTAGAAAATAACCAAGGCCTAAGTGTTGTTCCTCCAGAATTATCTATCACACCGTATTTGAATCCAAGTGGACCCCATCTCAGTGTAATATTTAATACCAGATTTCCAACACGTAGTAATTTTGGAAAATAAAAGATATGAAAACCATTCCCTAAACAGGTACTAGACTCTCAATAAGAACACAAACCCTTTCAGTCTAGATGAGACCTAATCGTTGACTCTACTTCTAATTTCCCAAAATCAACCCCCGGTAGAATATGAATTTAGACATAACTGAGGAATTTATCCCTTACTTAGATCCGGTTTTTATAAATGAACTTTTATTGGAAATTTAGTACGCAATATCTGACATAAATCAAGACTTCTATGTCCAAGGGAAGGATCCCAAAATAATATTGACCACAATAATTACATAATAATATCATACATACAGATATAATGAAGTGTAAAATTAATTAACCCAAAATTTAATGGTGGGTTTAGACAGAAAGTGAAACACAAAGATGGAATAGCCGGAGGGAAGAAGAGTTTTGGCTAAAGAATTGACAAAATAATCAGGGTTAATCGGACTGTAGTTATCTGTGGTCCAGTCTCCTATTCATTAAGATGGAATTATTTTAGACAGCAGAAAACCCTATAATGGTAGTGTCGCTACCAGTTGGGCCTCTACTGCCTGTGAATCTGGATAAAAACCTGCATGTTTCCTCTCTGCAATGATCATCAGTTGATATTGACAGATATCGACTGATTCAAATTTCAGATTAGAATTTGGGTTTGGAAATTAAGATAAGGAGAATAAAACTGTATCTAGATAGGAGTTGGCTGAGTAGCTATTTTACTTCCCGGTGAAGGGACCATTCGCCAGAGCTTCCACCAACCACTATCTAGATCATGCAAAATAACGAGTGATAATTAACACCCAAACCACGAGCTATTTAACTTCCCGGTAAAGGGACCATTCGCAGACATTAGTTTGAGATATTTCTTATCACTCATTTTACACATCACGAGAAAGATAAAATAAAAAGAAAAATGCCTTGCATGAGAGATATTGGTTTCTCATGCAGGGGTATGGAATTAAACCCATGAATAATGACTTAAATAATTCTTCATACCATAATTAATCACAGTCCGGATTATCCACTTAAGGCATCAAGGTTTTGTTTATAGAAAAATATTTTAGTGAAAATTGAACAAAAGTCCTTTAATCATGGTAATTATTGATTTTAATTATTGCTAGTCATAATCATTAATTAATGACCTAAGGGTTCAATCGATTAATGGTCGGATATGAAGAAACATAAAATTTGGCAAGAGAGTGTCATGCATGTCGTCAGACAGAAATTGCGTCGTGGGTTCACGACGGGAGGATCACGACATGAGAGGTGGGGAATAAAAAGAAAATGAATTTTTGGAAATTTAGGGTTTCCATGTCGCTAGACAAAAAGTGTGTCGTGAGACATGGTCTCACGACAGGAGTCTTGCGACATAGGGGTTAGAAGTTAGAATTTGTGGGATTTGAAAATGTGGTGAGGACCCAGTCGTGCGACCATAAATTGGGTCGCGAGCCTAGGCCGGCGACATGGGTCTCACGACAGGTTCATTTTGACAATATTTGCCAAGACAAGGAGCTCCAGTCGCTAGACAAAATTGTGTCGTGAGGCATGGTCTCACGACAGGAGTCTTGTGACTGGGGTGATTTTATAAATATTCTAAGTATTTGGGCTCCCAGTCGCGAGACCAAAAGTTTGTCGTGAGACATGGTCTCACGACAGGAGGGTTTGCGACTGGGAGTTTTTTAAATAAATACTAAGTGTTCGGTCTCCCAGTCGCTAGATTGAAAGTGTGTCGTAGGACGTGGTCTCACGACAGGAAGGTCTTGCGACTGGAAGGTTTTCAAGAATGTTCTAAGGCATAATTCCCAGTCGCGAGACTATGGTTGTGTCGTGAGACATGGTCTCACGACAGGAGTCTTACGACTGGAGCCTTACAGAATGAAAGTGAAGGGGTTTTGTTCCCCAGTCGCTAGACATAAGAGTGTGTCGTTGTAACACCCCGGATTTGATAACCCAGGCCGGGATGTCACCGCCGCATCTCTCTAGCGAGACACGGATTCTCCGAGCTTGCCAAAGAGATGCAAGGCTATAGGTATTGCAAAAAGGTTTAAAAACAAGTCCGGAATCTATTTAAAAATAATAATAATAATAAGTAGCATCCACACATATAGTAGTAGTAACAATATATCGCAGCGGAAAAATATAAAGTGGGCCGACATGGCCAAAACTCGGGATTTACATGCCCGTTATGCAAGTATCATAAAAGCAATAAAAACAACGTTAAAGTTTTTCTATTCCCCAATGCATATGCTCATGCATTATCTTCATACTCTGAAAGGAAAAGAGAAAACAACAATTTTATCAGTATATAAAATACTGAGTAAGTCGATCCTAACATAGCAATAAAGGGATTTAATTAGATAATTTAGAATTCCACTCCTAACATGCATTCACAAAATTTAAAGGAAATAATATTTTAATTGTGTACTTGAACATGCATTTAATCCACAATAACAATTTAATCATGATACGAAATCTAAAGTTATAATTTAAATGCATAATATAAAAACATGCTAAAATAAATAAATACTTAAAAATATTAATTCTTTTATTTCCCCCGTTACGTAACCATTTTTCAGTGTTTGGTATAGCCGGTGATCCGGCGGCCGCAGCCGTTTCGTAAGTATCTCGTTTAGCCGGTGATCCGGCGGCCGCAGCCGTATCTGCCATACCCAGTACCACTCCGGAGCCTCGGGAAATCCATACAGACAACCCGAGAGAGTAGGCCATGTTTCTCCCGCCGATTGGCGTAATATCTCATCAAATTCTCTCGTCCATTATAGGCCCGTAGAGAAAGGCTAGAGGGGCACCCTGCAGAGCACTCACCCTCCACCAAGTATCTCATGTATCGTTTAGATTTAATGTATCGGGGTTTTTCAAAAGTATAGATGTATCGTATTTCAAATCTTTGATCGTTCGTTTCGAAATTTCAAAATCCTTCGATTTAAAGGTATCTTGGCGTCACAGTTTGCGCCTTTTCAATTTAAAAATTCGGTTTAAGTCCGAAAAATCTGAAAACTTCACAGTTTATGCAAAACACCCTAACGAACAACTTTCGTGTTTTAGCGTTTTCGAAATAAGTTGAGGAAACATGTCAAAAATCGATTTTATTATGCAAAGAGAAATCTGTCCGGACTCAGGTTTGACACAGTTCGGAAAATTGGCTTTTTGACATATCAAATGGACTCCAAAAATTCTGAAATTTTAACCACATATACTAGACATGATTATCTACAACTTTCATTTAGATTGTAAAGATCAAATCGGACTACAAAATATAGAAACAAACTCACTAAGTTCGAACATGTTCATAGGCAGATTTCAAACACGTTTTGTCAAAATAGTTTCTTTTCGATGCGATTTAAAATAGCAAACATTAACAAAAATGTCTGAAATTTTTACAAAACCTAGATTTATGTGTTGGGATTAAAAGTCTAGTTTTGAGTTTCTCGGATTGAATCCTCGAAATAGGAGTTTTAGGCCGATTACAGAAACTGCGCAAGTTGGGGTTTTTAACTTCGATTTTTACGTTTCGTTACATTACGACTATACCGGACGCCCCTAAATCACCCGTATTGATATGAAAGGCTCAACTTACAGTGATAGGGAGTTTTGGTCGTCCTAAGGTCGCTGGCTCGTCTAAATTTGCTACGAACGGATCTCCTCAACGTCAAGCTTCCGACTTTGGCCACGATTTCAAATCGGACGAAGAAATCCAATGTTAGATCGAGTTTTCGGGTTCAAAAACTTAAATGGAAATCTATGAACGACTTACCACAGATTAGAACACTAGGGATCTTGTATTCCACGCCTCCTCCGTCGGTTTTCGTTGCCGGGAAGTGATCGGAAAGTCGTCGGGAAGTCGTCGGAAAGTGTTTTGGCTTTGGAGAGAGTTTGGGAGAGTAGAGGGTGATTTGTAACTGATGAAAAGGGTGGTGAGGCAGCCCTAGGTCGCCCTAAAGGCTTTCCCTTCGACCAAAATCTGCTTTCCAAAGTCGGGCTGTCGAATTATGGTAAGAAATCACCGAAAACGCGCAAGTTGCCAAAACCTGTAGAGCCACGCGGGGTTGGCGCGCCTTTTGGCCAAACCCCGCCCGGCCAGCGCGCGGCCCTCGCCTGGACTGCGGTCCGGGCGGGTCCGTGCGATCCGATCCGTCGGGTCTTTTTCTCCTCTCTTTCGGACTTCTATCCTTCCCCGTTTTCGCACTCGATTTTCCGGGTCATTTCCGGATTATGCTTCTCATCATAAATTTATTCCGTCTCAATTCGATTTCATGCTTGAAATCCTAAGACCGTCGGTTTTGGTCCGTCGGGTTCTAATTCGTCGTCTTTTGACTTCCGTGCATTTCCGCATCTACGGGTTCTCGGAAACAAAACCTTCTCCCTATTGGATTAATTCCTATTTTTATATTCTAAAATTTACGGGTATTACAGTCTACCCCCCTTAAGAACCAACTTCGTCCTCGAAGTTGCACTTCATCCTCTACGAGTTCGGGAATTGTTTGATTAAGCGATTGTATTATTGTGTGTCGTTGTTTGTTATTATTTGACTGAACCCAGAATTGAAATTTCCGAGTTGCCTACGTACCCCGTGAAGGGATCAAGTCATTACGTAGTTCAAAATAATTTGAATTTGTTTCTTTGGGGTACAAAGTATTCGTATAAAATATCCGGAAATATTCGGGTCGTCACATCCTCCCCCCCTTAAGATTACAGTTATGCCCCCATAACTGTTGTTGCATTGTCTTGGAATAGGGTTGGGTAACGATCCTTCATGTCTGCCTCTAGCTCCCACGTTGCCGTCTCGGCTTCGTGGTTAGACCAAAGAACCTTAACCATCCTCACGGTCTTATTCCTTGTTACCCTCTCCTTCTTGTCGAGTATTCGCACCGGAATTTCTTCGTAGCTTAAGTCATCGTCCAGCTCAATTTCCTCCGGTTGGAGTACGTGGGTCGGATCATGGACGTATTTCTTCAGTTGCGAGATGTGGAACACGTCGTGGACACGAGCAAATTGTGGTTGTAATGCTAGTCGGTATGCAAGATTCCCCACTCTTTCTAGGATCTCGTATGGTCCTATGTACCGTGGGCTCAATTTTCCCCGCTTGCCAAAGCGCATCACACCCTTCATCGGTGATACCTTCAACATGACCTTATCGCCTATTTTGAATTCTAAATCTTGCCGTCTCACGTCGGCATAGCTCTTTTGCCGGTCTTGCGCGGCTCTCATCTTTCCTTGGATTATTTTGACTTGTTGAGCCATGTCCTCAACAAGTTGCGGTCCAATTACCATAGTCCTCTCGCCCTCTTCCCAGATCAATGGGCTTCGGCATTTTCGTCCATATAGTGCCTCGAAGGGTGCCATGCCAATGCTAGCATGGTAGTTGTTGTTGTAGGAAAATTCGATCAAGGGTAAGTGATTTTCCCAACTTCCTTTAAACTCTAATACGCATGCCCTCAGCATGTCTTCCAAAGTTTGGATCGTTCTTTCCGTTTGTCCATCCGTCATGGGGTGGAACACGGTACTCATCTTTATCTTCGTACCGAGGGCTTCTTGTAGTTTTGTCCAAAAATGTGAGACGAATCTACTGTCTCTGTCCGAGATGATGTCATGTGGTACTCCATGTCGTCGTACCACGTTGTCGACATATGCCCTTGCCAATTGGTCCATAGACCAGGTATCCTTCATGGGGATAAATATGGCAGCTTTTGTCAACCTATCCACGATCACCCAGATTTTATTCATCCCCTTCGGTGAACGTGGTAGCCCCGAAACGAAGTCCATTGAAATGCTATCCCATTTCCAACTTGGGATTTCCAATGGCTGCATTAATCCTAAGGGTTTCTGCCGTACGGCCTTGACCTTCTGGCAGGTGAGGCATCTTGCCACAAACTCGGCTATTTCTCTCTTCATGTTCGGCCACCAATAGTTCTTCTTTATGTCCTTGTATAGCTTCTCGCCTCCGGGATGGACCGAGTATGGGGTATTATGGCCTTCCTCCATCACTCTTTGCTTCAGGTCCTCGCATTTTCGCGGTATGCACCACCTTCCCTTGAAGCGGATGCTTCCGTCCTCATGGATTTTAAAATCCATTGCCTTTCCTTCAGCAATGTTCTTCCTAATTTCCTCCAGCTTTTCATCACCCTGTTGTGCTAGTCGTATCTCATCGAGTATGGTAGATCCTACTACCATCGTGTTGACGACCTCACTTACTTTGCCAGAGTGTACCAACTCCAGACTTAACTTTGCCAAGTCTCTGCACAATTCGGCCAGTACCACAAGTGAATTCACCATGTGTTGGGTCTTTCGACTCAAGGCATCGGCCACCACGTTGGCTTTTCCTTCGTGATACGCGATTTCCAGGTCGTAATCCTTAATCAGCTTCAACCATCTCCTTTGCCTCAAATTCAGCTCTTTTTGTGTGAATATATACTTGAGACTCTTATGGTCGGTGAACATCCGACACTTTCGCCCATAGAGGTAGTGCCTCCATATCTTTAGAGCGAACACGACTGCGGCTAGCTCCAAGTCGTGCGTCGGATAGTTCTCTTCGTGTGGCTTTAGTTGACGTGATGCGTATGCTATAACCCTTTGATCTTGCATTAGCACGCATCCCAATCCTTCCTTCGAGGCGTCGCTGTACACCTCGAAGTCTCCATCCTCCGATGGTAATGCCAACACCGGCGCTGTAGTAAGCCGTTTCTTCAATTCTTGGAATGCGGAATCACACTCACTGGTCCAGTCGTATTTCACCCCTTTCTTTAGCAGCTGTGTCAATGGGCGAGCGATCCTTGAGAAATCCTTTACGAACCTTCGGTAGTACCCTGCCAATCCGAGAAAACTTCTTATCTCGGTTGGATTCTTCGGTGGCACCCATTCGGTCACTGCCGAGATCTTTGCTGGGTCCACCGCCACTCCGTTGGCGGATACGATATGTCCCAGAAATGCCACTTCTCTTAGCCAGAAGTCGCATTTGGACAGTTTGCCATACAACTGATTTGCTCGTAAGATCCCTAACACTTTGTGTAAGTGTTCGGAATGCTCTTCTTCGCTTTTCGAGTAGATCAGGATGTCATCTATGAACACCACTACGCATTGATCTAATAATTCCCGAAACACGTTGTTCATGAGATTCATGAACATCGCTGGGGCGTTCGTCAGCCCGAATGATAGCACCGTGAATTCGTAGTGCCCGTAGCGAGTTCTGAATGCCGTCTTTGGGATATCCTTTTCGGCAATCCTTAATTGGTGATACCCTGATCGCAAGTCGATCTTCGAAAATACTGAAGCTCCCTTCAGTTGGTCGAACAAATCCTCAATTCTGGGCAACGGGTACTTGTTCTTGATCGTGACTTGGTTGAGCCCTCTATAATCGATGCATAGTCGTAGACCTCCATCCTTTTTCTTCACGAATAAGATCGGGGCTCCCCATGGGGACGTGCTCGGCCTTATGTAGCCCTTCTCTAGCAACTCCTTGAGTTGTTCTTTTAGTTCCTTCATTTCTAGCGGCGCCATACGGTAAGGAGCCTTTGAGACAGGCTCCGTTCCCGGGATGAGATCTATGGTGAATTCCAGATCTCTCTCAGGCGGCATGCCGGGAACGTCTTCCGGAAATACATCCGGGTATTCTCTCACCACCGGAATGTTATCCACCTTGACCTCTTCGGCCTCAAGGTTATGAATGTAGCATGCATATAACGCGTAACCCTTACGCATTAAGCTACATAGCTTAATGGCGTTAACTATCTTGGTAGACTTCTTAGGTGGTTGGGAGTAAAAGATGACTCTCCTTCCCCTACTCTTTGACAACGTGATCTTTTGTTTTTGGCAATCGATCACGGCTTTATATCGGGTTAGCCAGTCCATCCCTAGTATGACGTCAAAATCCTGTAGTTCGAATTCTACCAAGTTCGCGAAAAACTCTACGTTCTTTATAACTATCGGAATTCCGTTGTATCGCTTAGAGCATGATACTACCTCTCCTGATGGAAGTTGAATCCCTAAGTTAATCAATTCGCACTTAGGTAGATCTAGTTCAGGTAAGACTTTAGATGATATTATCGAACAACTAGCTCCTGAGTCTAGGGTGACTAGGCAGGTACATCCTCGATGGGATCGTCCTCGTCGCTGGATAAGTCAATGGCAATGGGTGTCCCCACCGGGCTCGGGCTCGGAGGAAATATGTCAGCCTCTAGGCCTAGCAGCTCAGCTCCTAAGTGCCCTATTTGCATCATCCGTTCGTTGTCCTTGTTTTGGAGTGTGACCACTTGGGTTTGGAGTTCGGCGACTTGGGCCTTGAGTTGGGTTATTTCATGATGGTCAGCTTCCCTAAGATGTCTCAAATAGTCCACGTTATTCTCTAGATGCCCCACTCGAGCCTTGAAGTGATTGATATGCTGTTGGGATTCGAGGTAAGCGTTGGTCAGTTTCATCATCAGATTAGTCATGTTCGCGTTGGGTTCGGCCATCTAATGTCAACAAGGAGGTTAGAGTTAGAGTAGGTTTCGAATAAAAGTTAAGATATGCAGGAATTTAAATCTATATGAATATGCACATGCAATCCCCCCAAAAATTAAATTTTAATGTATTTTTAAATTTAATCATGGATTTAAAAAGTTGGGCCTCTATATTGGCCAAAAATAATAATTTGGACTTAAGAAATAAAAACATGGGTATTTGGGCCGAAATGGTTGGGCTTAAAATAAATATTTATCGGGTCCAAATAATTTGACCCCCTTTGGGTTCAAAATGTTATACTAAATGGGTAGAAAAATTTTTGGCTCAAATTTTGGGCTAAAATAATAACACTAGTAGTCTTAAAAATAATAATGATAGTAATAAGTTTAAAAATGATACTTAGTTCAAAATATTTTAAAATAATAATAATGGTAGCTTTAAAATATTCCGTGCTCTAATACCAACTTGTAACACCCCGGATTTGATAACCCAGGCCGGGATGTCACCGCCGCATCTCTCTAGCGAGGCACGGATTCTCCGAGCTTGCCAAAGAGATGCAAGGCTATAGGTATTGCAAAAAGGTTTAAAAACAAGTTCGGAATCTATTTAAAAATAATAATAATAAGTAGCATCCACACATATAGTAGTAGTAACAATATATCGCAGCGGAAAAATGTAAAGTGGGCCGACATGGCCAAAACTCGGGATTTACATGCCCGTTATGCAAGTATCATAAAAGCAATAAAAACAACGTTAAAGTTTTTCTATTCCCCAATGCATATGCTCATGCATTATCTTCATACTCTGAAAGGAAAAGAGAAAACAACAATTTTATCAGTATATAAAATACTGAGTAAGTCGATCCTAACATAGCAATAAAGGGATTTAATTAGATAATTTAGAATTCCACTCCTAACATGCATTCACAAAATTTAAAGGAAATAATATTTTAATTGTGTACTTGAACATGCATTTAATCCACAATAACAATTTAATCATGATACGAAATCTAAAGACATAATTTAAATGCATAATTTAAAAACATGCTAAAATAAATAAATACTTAAAAATATTAATTCTTTTATTTCCCCCGTTACGTAACCATTTTTCAGTGTTTGGTATAGCCGGTGATCCGGCGGCCGCAGCCGTTTCGTAAGTATCTCGTTTAGCCGGTGATCCGGCGGCTGCAGCCGTATCTGCCATACCCAGTACCACTCCGGAGCCTTGGGAAATCCATACGGACAACCCGAGAGAGTAGGCCATGTTTCTCCCGCCGATTGGCATAATATCTCATCAAATTCTCTCGTCCATTATAGGCCCGAAGAGAAAGGCTAGAGGGGCACCCTGCAGAGCACTCACCCTCCACCAAGTATCTCATGTATCGTTTAGATTTAATGTATCGGGGTTTTTCAAAAGTATAGATGTATCGTATTTCAAATCTTTGATCGTTCGTTTCGAAATTTCAAAATCCTTCGATTTAAAGGTATCTTGGCGTCACAGTTTGCGCCTTTTCAATTTAAAAATTCGGTTTAAGTCCGAAAAATCTGAAAACTTCACAGTTTATGCAAAACACCCTAACAAACAACTTTCGTGTTTTAACGTTTTCGAACTAAGTTGAGGAAACATGTCAAAAATCGATTTTATTATGCAAAGAGAAATCTGTCCGGACTCAGGTTTGACACAGTTCGGAAATTTGGCTTTTTCACATATCAAATGGACTCCAAAAATTCTGAAATTTTAACCACATATACTAGACATAATTATCTACAACTTTCATTTAGATTGTAAAGATCAAATCGGACTACAAAATATAGAAACAGACTCACTAAGTTCGAACATGTTCATAGGCAGATTTCAAACACGTTTTGTCAAAACAGTTTCTTTTCGATGCGATTTAAAATAGCAAACGTTAACGAAAATGTCTGAAATTTTTACACAACCTAGATTTATGTGTTAGGATAAAAAGTCTAGTTTTGAGTTTCTCGGATTGAATCCTCGAAATAGAAGTTTTAGGCCGATTACAGAAACTGCGCAAGTTGGGGTTTTTAACTTCGATTTTTACGTTTCGTTACATTACGACTATACCGGACGCCCCTAAATCACCCGTATTGATATGGAAGGCTCAACTTACAGTGGTAGGGAGTTTTGGTCGTCCTAAGGTCGCTGGCTCGTCTAAATTTGCTATGAACGGATCTCCTCAACGTCAAGCTTCCGACTTTGGCCACGATTTCAAATCGGACGAAGAAATCCAATGTTAGATCGAGTTTTCGGGTTCAAAAACTTAAATGGAAATCTATGAACGACTTACCACAGATTAGAACACTAGGGATCTTGTATTCCACGCCTCCTCCGTCGGTTTTCGTCGCCGGGAAGTGATCGGAAAGTCGTCGGGAAGTCGTCGGAAAGTGTTTTGGCTTTGGAGAGAGTTTGGGAGAGTAGAGGGTGATTTGTAACTGATGAAAAGGGTGGGGAGGCAGCCCTAGGTCGCCCTAAAGGCTTTCCCTTCGACCAAAATCTGCTTTCCAAAGTCGGGAGGTCGAATTATGGTAAGAAATCACCGAAAACGCGCAAGTTGCCAAAACCTGTAGAGCCACGTGGGGTTGGCGCGCCTTTTGGCCAAACCCCGCCCGGCCAGCGCGCGGCCCTCGCCTGGACTGCGGTCCGGGCGGGTCCGTGCGATCCGATCCGTCGGGTCTTTTTCTCCTCTCTTTCGGACTTCTATCCTTCCCCGTTTTCGCGCTCGATTTTCCGGGTCATTTCCGGATTATGCTTCTCATCATAAATTTATTCCGTCTCAATTCGATTTCATGCTTGAAATCCTAAGACCGTCGGTTTTGGTCCGTCGGGTTCTAATTCGTCGTCTTTTGACTTCCGTGCATTTCCGCGTCTACGGGTTCTCGGAAACAAAACCTTCTCCCTATTGGATTAATTCCTATTTTTATATTCTAAAATTTACGGGTATTACAGTCGTGAACCCACGAACCGTGGGTTCACGACAGGATGTTTCACGACTGGGGGTTTCAAAAATAAACACAAGTGTCCCGAGACACCCATGTCGCAAGACTACCCTCCAATCGCAAGACGTGGTCTCGCGACTGGAGGCGGTTAGCGACATGGGTGTGTTTCAGGACACAAGTCAGAAAAGGAACAGTAGCATGCATTGTGCGTGATCTCACCCTTTTTCAGATCAAAAAGCTATTCTAACCAAAAATAACGCAAGCAGACTTTAAGCCTAACTAGAACATGCTTGAACAAAAATAAATCTAACTAGAACAATATTAAAATAGAGCAATATCCTAATCTAGGGTTTCATCACACACAACACATGAACATGGCCCAAAAAAATAACAAAACAGGAACCAAAATGGAAAATAGTGATCAAATAACCAAAATAAAATGAAAGCAGTAAATATCCATGTGCTTTATAACACCCATTTTATGATTTTGGGACACCATTGAGGATTAACTTCCTATTTTATAAATGGGTTTGATAATACACATCATTTTGGGTATTTCAAACCTTAATCAAAGTTTAAGAACAAGAAAACAAGGTAGGAAAGTGGCTACCTAGCTAAGAAATGAAGAACAAGAACATAGAAATTAAACTAATCTAAGCTAACTAATGCAAAAATTAAATAATACAAAAAAAAAAAAATTTAAACTAAGAACTACCTAAACTGTGCTCTTGATTCTGCTTTCGAGAATGAAAAATGTCTAACTCCCGAGTACCTTGGGATCACCTCATATTTATAGACGTGAAACCTTAGGCCCAAGGGCTTGAGTCTGAGGCCCACACGTGTCGCAAGACTCACACACATCACAACCTCTCTTCGGATCGCGAGACTCGGCTGCATGTCGCAAGACTTCACGCCCAGTCGTGAGGCTCTCTGGACCAGCCCTTCATTTTGGCTTCTGTGTCGCTAGACTCCTCCCCAGTCGCTAGACTATGTTTCACGACTGGGGTCTAGCGACTGGATGTTGTGGACAGTGACTCACCTTCAGTTGGCCCTTGTGTCGCGAGACTTCTCCCCAGTCGCTAGACTATGTTTTGCGACTGGGGTCTTGGGACAGAAGGTTCTGGACTGCCTTTACTTGTTCATCATCTCTTGTGTCGCTAGACACCCCCCAGTCGTGAGACTATACTTCACGACGGAGGCTTGGTCTAGCGACTGGTTGGGCCTAATGGGCCAGAAATTGCATCTTGTGGGCTTTTTAATTCTTTTCCCATCTTTTTATTTTTGTGGACTGTTTTATTCTTTTGCCCATCTTTTTCATTCATTTTTCTTTTCTTTTCTTTTTCTCATGTTTTTGGATTTTTGTAACACAAAATGTAATGAAATTACATATTTTTGTGTTTTTCATACCAGATTATGATTTTTACAAATATGCATAAATTAGTCCAATTCCACTGCTTTCTTATTTAATATAAGACGGGAATGCGATCAAATGCCCATTTCAAACACGGAAATGGATTGAAAACAATGGACATTTCTGGCCATTATCATAGTACTATAGTGATATTGGTGATGTTCAACTTCAATGCTTACAAATGTTTATGGTTTATGATTCCACATAATGGATGACCATGTGTATGTTGTTGTTCCATTATGTATGTGATCAATTGATACCATTTATATGCTGACTATTGGTGAATGTGTCCTTATACCATATATTTTTTTCCCCTTTTGTTCGTCGACCACCACCATTGATTGTTGTTCATGGCAAACAGAGAGTTGAACCCTCATTAAAATGTGTAACCATGGCATAGAATGAAACAAACTCTAAATTAACAATCAACGCATGGGAAACTCTTTTATTACAAAATGATTTTGAACCACCATTTAGCAAATTAAAGCTAATCGCCCCACCCCCAACAAAACAACCAGCACAACCCCTAGGAAAAGAAGCAAAAATCACCATCACAAGAAGAAATATGTGAACCAGCACACAAGAACACATAAACTAGCACAAAATTATAAGTAACCCAGCACAAAGCAGAGGTGGCAGGGCAACGGCAATGCACTAGGGTTCCTAAAAAATTGCTTGAGAAGCAATGTAGGAGAAAGCAATCAGTGAGGGCAACACGAAGGGGAAGCAAGGTATTTGGATTTCGGGGTAGCTCCAACTCCTCCTTTGTCTTGGTCCTTTCATCCACGCATCCACGCTAGCTACCACTATACAACAGACTTCATTGATATTTTCTCTTCCTTTTAGGGCCGGGGAGACCGATTGAAGAGGATGAACAAGAATGAGAAGGTGATGGTGTTGGGGTGGGGGATTGTGTCATTGTGATGGCGTGGTGGAAGAAACCAAATGATATTTCAAAGAGATTTCAGAGGTTGAGTGGGAAGTGGGGAAGAGAAAAAAGGCATAAAAATTAGGGAAAATCCAAGAAGGAAATAAGTGTGGTGATTTATTAAAAAGGAATATGAAATCAATCATAAATGGTAAATTTAACACTACCTTAATAATCAAAGCCGGGAAATTAAAAATAACACACAATATACATAAACTTAGCAATTCAGTACATGCATATAAACCTAACCCTAAAAGAAGTCATAAAAATGGAAACAAAAACAAAGTAGAATGTTTGCAACTCTTAAACAAGAGAGGCCTCATAATGGAAGCCATTGATCTTAGCCAAAGGCTTGAAAGAGAAGCTTTAAAGTTTGATGAATATGAAAGAGAAATAGACCGGAAGAGAAAACAAAAACAGGTTAATTATATTGGTTTATGCACTTAAAAATTAAAACAAAATAAAGCAAAATGGTATAATCAGTAATAAGATTAATGCATTAAAGGAAAAACATAGGCCAAAGAGATTATCTTTGTCTGAAAAAATGGTTAAAAATTTAGCTTGAAGCAAAAAATGAGTATTTTAAAACAATCATAAAATTAAGATATGCGGAGGACTTGTTGCATTGGGGCCTTGACAAGAGTGGCAAATTTACTGTTAAATCGGCCTACGGTCTGCTTGAGCCTAGTGGTGGTGGTTTGGAGAGTTGGAGTTGGATGTGGAAGGGAGAGATACCTAAAAAAATTGGGATGTTACTGTGGCTCCTGGGCCATGATTTGGTTGTCACCAACGCTTTGCGTTTCCGGAGAGGGGTAGCTACATCGCCATTATGTGGTATTTGTGGTATGGAGGAAGATACTTGGCAACATGCCATTTTCTTATGCTATTGGGCGAAGGAATTTTGGGGTTATTGTGGTATGGATGATACCGGGCCTGGTTAGTGGTTTGGTGAGAAGTGAAGTCACTCATTGGCTTGAGTATTGGTACCGTATGAACAAAGCATGGTTTCTTGTTGTGTTGTGGACTTGCTGGAGGGAACGAAACATGAGGGTTTTCGAAGGAAAGAGCCATTCTCGTGCACAACTATGGTGGCGGACCAAACGGCTGGGAGCTGCGTTGTCTGCCACCCATGCCACGGTGGTGGAAGGCAGGTTGATGTAAGATGGGTGGGGTGGAATTATGGGGGTGAGACGGATATGGTGGTCCATACGGATGGTTGTTGGTTGAAGGAGCAGCAGAAGTTGGGGTTTGGCGTGGTTTGCAGGCGACGCGATGGAAGTTGGATTCAAGGAGCTGGTGGCCATCATGGGATACGTCCCATTCTTGATATTGAACTATTTGCTATATGGAATGGCCTTAAGTTGGCCGAGAGTTGTGGAGCACGGCGTGTGACTTTGTACTCGGATTCGTTGGTGGCGGCTCATTTGGTGCATGAAGAGGAGAATTATTATCATCCATTATGGCCGCTGCTGGATTAAAAATTAGAAGGAGTAGGGGGCAGTTTGAGAGGTGTCGAAGCATGCATGTGTTGAGAGAATGCAATCAGGCGACGGATTTATTGGCTAGGAAAGCGGCGTTGGATGAGCAGTTCTATACTACTTGGGTGTTTCCTCTGGATGGGCTGTCGATGATTCTTGCTAGAGATGCGGATAGTAGAAGGTTTCCCAGGCTGTGAGCTGGTTGGGGCCGTGATTTCTTTATTGTCCTTCCTATTTTTTCTTTTTCTTTAGCTCGCCTTTATGGCTGTAACCGAAAAAAGAGGTATCTATAAAGATCCCCAAAGAGATATGGTGGGATTAGCCTTTACAGACAAAGAATTGGATGAGCAAAGAATGAGATATAAGTTTAATTTCGATGGATAAAAAGAAAAAAAAAATTATTCAAAACCATAAATTTAAATCTCTAAAAATTCGTTTTTAAAATACGAATGTTAATTCAAAAAGCTTAAATAAATGGAGATGATGACTTAGCCCAAGTGGTTAAATCCCTTAACTTCCAACGGAATGTTGGATGTTCGATTCTCCACTGGCCCCGTATCCCTCCCTTTTATTCCATTTGTAATTTGTGTGGCATGAGCTATTGAGCTCCCACCATCTATTTGCTAGCCGGCATAGGTTGTTCAGAAAAAAAAAAAAAAAAAAAAAAAATCTTAAATAAATTCAATATAAATATTAAAAAGGTATATGATAAGATAATATAATCAAAACAATAAATAAAATATGATTAAAATATATTCAAGTGATTATATTTTTAAATTGGAAAGATTTTTCGAAGGAGAAAATTGCAGTAATAAGTAATAACATTAAATTTAGAAAGAAAGAGATGTTTGAAAATTTTGGCTCTTAAACGCGTCCAAGATATTTCGGCGGCTTCTTCTTCATCCTCGCCCGAGTACCCCACAATGAATATATTTATATTTTTTAAAATGTATCAACTGCTACTTCCGTTTTTTTTAAGTGTTACGTTTTGATTTTTTTATTGTTTATTGTAGCACTTTAACTTCTATTTTTGTTATAGTTATATAAGATAAAATATAACCAAGTGAGATCTTATTGGATCATCTCATCTTGTAGTTTTTAAATATCAAATTTTGAATTATTAATTGTTGAACATGCGCATTGACATACGATGCAAATGAAAAGTGTAACATTTTTAAAGAAAAACGAGGAAGTACAACATTAACGAAACTTAACCAACCATTGAAATAAAACTCTATTTTCTAGCAACTAGCTACTAGCAGACGCTTATTTCTTATGAGAATCATGACATGACAAATTAGTGAATATGTAATTCATGATAATATAGATTATAATAATCATCAAAGGAAATAAAGGCATTCCAAGTTTACAAAAAATCAACTTAAAAGAAGAAATCTCACACTATTCTCATCCCACTCCCATTCATACTGCAAGCAATTTATTTGTGCAATCTGATCCCCAGGAATGAGAGAGGATGGATCCAAATTGTGATTAACACGCACAAAATAGATCGATTCGATCTCAGGCCAATCCATCATCGGTATTCGACATCGAATTCCTCCAGGTCTTCGTAATCCTCCCCTAGAGGAGATTGCTCCACTCTGATCTCCTCCACCATCCTAACAACCTCATCCATCTGCGGCCTTTTCTCCGCCTGCGCAACCACGCAAGCCAGCGCCACGTGCAGCATCGACACCAGTTCCTCCTCGATGTTCTTGTACCTCAACAACTCCGGATCAAACACCTCTGCAGTCCATTCATCTCTCACCACAGACCGAACCCACTTAGGCAGATCCACCGATGCATCCCTACCCGTAAGCAATTCAAGTAAAACTACTCCAAAGCTGTAAACGTCAGCCTTCTGTGATAGTCTCTTGGTTTCCACCTGCTCTGGCGCTCTGTACCCTCCTAATCTGGCTATCGTGTGGGACGAATTCAAAAGCAATGACAGCCCGAAATCGGATATGCAAGCATTCCCATTCTTGTCAAGCAACACATTGGAGGATTTCACATTCCCATGAGGAATTCTTGATCCCCCATTGTCCTCATGAATCCTTGCAAGCCCTCTTGCTGCACCTTGTATTATGCTGATCCTTGTTGTCCAGTCCAATGGAATCTTCCCTAGCCCTCTGCTCTCTATCACCATAAAATAATTACACAACAAAATCACAGAGATATCAGATAATAAATACTAGAAGTAATACATATGAGACACTGAATTGTAATCTTGTTTCAATTTTCCTACCATGAAGAAGAGAATGCAGACTCCCATTAGGCAGATAATCATACACAAGCAATTTCTCTTCCCTAGCATAGTAATAAGCCCTGAATTTCACCACATTGGGATGCCTAAGCTTCCCTATAACATCCATGTACTGCTCAAACTCCTTTCTTGCACAGGGATTTGCATCCTTTAGCCTTTTTACGGCCACAGTGCTTCCATCGTCAAGAACAGCTCTGTAAACTGTCCCCAAAGACCCCTTCCCAAGCAATTCTGCCGACGCCCGTAGCATCTCCTCCAGCTCAAACTGCTTTTTCCTGTCAAAAAACACAAGTTTGCTCTTATCAGTAGCATTGCTTCCATCACTATCGCCACTGTACGTGCGTTTTTCGCCTGAATTGCTGCTCCTCTTTCCGCCTTCGCTCCCTGTCTCCGTCGGAATCCGGTCTCTGGTGGTGCTGCAGCAATAGTAAAGTATTGTGAATGTGGCCAACAACAATAGGAGCACTGAATTGGCCACTACAATGGCAATTACGGCGCTACTGCTCAGCTTATGGTGATGCTTGATTGATAAATCTGACGATGGTGATGGGAGGGAGCTAGGATTTGAAGGAACGGTTTGCATTGGAGGATTCTTGTCGATTGACGAACAATTGGGGAAAGGATTGCTGCCGCAGAGACCTTGATTGCCGGAAAAGCTACTGGCGCCATACCTCGATAACAAGCTCTTCGGAAGAATTCCGTAGAATTCGTTGTTTGATAGGTTCAATTCTTTGAGCTGTGGAAGCGAATCTAGAAAGTTCGGGAGAGTTCCAGACAGTTCGTTGTTTTGGAGCTTCAGTGTGAGAAGCCGCGACGAGTTGGAGAACTGCGGCGGAATCGAGCCGCGGAGATTGTTGTTGGAGAGATCAAGGCGAAGGAGGCGGTGGAGCAATGAAAATTCCGGCGGAATCTCGCCGGAGAAGTCGTTGCCGGAGAGGTAGATAAGCTTGAGATTCCCGCACTGCGCGAGGAACGTGAGAGTGCCGTTGAGGCGGTTACCGCGGAGGTCGAGGACACGAAGCTCATCCAGTGAGGAAAGTGCGTCGATCGGACCTCGCAAGTTGAGAGACGGAAGGAAGAGGGCGGTGACGCGGTGGTTGGTGCAGTTGACGCCGATCCAATTGGCAGTGCATGCGGTTGAGGCGGTGTCGGCGGTGGTTGTCCAGTTGGAAATGAGCGTGCCGTGGAGATCGGTCTGGGAGCGGAAAAGAGAAAGGACGGCGGTGTCATTGGTGGTGGAAACGCCGGCGGCGGTGGAGAGGGATATGGAGATGGAGAGGGAGATGGAGACGGAGAAGACGAGAAAGGAGGAGAGGTCCATTTGGGGGAACAGAGAGCGGGAAGAGTGGTGCGTGTGAGTGTGTGTCAAGTCAGTGTGAAGTGTGGTTCATAAGGCAATGTTTGGTTAAAAAAGAGTAGAGGGAGGGAGTAAAGAAAACACGAATTTCCAGTTGTATGTATGAATAAGTTGTGAAACAAACTGAGAATAATCTATACTAGAGTTTTTCGCCCGCCAGCACGGGTGTTGAACTAATATGACGATATAAAATGAGAATATAGTATTTTTTGGATTACATGAGATTCAAAGTCTTTTGCTTAAATAGTATTTGGAATGTATGCAAAAAAAAATTAAAAATAAAATAAAGGAGATAATAAGATGAATGAAGGAAATTCAAACCCAGGTGGACATAACATAAAATAAATTATTTTTACTGTTAAAAAATTAAATATATAGGTTTCTTTCATATCTAAAATGATGAGAGCAAGTGGAAAATAAATACCCTTTAACTATTCAAAATTAGAAAATATTACTCCATTCGTCCCACTAATTCTGTCTAACTTTCCTTTTACGTCTTTCCCACTACAATTGTCACATTTCCCTTTTTAGAAAAGCCTTACTCCATAAACATCAACTAATTACTCCGCTTTATCACAATAACTCATTATACCAAAAATACTGTGCCCAAAAGTTTTGAGACGGTATTATCGGAACTGATGGAGTATATTTTGCATTATTAAGGTTCTAAAAAATATTAGTTTACTCCCTAATATGTTGTATATTTTGACTATTATCTCCAAAGTTTTAAAAAAATATTATTTATACTTTTTTGTTATCTTTCATCATTTAAAACTTCTTTGTCCCAACTAAGATATTCTGTTTGACTTCTGCATATAATCCAAAATACATTTTTAATCGTTAATATCTCTATATATAAAAATTATTTAAAAAATATATTCGAAAACTATACAATAAATGAATCTAACAAGACCGAACTCGACTAATTTATTCCAAATATATACTTACAATAATATTAAGTCAAACTTAAACAATGAACATTGTCAAAAAGTCAAACATAACATTTGAGAAGGGACGGACGGAGTTCTAATTTTCTTATGAGTTTCAAAATAAAGATATTTTGATAGGCTTAAATATTTAATACATAGGTTTTATAGAAATAAGACTAATATATTTATGTAATTTAAAAATAGTGATATGAAAGAATCGAACCGTTCTGATACTACTATTAGATACCCGGTTTTCAAAATCAAATGCAACATCGGATGCTTTGGCCACATCCCTTATTAAGCCTGCCTACCGCGATTTTAATCAAGGAATGCTAATGCTTCGTATCACATCACATTACCATAAAAGATGTAGTTTTGGATTTGTCTTTCCAAAAACCCTTGCCCGAAAATATTTAACATAAATTGAATGTTGTAAGTATAAAAATTTTGAGTAAGCTAACCCATCCCATATCAAGTTTTGGGGTATTAAAAGGGATCGGAGTGACTTAAGTAATAACATTAAACATCATGTTTAAGAATTTTATAACAATGTAATGAAAACTAACTTAACCATCCGAATTATGCTTCCACCATTGTGCCTAGAATACGGGGACACCGAAAGAGCTCCAATAATTCAAAGATTTCATATTTCCACAACTAAAAAATTCTATATCGACACGAACACATGGCCCATAAATAATACTGGCAAACATTATTTAGGGATATAAACCTAACAATTAACAAGAATTTCACGAAAGGAGGGGGCGGCTACACATGGCTCCACCCTAGTGCACTCGCCTCCGGAGCCTAAATGTGGGCATACTTACCCAAATTCAGTGCACAATGGGTTTTAAAATTCATTTGGCAAGTATTATATTTTTGAATCAATTTTTATCGTGATAACCATATAAAGATTTAATATTTAACAAAGGGATATAAAAAACATTTTTCCTTTATATCACAAAAATGGAATATCAAGTAGTATAAAACAAAAGTAATCATAATTTTTTTTTATGAGCCATTGAAGACCTGGGAAGGGGTGGTGGGAGTCCATGCCACACAAATTACAAAGGGGAATAAAAGGGAGGAATAGAGGGCCGGTGGAATCGAACTTCCAACCTTCCGTTTGGAGTCCTAGGGACTTAACCGCTTGGGCTAAGTCCACATCCCCAACATAAATTTTTTTGTGAAGTTTAAAAGTTTATAAAATCAACTACTCCCTCCGTCCCGCGAAAGTTGACACGTTTCTTTTGGGCACAGTAATTTATGTAGTGGGTCTTAATGGTTAAAGTGTTATGGGTATTTGTGTTTAAAATTATAATGAATTTTCACTTTGCTTATTGTTTAACTTTGACTTAATATTATGGTAACGATTTAATAAGAAAAAAATATCCAAGTGTGGTCTTGTTAGAATCGTCTAAGTATCTAGTTTTAGAATATACTTCATATTTTATATAATTTTTATTTGTACCCATTTTGAGATATGAAGAATTAAAGAAATATAAGAGATTTGTATAGAAAAATAAAAGTGCATTGGGAGTTGTGCAGAATAGTTAAACTAATTACTTTTAATGGGATTTGGGAAACCAATTAAGATTCTAATCATATTTATATTAATTTAATTTATCTAAAAAGGGAAAGATGTCAAATTTTGTGGGACAGCTAAAAAAGGAATACGTATCAAATTTCGCGTGACAGAGATAATTTAAAAATTCATGCAACACGGTGCCCAGCCACAAAAATAGAGAATATGCGAATGATTGGCTTGGCCAAATATTGAACTCAGACACTCAGGTCAAATTCGGTCTCGGAATAGGAGAAAAAGATTGATTTTTACTGATCACAAAATCTGCCACAAATATAATGCCGTGGCCATATTGTTAATTTTCTAGTATTAATCCGTACGACCAAAATTTATACTCCCTTGTCCAATTAATTCTATCATAAAACTTTTTGATATGCAGTTCAAAGTATTTGCTTATTAGTTAACATTTTAAAATTTGTAGAAGTAAAGATTTTTATAAAATATATATTCTAAAATTATACAGAAAAAAAAAATGAATCAAACAAGATCCTACTCGACTATATTTTTCTTATATAATTGTAACAAAAACTTAGGTCAAACTTATACCATGAACAGAGTAAAAATCTAAATAGCACACAATAAGCGGGAAGAAGGGACTAAAATTTAACATGCACATTCCAGGCACATATATGAACTGTTGGGTCCCTTTTTCTTGTCGAGATCTGTAACTTATTAAATATGTTTGTTCAACACAGAATTCAAACACACGCTTCGAACAATATTAGTAGGTTAGTACTAAAATCAAGCACAACGGAATAAAATGCGTGAAAGTAAAAATGAACAAACAGAGAGTTGTTGACCCAGTTCAGCCCAAGGCCTACGTCTGAGGATACCAATTCAGGAGAGTTCCACTAGATGTTCAAACACCGGGTTCCAACCCGAACATTAGTGAACGTGCCAATCTTCTACTCCAACATCCAAGCAGATAGTCGATGGTACCAGAAAACCCCTTTCTGGTGAGAATGCTCCTGATTCTGCTTCGACTCCTTGAAGAACCCCTCTCCAAGTTTCCCTTGAATGAGCCTGTAAAAGATCCTCCTTTGATTTACTAATAAGATGCGGGTATCACTTTGTTGACAACAAACTTGAGTGATATCCTTGATTGATTGTGTCAATTTTAATCAAGGATTCATGAACACGATCTCTTCTTCAATTCACTCAAGCAACAACAATAAAGGGATCCATTAGGTCGCCACTTTATTGTTGCGAATACACCACCTTTGCACCAATGATGATACAATGATGATACGCGAGCTCTTCCACATAGATGATTGAAAGCCTCTCACAATTTCTCCAGCCTCTCAATATTCGAATGTATCCAGGAATTGTGAATGAATTATGCAAATGAAATCTCCAAGGCAACCGGATGATAAAGAGAGTGAATATCTCGACCTATGGAAGGTGAATAATATTTCCAAGGGAGAACCTTCCACAGACGATGTATCCTGGAATACAAAAAACTTTTTCCCAAGTTGAGCAGGTCAATCCCAGGAATATTTCTAGAACCAATGTTTCCAGGGATAAGAAAATCTTCTTTCCAAATTGCTAAAAACTCTATCCCAAGAAATCCTCTTAGAGTCGTTGGGAATCATTATCAAGATGCAGCAATGATTCTTTCCATGTAGAGCAAGCGTTCGACGGGGTGGAGATCCTATCTAGTGTTCAAGATTGGTTTGGTTCACATTCAACCAAAACAGATTCTAACAATCTCCCCCTTTTTGGCAGAATGTGGACCAGTTACAAAGAGATCAAACCGATGCTTGAACACATATATAAAACATGAAAACCAAGACAACTCCAACAAGGCCTAACTAATGCTCCGTACAAAATATTCCTATCAAACTAAGGAGCATGTACATCTAAACTGCACGGTCAAAAATATTAAGCAATAATGCGTTATCTTTTTATTACAGACCAGTGCAAACATTCAATAGATCGAAAATATCAAAACACAATATAAAACAGAAGCTATAAAAACTTACAAACCAAATAGCAAGCTTCTCCCCCTTAATGTAGTAATCCAGAGGAACCATACACAGTTTGATCATCTTCCTCCCCCTCTGGGTCACGTTATGCCCAAAACGGCCTGCTTTAGAACACAATCTCTGACTTGATCTTGCGGTGTTTCAACACTGTGTCCAAATACACTTTGGAACTCTCATAATAGATCTTTGAACAGCATGCCAGATTGGTATCCAAGACCTTTTAGGTCTTTTTCTTCCTCATCATCATCATCACCGACAATTGTCTTCCAAATTTTGATCATCCAATTCCACATCATTTTCTTGGCCACTAGCACCATCAACATTCTCATAAGACCTATGCTCCCCCTTAATCTCAGTATCATCTGCCTCATTAACACCATCAGTTGCAATGTCATCATCATCATCTCCTCTAGTATCATTAGAGACCACTCTTTCATATCTCAAGAACTCATCTGGTGGTCACCATCATCCATGAAAATAACTTCTTTGTAATGAAGATGGCCACATCAACCGGTCACCTTAGTAACTTCTCTGCAAAAAAAAAAATATCAATTAGTGCCGTCAAGAGTATCAAGTATTAAAAAAATACCAAAGGCCAATAATAAATATAAAGACACTTAGAAGATTTATTTTTGAGACTCCTCATAGGCTGGCACGTGGACTTAAAGAGAGTGAATAATATTTCCAAGGGAGAACCTTCCACAGACGATGTTTCTTGGAATACATAAATCTTTTTGCCAAGTTGAGCAGGTCAATCCCAGGAATATTTCTAGAACCAATGTTTCCAGGGATAAGAAAATCTTCTTTCCAAATTGCTAAAAACTCTGTCCCAAGAAATCCTCTTAGAGTCGTTGGGAATCATTATCAAGATGCAGCAATGATTCTTTCCATGTAGAGCAAGCGTCCGACGGGGTGGCGATCCTATCTAGTGTTCACGATTGGTTTGGTTCACATTCAACCAAAACAGGTTCTAACATGAACATTTTTCATGGACACGTACTCTAACTCAAGACAGATATATGAGAAAAATAGGGGTTTTTGAGAAGGACCAAAACTATCATAATTTACGAATGAGAGGTTTTAACGTGTACAACTATCCTAACAAAATAATTTCGACCCAAAGAAAGATATAGGGTGTGTTGGCTTAGCGTAACATAGATTTGAAGTGAAATGTAGGAACTTGATGACTTTGGAATGAAAGAAAGGCCGTCGGAAATTACCCAATCTTTTCAAAACTCACAAAGCTCTCAAATTTGTTGAAAATGAATAAAAGGGTGTTGGAAGGTGATGATGGGTGGTTATAAGGTATGGGTGAAGCATCTTTGGGTCGAATTCGAGGGATTTGGAGTTATTTGATGAAGGTTTCAACTAGTTACCGATTCTCTCGGATTCGCTCTTTATTTTGTTTGATTTATACCTAAAAAACTTAAATTTTGTAATATATTTAATTATGGTGAGGTGTTGTTTGGGGAATCTCGAACTTACTATTTATTGAGATTCACTTCCGCATTATGAAAACTCGTTCAAAATGAAAGGATACTTGTTGAATTTAAAAACTTATTTGTCGAATAAATTATGGGCCGGGCTATTACAGTTTGGACCACATCTAAAGAAACATTACAAGAATACAATCTATCTTTATCTTTACTATATATAAAAACGTCCATCCAAATCTTTCCAACTCCAATTTGAATCCTGACCGTCCATCCCATTCCAATTTCATTTGTGGCCGTTGGATGCCCGGGAGTGTTCTTAACCGTTGGATCTTTGCTCAAATTAAAATTGAACCGTCTGATCCCCAATTTCATTCTTGATCGTAGGATAATTTCATTTTGGATCGTTGGATCCTCAGTTTCTTCTTCGATACTCATTCCCCTCTTTCTTTCGTTCTCCTCTCCGCCTTCTCTTCAGTCGGTCCCCCATCGAGCCTCTCACCTTCCGCCGCCTCCGACGCCGTTGGGAAACCCTAATCCCCTCCGATGGGATTCCGTTCTTCGTGAAATTGGTCGTATTAGGTTTAGATATTTTCGAAAGGAACAATCGAGATGCCGGTGGTGGAAGTAGCAAACGGAGTCGCGATTTGTGATAATTAAATCCGCCCTGCCTCCGGCGCCCCCCAAAACCCGTCGCCGCCGTCAGCGTTCGTGAGGCCTGCCGCCGCGATGGACGTCTGTGTGTCGCCGCCCGGCGCTCTAAGCAAGGGGCGAACGAGTCCTGCCGCCGGCTCTACCATTCGTCGTCCAAGGTTACTTGTCTGCCCCGCTTTGCTGACTTCCGATTTTACAATTAAGCCGTTCTATGTATGCACGAAAAGTACTTGTTGCAATATCTGCCTCCAATTCCGCCTCAATTTTGACCCTCCCAGATTTGTGCATTTCTGGTTGATTCGTTTCATTGCTAGCTTATGACGTGATACTCTTTTCCGTTTTCCCAATCTCTTCTACAGCTACCTTTCTTTGTTTCTCATTATTGTGAATGTGTTTATGTGAAAATTAATCGTGTGAGCTTGGCGGAAACTGCAATTGATTTGTTAACATGTGAAAATCAATACTGTAATGGTTAGATTTTATTTATGGGGTGCTTTATTGCGGATAGATTTCTCAGCACGTAGAAAGATATAGGCACCATGGATATTCGTTTCTACATTTCTGTTTTGGAAAAAAGGCCAAATATATCCCTTTTGTTTCAAAAAAAGCCAAATCAATCCTTTTTTTATTTTATTACCGATTTTATCCTCTACATATGCTAATTATATCCGGAAATATCCTAAATTCACTAATCGTGGAATGGCTGCTGACGTGGCAATAAATTAACTTAAACTCTACACGCTGGATGGGATTTGAAGTGTCTCTCAATTAGGGCTGGGGAAAAATACCGAGTATACCTGATACCGCACATACCGTATCGAAAAAAGAAATATCGAAATTTTCGGTATACCGTAATTTTCGGTATGGTATCATACCGAAAAAAATTCTCCGTACCGTATATCTTACCGAAATTTACGGTATGAAATATTTTCATACCGTTTCCATACCGAGATACCGGTAAGTTCGGTATATACCGCTATACCGAACATTCAGTACATACGACATACCGTATCGCGGTATATACCGACATACCGAACATTCACTACATACCGACATACTGGTATTGCGGTATATACCGGCATACCGAACTTTCGCTATATACCAACATACCAATATTACGGTATATAACGGTATCGCGGTATATACCGATACCGTGGTATATACCAAAGTTCGGTACGGTAGCGATATACCGCGGTATCAAAAAAATTTATACCGTTACCGTACCGAAATCTTACGGTACAGTATGATACCATACCGAAAATTACGGTATACCGAAAATTTCGATATTTTCGGTATTTTTTCGATACAATGTGCGGTATGCAGTATATTCGGTATTTTTCCCCAGCCCTAATTGAGACACACTTCAAATTCGATCCAGCGTGTAGGGTTTAAGTTAATTTATTGCCACGTCAGCAGGCATTCCACGATTAGTGAATTTAGGATATTTCCGGATATAATTAGCATATGTAGAGGATAAATTCGGTAATAAAATAGAAAAAGGATAGATTTGGCTTTTTTTGAAACAAAAAGGATATATTTGGCCTTTTTTCGTTTCTGTTTTGCATTTTTATTGTATTCTTCACTCTGTTTGCTTGATGAATTTTACTGCACACTACTTGTTTGATGAATTGCCTGGAAAACAGAATCCACAAAGCAAAGACAAATGTCAAACAAAGTACTACTAGATAACATCATTAGGGGCTTTGGACTTCAATCAATACCATGTCTCTGCTTGCTTCCGCCTCTGGTTGTTTTCCAATCGGTGTAAATGCTTTCGTGTGTAAATTGTAATTTATTTGGGTCTGCGCGAGTAGGAAATTAATACTTGTTGCTTAGTTTGATTCGGATGAAGCATTGGCAACTATTTAGGTCAAATATCGAACGTTTCCGGAATAATAATAGAAATTGAGATGCGAATAGGGTGTGCCAATCTTCAAGCGGGAATGACCTTACAGAATTGAAAGCGTAGCCGTGCCTCACCGGTCTTTGTATGACCGACGCCACCGTAGGAAGTACTTTCTGTTTTGATTTCTATTTTTTTAACCTCAATTTTCAATTCTTCTCGCTGGATGATTTCCTTTTGAATTAAGGTTACTAGATCTTTTCAGGGATCAAGAATAATTGTTCGGTGTACAGGTCCAGTTGAATCTGCCCTGTCGTGGTCGCCCTCCGCCTTCGCATTTTCCCACCCCGCGAAACGACCCTGCTCCGACTTGGGTAATTCAAAATTTTATACTGTATGTCTTGAGCGAGATGCATATGTGTTTTAATTCAAATTGTTCCCCTTATTTGTTATGAGGTTCCATAGTGGAGGGTTGTTTAAATTGAGTGTTTATCCTTTTCCTTCGTATGATGACCCCTGGAACATAGATTTAGATATAGCTAGGATTTATGATTAGGGCGTGTTATACAAAAGGGAGAAACAGGAAATTAATGGAATAATGCCCAATGGCAGGCTTACTTCATATAATTGAGATAATTATGATTCAAAGAATGATTTTAAAGGGATATCACTCTTAATTCCAGACGAAAACAGCTTTCATAAAGTTGAAATCACAGAATTGTAGGAAAACATGATTGAAGTTTGAAGATACATGATATGGAAGAAATGTCACTGAAGTTGATGTGCTTTAATCCTAACGAAGCATTAGTTAGATTTCGTAATTTTGATGTGATTAGCTTTTTCTGGTGGGGCTTTTATGTGCCTAATCAGTATTCATATGGCTACTTATTAAACAATTTGGTTTGCTTTAAATTTGACATGTTCGGTTCAATGGTTGTTTATGATGTGTTATAGTTATATTTTCTCTTATGAATAGTAGTGGTGGATGTGAGGTTCCAGTCATGCCTTAGTATGATTCGTCTAATTCGATTCTGTACTGGTTTAGCTTTATTTTTCCCTTGTTTGTTTGAGTTTGCTGTTTCGTAGGCAAGTAATTCCAAAATTTGGAGTGCAGCCGTTTTCCCAAGTTTCATTTTTTTCCAGAGTTTACACACTTAGAGTAGAGGCTGAAGGAGGTCATCTTGTTATCATCGTACTTTCCTTTCATTTTTGTGAAACTTTGACCTAGGCCTTGACAGTTTGGCTGGCCTCTGCAGTTTGAGATTTGGATGTGTTTTATTCTAATTATTCCAAGTCACATAACCCTTTATATACCCTCATCTTATTTAGTCTTCTCATCTTGTGTTAACAACTGAAGGAAGTTATGATATGGGATAGACAGCTGAGGTACTGGTCGATAAGTTTTACCCTCCTGTTATTCTTGGGTGTTCAATATGTTGGACACAGGAAGGCCTTAGGGCATGTTTACTTCAAGGATGTGATAAAAGTTTTAAGAGATTATTTTATTTTCCTGGTTAATACCATCCATTGTTTTACTATTTCATTAAATAAAGGACCCTTGATTAGGATATTTATTTTTACAAGGTTTTAACTTTTAAACGGTAAACACACGATTAATTTGTTATAAAATAATTTATTGCCAGATTGCCTAATCCTACAAAGTAAAACAGTGCCCATAGGTAAAGTTCAACCACTTTCTATGAGGTAATTCGCTTTTTTTGTAGTTCACTTTATTGAGGACAGAAAGTTCTAAGGCATTAGAAGCTATATTGGAACTCAATAATGCTTCTAATGCTTTAATACCTTCTGTTTTCATTAAGCTCTTAATGTGCTTGAGGTGAGTATATAACACAACTGATCAATTGCTTTTGCCGCTTAGATTTATAAACATCTGTAAAATGAAATAGGCACATGCGATTGGCTCGGCCCTTTAGGATCTTGGTACCATATGCTGCTACTGCAAAATGATGCATTGATTAATCACAGAGATTGCTTTTATTTGTCTTCACTTTCTTTGTAGAATCTGTGCTGCAATAGTGAAACCGGACATGAAAGATATTTGAGCTGCAGGGGAGCTGTTTGGCATCCAGAATGCTTCCATTGTCATGCTTGCAATCATCCAATTTCTGATTATGATGTGCAGAACTGATGCTCCTATTTCAGTATTCACCGCCGTGTTATCCTCATTTTTGTTTCGAAACATTTTTTCTTTCCTTCCATAATTTTCTAGATAATAATTCTAGATTTAACTTGTTATATGAGGAACTGATTTCTTCTTAAATTATGTTTCAGTTTCTCCAGTGTCCTTTAGTTCTTCTTCAATGTAATTTTGGTTTAATATTGTCCAGAGTTTTGGCTTAATTATTCTTGATTTTTACAATTTCGTCGTTCTTCTTCAATGGTTTGGTTGTTTAAATGTTTGATTGTGTTATGTTCTTAATTAAGTTTCTGTTTCGTTACTGCTTCATTGTCCAGAGTTTCGTTGCCGCTTCATTGGTGAATGAGTTTCTGTTTCTTTTAATTTTCTTTGCCTCATATAGGAATTTAGAATTAATGATAGTTCTCTGTTTTTATTAATTAGGAAGCATGTAGGAAGGGGATCAAATATTTATTATCAGATAAACAATAGGTTGATTCTTCATTGCCTGGAGGGGAAATTGATCGGCTAAAGCAAGGGTGAAAACTGCTTCTTTTCTTGATGCATTTCAGTTAAATAGATTTTAATGAAGTTCATTTATGAATGACTGATATTGTTTTGTGTGTTTCTGTTGTGACATTAGTATTTGAGCACAAATTCCTTTGAGCATAGCTCCACTTACAATTAGAGTATTATAATGATAATGTTTCCCCGAGGCTATATCCTCTGCTCCAATCTCTGCTTCAAATTTCCAAATTCTTTTTGTTAACAGAATGTTGAGAAAGAGACCCACAATATGGCAAAAGATTCAAATTTCAAATTGATTTTGGGAACAAGAGAATGAAGAGAAAGAGAAAGGGGATCGATGGAACGAATTTAGAAAGAGCAGATTTGAAAAGAACTCATTTCTTTAGAAAAGGAAAGAGCGACTCTTTCCGAGTTGGAACCCACGGTCTCCATTTTCCCATGCTTGCGCTCTTCTTCCCCACGACAGCCACCGGCATCGCTCTCCTCTCTTCATGTGCTGCTCTTATCTTGCACTGATGAAACTCCTGATGAAACTCCGGAGGTCAGCCACTCTTTCAATTTATTGTTATATTTTGACTTTTGATAAATTTAGCTCTTTACACAGCCAAGGTCGGATCTTCATTCTCTTGGATATCATTTCTTACCCGTTTAATTCATTTAGTACTCAGAATGAATCCTTGAGTTTAGTTACAGCAATGGCATTTTTTAATAGAATCGGGAATTTGCTGAAACTATTAGCAAGCATATTTGTCCAGAGTATTGTATTGTACGCCAGGGCTTCACTATATAAGGCCATAAGATGTATTTCATCATCTTCAAAGATCTTTGTTTTTATTTATTACTTTAGTAATACCGGGGATTTGTTTGCTCTGGACTCTGGAGTATTTGTAAATTTCTTGATTTCCTCTACATGTAGGATTAATTGGCGGACGAAGTGGTTACTAATTTTTTAAATTCTAAAGTGGTTACTAATTAGTTGAACTATAACTTGAAGAACAACGCTTGGTTCGAATTAGGGATCTGCTTTTCCGTAAGTTTTGATTCCTCCTAATTGTGTGTTTTGCTTACATGTATCAGGTTCATCGGGGGATCTCAAATGCTCTGTAAATGTGAAGTTTGGTGTGTGATTTAAATGGAGTGGGTTTGTATTCTAGGTTATATTGATATATAAGAGAGCCTGTGCAAATATATTTCAGCTTGGGAGTATATCAATGAATTAGGTGAACAAGATAATTAAATGTTATATTCTAGGTTTAGTTTTACTGATTTGTTTCCATGGATTTCAATTGCTAGAATTTATAGTTGTATTTCATTACTGAAAAAATTATTTGTTGGTTTCTACATTTGTTGTCATGAAGAACAATAGTTGGGGATTCTTCAATTTCTTTAAATCTGTAACTTGGCTTGGTGTAATCTGAGGTTACAGCAAACAAAGAAAATAGCAGTACTATTAAAGAAGAATTCATTCACTAAAGAATGGAGTTGCTAAGTAATATGTGGTCTAATAAAGATGGTGCAACAAGAGCGAAATTGATTAGTTTTCTAATGGCATGTGAGCAGTTGCAGAAACAACTTTTGCAAGCCACGTGGATCAAGGAATGGTAGAATTTTTCACAAGGTATATTTGTTTTAATGTTTTGGGAATGGTGATTGCTTGGTTTGCTTTCGGAAATTTAAGCATTTGATATTTCTGGAATTAAGTATTTTGATTTCGTATGTTTACAACTTCCAATTCTACTATGTGAATATGAATTGGATTATTTGCTCACTGCTTTTGGTGTCTGGTGGACTTTTTTTTTTTGTTGCTTTGAATTAAATATACTAATAATCATGTGTTTTCATTTGATTCATAATTCGAATAGATGTGGGCATCTTCTCCCATATTAGTACTCAAAAAGTGCCCTTGATTCTGGCCTCTAATATTGCCTTAAGCTAAGGGATTGCATCCTCTTGCAATCAAGAGGTATTCTTTCGATTTTAGGCAATTGATGACACTATTAAACTGCCGGGTTCACTTTCTTTGCCATTGGATTTTAAAACAATATAAAGTTTTATTATTGCTTTGCCATTGCCATTGGATTATACAGGAGGACTCAAATTGTATGTGTAAACTATAAAAGGATTATACAGTAAACTGCCGGGCTCACTTGCTTTGCCATTGTCGGGCTCACTCGCTGTTTATCACAGGAGGGGAAGACAAACACCATAGTTTGATTATTGCTGCATGTGTTCTTTTAAATTGCACTAATTTGCACCAAATGCATTGATATCTATCCTTGTTTGATTTGGACTTAAGGGGAAGGGAAAAGAAGAGATTTTTCAAAGTTGGACTTTATGTTCTTTGTCATTGAGTAATGTGGAACCTACTGTAAACTTACACACATCCCCAATAACTATATTACTTCTTTCAACAAAATGACCCATGCCTCTTGCAATTTACTTTAGTGTGGGCTCACTACCCTGCCCTATCTCACATAATATATATTTCAAATTTGTGCATTTCACATTTATTCCTTTCCCTTTGCAGGTGTTAAAAAATTTCAGCTCTAGAAAAAAATTATATTATTTAGTTTTTGCTTCCTCCGCCCTACATACTTCCCTTGCGTACTTCCCTTGAATATTAAATATAATAACACTTCTTTGAACATAATAAATATTATATAAAGAAACCACGTACCCTCACCTACAATTATTTCTTCTTTCTCCATGAGCAGTTGTAGACACTAAATATGCTGTGCATCGCACAGCTCGATTGGCTAGTTATGTTCTACATCTGCTTGATAATATAATTTTGCATCTGGTAGTGTGATACAAACACTTCTATAGTGGATTTTGTTGTAGGCTTATTTTACATGTAAGTATAGTAAGTTGAATACATCGGCATATATCCAAATACTCCATCCGTCCCATGTTGGGGTGATATCAAGTCGAGTCGAGTTCGAGTATCATGTTACTTGAGTTTGAGCTTGACGGCAGATATTCGAGTTTGAGTATCATCGACTTCGAGTTCGAGCTAGAGTATAATCGAGTTCGAACAGCTCGCGAGTAATTTTTTTTTTTTTTTGCTAAGCTCGAGCTCGAGTCGGTAGCGCTTACGTTTGAATTTTATTTTATTTTTTTTCTTAACATTTGATTTTGAATTTTTAACCATAGTCTAAAAGACACAATTCAATTTGATATGTGAATATTGTGTTGGTATTATTGTACAATTAGGATAGAACTAAAATTCTTTAAAAATATTTTTAAATTTTTTAAGAGTGACTATATTTCCTCGCTTAGATATTTTAAATAAATGACATATTTTGTAATAAAATATAGAGTGGAGTGTGAGGGAAAGTATGAGATGAAATTAATTAAAATGTGTGTCAAGGGTATTATCAAGTCGAGTCGGGTTTAAATGCTCGAGTACTAAAATACTAGAGCTTGACTTGATACGAGCTCGAGTTCGAGTTCGAGTAGCAATAGTCGAGTACGAGTTGAGTTTTTTTCGAGCTAGTCCCGAGTCGATTACGAGTAGCACTACTCATTAATCACTCCTAGTCCCATGTAAGACGTCTTGTTTGATTTTTTGACGTTGTTAATTGTTCAACTTTGACTCAATATTATTGTAAGTATATATTTGAAAAAAAAAGTCGGTTTTGGTCTTGTTAGATACATCTAACCGTATAGTTTTAGAATAATCCAATATACTGCGGATTAAAAAGTACGTCCGCCACTGTATATTTTACATAGTTTTTACTTATATATATTTTGAGATATTAACGATTAAAAAAATGTATTGAATTGTATGCAAAAGTCAAGCAGAACATCTTAATCGAGACGGATGGAGTACATGTTATGGCAGGTTTAAAAAAAAACAAAAAAAAAAGCTAGCGTAGTTTAAAATTTAAAAATTACTAGAAATAATAAATATTTTTCATTCTAATAATCAAATTTTAAACTACACCGCTAAATTCTAAACATTGGACCTCCACACCTTTTAATTTTCCAAACTCTTAATATCTAATCTATAATTTTAAACTCAAACACCAAATACAATTGTTCAAAATTATCTCAATTAAAAACTATTTCTATCCATTAATTTAAATTCTAAACTCTAAACTAAACTTCTAACTCTAAACTCTAATTATTTTTAAAAATAATGTTAATTGTTTTAAATTAAATATTTATGCTTGCTTCCTTTTATTTTTGTATTCCAATACACTTCTTCGTCATTGCTTAAATTCAAAACATAATACAAGTCACCAACGCACCAAATATTTGAAAAATAAGTAATTCATAAAAATCAAATGGGCCTAGTCAAATGAACACGCAAATCTCACTTTTTAAAAATAAAAATTCTCTAATCAATCCAAAGATAAAGTGCAAAAAAAAAAAAAAGAAAAGAAAGAAATTCTAGAACTGAAAAGTGACTTTAGAAATGAGAAATTGAAATGATTAAAAGAAAAAGAGTGGGATGTGATGAGAATGATTAGCCCTTCTAAATTCATCTCTATTGACATCTGACGGATATAACCCCACAAATTACAAGGATAAATGTGAAGGTTAGGGAAACAAGTGGGAATTGAACCCCAATCTATAGTTGGAAGGCAGGGAACATGACTACTTGAGCCAAATCTCATTCCCAAATAGTATGTGTTTTGGAAAGTGGTGATACATTTTGCAAACAGTAATCAAATAATTATACATATAAAACATTATAAATGTGATATATATGTACAAACCGAACAAATTATTTTACTATTATTGTATTTATAAAAACATAATAATCTCATAATTGATTTTCAAACACACATCCAAAAGGTACTGTTAACCCACAAATTATTGGCCCATTTATTTTGAGCCCAATCCATGTGTAAACCCCGTTTCTCATACTATGTCGGCCCAGGACTCATGAGAAGACGACGGGAATGGTCCTTAGAGGTTTCTTTAGAGTGTCAGCGCATGGAGATATTTGTCCTGAATGCGTCCGTTTGAGTGTCAGCAAGAGGGGTGGTGTGAAGACAAGTGTCCCAGAAGGGATCGTGGTGTCTGACGGTTGAGTGGCTCCGTCTATAAAAGCCGAAGGAATGCTCACTTGGAAGGGTTCCCTGAACTCAACACAGAAACAGCATTTTCATATTTTTTAAAGCTTTCTGTACTTTTTCTTTTCTTTTTGCAAGTCATTTTATTTACCGCTTTCCTGTATTTTCCTTTCTGTAGTTCCCAAGTCTTGTAATTCCTTTCAAAGTTCATCAATCAAAAGAGGTGTCATCCCTCTACAAATTTTACGCTCAACAAATTGGCACGCCCAGTGGGACCGAAGTTAAAGCCATATCCGCTTCAATGAAGTGTATGCGTCTAAGATCTGGACGTTTGGTGAGTGATTTAACGCATAAATTCGAAGAGATGTCTTTACAAGACAAAACACCAGGGAGGACGTCGTCTGAGGATGTGATTACTGTCCAGCCGCAACAGGGGATTATGCAGACCCCCGCATTGACAGAGCAAATGCGGCTTTCGATGACAGAATCGATGGCCGAGTTCATGCCTGTACTCACGAGTCACTTAATAGAGGTATTGCGGTCGGCTATGGCCGATCAGATTGATAGAATATGCAGTTCCTTGCGTACTCAACAAGAATTAACCGCTTCTGCAACCGCTCCCTCAAACGGCACTAACACGCCGCTTAGCATCCCGAGTCCAGGGCCGTCAGGCGGTTAACAGCGGACGTGGGGAACAACACCTAGCCAGCCGCCACTCCCTGTGGCTGGAGGCCTGGCTAGTCCATTTCCAAACCCATATCAGGCTGCTTATGCCTTCACCCCAGCGGCACCCATGATGACGAGTTTTGGATATGCGGCACATCCAACGCCAATTTATGCGGCACCAGGCGGTTTAGTGGCCTCCAGTACTTCTCCAGTCTATACAGCGGCCTTTGGTGGCATTGGTATGCCGCCACGACAAGCGGCACCTCATGTGCCGAATGTTCCGACTACGCCCTACATGGCTAATTACTCGCCAGTACCGGCGCCACAATCCTGGGGGCAGACGCCACAGCCAGGGGGGCAGGCATCACAACCTTGGGGGCAGACGCTACCGCAAGGGGGGCAGACGCCACAACCTTAGGGGCAGACACCACAGAATGTAACACAAGCCGTCGTGGCACCTATTACACCCCCAGTGGCGATGCCACCTGCGCAGGCACCAGCAGTGTCACCCGAGTTGCAAAGTGGCGGCCAGCAGGGGCGAAATGGCGGCCAGCGAGGGCGAAGTGGTGGCCAAGGTATTCAACACGGCGGCTTGAGTGAGAGAAGTCCCTGGCGGCTTTGAAGGCGAGCAGAATGGCGGCCCGAGCGTTGTAGATGGCGGCCGAAAGGCTTCAAGTGGCGGCCAAGGGTCCTTTGGTGGCAGCTGACTATCTCACGGTGGTGGCATGACGAATGCAGGTGGCGGCCAGGGGGGCCTTGACGGCGGCCAGGCAGCGTAGCGGTCAGCGCAAGCAAGGTGGCGGCCAGGGATGTCCAGTATTGAACGCGCAGATTTGTCTTGGGAAACCCTAATCAGACAAATCACGCGAGGGGGGCATCTGTTAACCCACAAATTATTGACCCATTTATTTTGAGCTCAATCCATGTGTAAACCCCGTTTCTCATACTATGTCGGGCCAGGACTCATGAGAAGACGACAGGAATGGTCCTTGGAGGTTTCTTTGGAGTGCCAGCGCATGGAGACAGGTGTCCTGAAGGCGTCCGTTTGAGTGCCAGCAAGAGGGGTGGTGTGAAGACAAGTGTCCTAGAAGGGATCGTGGTGTCTGACGGTTGAGTGGCTCCGTCTATAAAAGCCGAAGGAATGCTCACTTGGAGGGGTTCCCTGAACTAACACAGAAACTGCATTTTCATATTTTTTAAAGCTTTCTGTACTTTTTCTTTTCTTTTTGCAAGTCATTTTATTTACCGCTTTCCTGTATTTTCCTTTCTGTAGTTCCCAAGTCTTGTAATTCCTTTCAAAGTTCATCAATCAAAAGAGGTGTCATCCCTCTACAAAATTTACGCTCAACAGGTACTAAGCCAGATTGATGCTCAATTCTAAATGGACTGTGCTTTAAATTGAGTTGGTTGATGAGTGTTATGTGTGGGAGTGGCAACGGAAATGACAAATATTTGGTTGATTGATACCAAGGCCGTTGTCTGAATAGTACTATAGGGAGGACGAGAGCAATTAGAGGAGGTTATGACCATAGTTACCGGGAACGGGAACGTACGGCCGATCTCCGGACCGGAACGTTCGTTCCGGAACACGGGACGATCGCGTCCCAATTCATTGGGGAACGCGCACCAGATCGCAAAACTTGATGATCCGGTGAAAGAGAAAAATGAAGAGCAGGAACAACGAGCGAAGAGGAGCCGACGGAGCGTTGAATCAGCGGGGGAAAAGTGGGTCGAGATTCGTGGGGAAGATGAACTCTTTTGGGACAATTTTGGGCAACAGGGAGAGACGAGAGATCTGGCTGCCTGGGAAGATGAATTTTTGGGAAGATGAATTTGGGGAAGATGAACAGTAAATATTTTATTAAAGGACAGAATCTTAAATGCATCGGTCCTACCTAGAAAAAATAAGATATACTCTGCACTATTTATTTACTACCTTTTTTTTAATTCATTAGAATAAAATATATATTTGACATTTCTTAATATAGGTTTTTATATGTTGCATTTTAATTTATGGGTATAATGTTTTGATTTTTTTCTTATTATTTTTGTCAAAAAATTTAATTAAAACTTTTTTTAGTTAAACAAATTAAATATATTATTTTAGAAAATATATTTAATAAATTTAATATTTAAAAATTTTATAGTATACATCGTTCCGGATTCACCTACACTAACGTCCCGTGTTTCCGTTCCCATTCCCCATTTCGAGTCGAACCGCGTTCCATGTAACTATGATTATGACATGTCAAGAAACCAAGATTGGATATGTTAGTTCCAAGCCTGAACCAGACAGACCCTCGAAACCTGATCGGGTTCACAAGTCATGCTAGAAAATTGTTGAATAAAAATATGGAAAATAACAAGAGACGATAAATAGTTAAATGCGCCTAAAGTTAGGTGTGTGCATCGGTCGGTTCGGTTAAACCAAACTTCAAAACCGAATTAAAAACCGAATTTTTTCTAAAAACCAAAACCGAACCAAAATTATTGAAAACCGAAATAACCGAACCGAAATATTTCAGTTCGGTTATACCGGTTAACCGAACCGAACCGAATTGCTTTTCTAAAAAATAAAATATTTTTTGATCAAAACATCACTATTACCATTTTCAAACCTGTAAATTCGCCCTGTCAAACAAAAACATCATATCTACATATAACTATGAGTGCATAATAGTAAACCATTCCAAATTGCATTGTTCGAATTACACACAAATGAAATATAATGACAAAATAAAGAAACAATCTATACGAAAAAATATAAAAGTCTCAAAACTCTCAACAGTAGTTCTCACTTCCCATCCACACAAACAGTCACCTAATAGGGGTATTATTTTGTGTTTATTGTATAATGGCATAATATATTTTATATTTTTTAAATATATAATTCAAATTTCGGTTCGGTTCAGTTAACCGAATTTTAGATTTTTAAAAACCAAAAACCGAACCGAAAACCGAAATTTTGAATTTTCAAAACCAAAAACCAAACCGAAATCCAAAAACCGAACCAAATTGCAAAATTCGGTTCGGTTTGGTCGGTTTGTTCGGTTTCGACCAAAATTTGCACATCCCTACCTAAAGTATATATAAAAATCACGATTATGTGAAGATGAACATTCACGTAACAGTATACGGGCAAATCAATGACGGACGAGGCTCACCAAACAAGTGACGGTTGGGTGATCCAACGAAATACCAAGTCCTATGTCCTCCTACCTTTCAGTCGACTTGCCCCTCCAGCCTTAATTATCCCATGCATGATTACTTTAGGCTTACGTTGCCTTAACCTTTGAGTATGTATGGACCCATTCGGGCGGAAGGTGATATGGTGCAGGTACCTTGAGGTACAGACTTCATGTGTGATGTGTGTCAAAGGGTGATGTTTGGAATGTCAAAATATAACAGCCCAGTGTTGCTTGCAATGATTGTATGTGATGCCCGTAAGTGCTGTATGTGATGTATACGTTGTTTCATGTGATGCAAGTAGTTTAAAAGTGCTGTATATATTTTCTCTTGAGAGGTGCATTTGTGGGTTTACAAACTTGGGTAGTGCAAATTACACTTACAGATATCACATGCAACCATTGTAGGCAATAATTGCAGGGTTGCTTATATTTTTTAATTAACATGAGATTTTACAAGTTGATCCCACCAACACACAAATAAGATTTTACATCACTAAAGTAATACGCATGCATCACATAGATAGGACTACGAATCACACATGTAAGCTGGTTGAATCATGAAACTCATCTCTGAGATTTCGCTAGTTGGTTCTTTATCCATGGAACATTTGAATGGATTATCCCGTATGTTCTTCATCCATTGACATGATTTCACTGAAAGTTTTCGGCATGACTTCTTCCGTAGGTTCTTCATCCGTCGGTGGGATGTTCAAAATTTAAATCTATAATTTCACCCATTAAAGAGTTGTCGGAGTACAGTTGGAGAGTGATTGTAACTAATGGGTTTAAGAGATTTTTGAATGGGGAAGATGACGGTTTTCTTTTGGGGGTAGGGGCGGTGGGGGAGGGGAGGAAGATGACGGTTCCGTTTTGAGTTTTTGTTTTTTTGGTTGGGGGTGGGGAGATGACAGTTTGGATTGGGGGTTTTCAATTGATTGATTATAAGAAAATGAGTTGGGTTGTAGGTACTGACCAATTAAAGGTCTGTACCGTATCTTGACTGCATTCGGGCTAACCAATTTTTATCTTCCTATATATTATTACAAGAATTTCGCCGCTAGAGGAGGTAGAATGTTTCATACCTTAGGCCACGAAACTTTTGTCACTTGCAGTGCAACAAAACAGTACTAGAAAATGCTTTTTCTCTAGGATTGTTTATATACTACTCCATCCGTCTCAGTATACTTGTCTTGTTTGACTTTTTTGCAATGTTCATTATTTAACTTTGACTCAACGTTATTATAGGTACAAATTATTTAAATAAATATTATTATAAAATATTAAGTATATAATTTAAATAAATTATATTTTACTAATTGGTTAAATATAAATAATATTATTATATAATATGAAATGAATTTTAGTAAGAATGTACAATAGTTAACCAACGTTTGAGAGATAGCGTGTAGATTGAGAGTTGGAATTCACTTGGAAACTGTTCTAGTAATATTTTTAATCAAAAGTGACAAAAACATGAGTTATCGCCTCGCAACGTGACGAATTAGGCGAGGAAATACACCAGGCGAAAAACTTAGGCATACACGATAATTTTGTCTTTTTTAATTTTTGGAAGTGTGGGGGCCTATAGGCCCGAATGGGTTCTCATCCGGAGTCCGCATATGCGGAGTGTTCCGGGAAGGCACAGATTGTGCTGTATACACCCACAGACACATATGGCAGTAGATCATCAAATTGACTTTCCCTTTTTTATTTGAGAGAATGATGGGTAATTAATAAGATTTTTCATTTGTGAGTTGTACTAAAATCGTGCACAATTTATCAAATTTGATTACCAAGATTGACCCCATTTTTGGAAAGATTATGTGCATTTTTTATTTTTAGTATGGATTTGGTGTTGAATATTTGACCCCACCAGTCTTTTTCTATTGGACCACATTTGTTCCTACAATATTTTAACATATTTGCCATTTGACATCACTAAAAAGTCTTTTTGAAAAGGACCCAACACCCCCATCCCTTCAAACCTCCGAAACCGACTCACCAAACCCCTCCCCTCGCCCCCTCAAAAATCATGTGCTGCCATACTGTTCATATTGTGATCTGCCCATGAGTAACTTATGCTGTGGAAGTTGCAGTACCATGTTATGTGTTAAAATATTACTTATGCTGCCATCAGTAACTATTACTTATGATGTGCATGTGCATATTGTTCAGACGATGTATTTCCGCATATTCTAGAATATTCATGTGCTGCCATACTGTTCATATTGTGATCTCCCCATGAACAACTTATGCTCTGAAAGTTGTAGTACCATGTTCTGTGTTAAAATATCAAATAAGATAATTTGCTGCCAACTAGTACATTATTTATTCATTAGCTGGCTTCCCCTACCAAATAAATGACCCCTGACTATTTGTACATGTGCAATCATTACTCCCACTAATTAGTGCAATCATTACTTCCACTAATTAGTGCAATCAGTGATCCATTTTCTTTTTTTAATTAATGCGTCTGTATGGAATCTAATACCCATATCTTGATGCGTAGCATACGGTCAGCATTGTCGGAACACGTCCGCATATGGGCACTATTAATCCTCCGTATAGTAACTCTATTGCTATAGGCCCACTACTGAGCCAAGTTGATATTGAATTGAAGTGTTTATTGTCTGATCTTAAATTACATTGAAGTGTTTCGCTTATAGGATTAATTACATTGCTTGTTTGGGTGTCAAAGAGCAATTTGGTTAGGTGCAGAATGACAATATTCAGTTTATGCAGAATATTGTGAGAGTGATAATCAGTGACAGACGTGTGTTGGGGCTTGGGGGCAGTTCGAAGTTTGCCTATTAATTTTTATATAGTTATGTTTATTTTAGCTACAGTATAAATTTTTTATGTATAATTACCCCTCCCCCAAACTCAAACTTTGACACTAATATTTTAAACAGTCGTGTTAATTTTAGTTATAATAAAAATTATTTTTCAGTAATTCATTGGAAAGAAGAGAAGAGAGAATGCAACATGTTTCTTTGTTAGTGAGATATTTTAATATTGGCTCATTTATTTTTTATCTTAATCAAATAAAGTAATAAATTAGGCTCATTATTTAAAGTTGTAACTAGAATAGGGGAGCTTATTTTTTTATTTTAGCAATACTAATAAGAAGGCACGGGTAGAGTTAGATGAAGAGAGAGACATTATTGGCGATCCAGAAAAATGAAAATCAACTGGTAGTTATCCTACGAAAAATAAAAAATAAAATAAGACGAAAATATTTGGTCTCATCTGTAATACCCGAGAATTTTGCAACATAAAACAAATAATTAAATAAACAATAAATAAAATAAATACAATAAATAAATAAATTCAGCAAATAAGTGAATAAGTATAAGGAAATGAGAAATGAAATTTAACTTAAAAAGGAATTAAATGAATTTAATTAAATAAAAAGAATTAATTGAAGATAAATAAATTGTACACCGAAACCCGACACCAATGAACTCAAGAATTCGAGTCCAAACATGCATTTAGACCCGAGTAAAAATTTAGAGAGGAAATAGGAACCCGAAGATGGCCCGGAAATCGGAATCCGGGAGCATAGGGCGATAGAAGTCCGAAAGAGAGGAGGAAAGGCACGACGGATCGCACGACCCGCCCGGACCGAAGTCCAGGCGAGTGCCGCGCGGTGGCTGCGCGATAAAGGGGGAAATGGCGCGCCACGACCGCGCCAACGGACAGATTCGCTGGTTGCGAGATTCACTCACCCGAATCCGGATTTTCCGACTTCGGTTGAACACCTTTCGGCTCAAGACTCCCCAAGGCCGACCTTGGACATCCCTAGGTCGTGCCTATCTATAAATAACACCTCTTGGAAGCCCCGAACACTTTTCAAAACCCTACGATACTCTCTATACACAAAACCCTAGATCCGGAAGTCATCGGAGGCACCAAAACCAAGTCGGAGACTGTTTGGACGAATTCGGAAGTCTTCCAACGTCGTGGTAAGTCTGATCCGTTCATCCATCTCGTTTTTAATTCAAAAACGAAACCCTAACTCTCTTCTTTTCTTCTCTACACCCCGAATCGGATCTAGAACGAAGAACCCGATGAACGGAGAGGATAAACGGTGGACTGGAAGCCACGCCTCCGAAATCGATGATCCCGGACAACTACGAATCAGTAAGTTGACACTTACATGGTTTTGGGAGTAATTGAAAACACGTAGAACTAAAAGCTTAATCGAAACTTTCGTAAATCTGTCAACATGTGATTTCTACCGGCGCAACGATTTTGTCAAATTTTTCCGTACCCTTCAAAGTCTTCAAACGAAAAAACATAAAACACAAAAAACGTTCCTAAGACTTAGATCTATCTCCTGTAAAATTCTCAGAATTGTTTGTGATGATTTGATGTATGAAATCCACCCGAAACCGAACTGCTAAGATTTGGATCTTGAAATTCTTGACAGAACTTAGGTCTGAACTTGATGACGTTTTTGACTAGGGTTCTAGGCCGATTTAGATCTTTAGCCGAACATAAAAGTTGTAGACAAATGTCTTAAGAAGGTCTCTGTAAAATTTCATTAAGTTTGGAGTTGATTTGCTATAGTATATCTTGATAATCTTGAACTGCTGTACACGAAATTCGGACAGATTAATGTTTCTACGAAAATTGATGTTTTTGACATGTTTTGGTATCTCGGATTGAAAAAGTTAAAACACGAATGTTGTTCATCTCGATGTTTCCGAGTCAGTGGTAAATTTTCGGAATTTTTGAACTTAAATCTGATTTTAAATAAATTTTAGAGTAAACAGCAGTTTACCGGGTCAAATCTTGAAATCTTGTTGAAACGGTGAAACTAGGCTTTAAGGTTTAAACGAGTAGAAGACTCTTAGAAATAAATACATGAAATCTGGAATTTAGGAAATCCCCTTTACAAACTTGATCTTTTAAAATTAGGGGGTGAGTGCTCTGCAGGGCGCCCTCCTAACGATTCACTTCGTGCCTTTATGGACGATGGTGACCCGCGCGAAAATTTGAGATATGATATTGCCAAAATGGCATGAGATATATGGCCTACACTCTCGTGAATATCCACATGGGTTTCCCGAGGCTCCGGAGTGGTACTGGGTATGGCAGATACGGCTGCGGCCGCCGGTTCCGGCTAAACTTGTTGATATCGCGATGCTATCGTGAAACACTTGAAATTACTAAATCGGTGATATGATGGGGAATTAAAATTGAATTGGATTATTTATAGTTGTCGTTTAAATTGTTAAATGCTTTGTTTAAATTAATTATGGCTTTCATTTTTAAATTATGCTAAATGTATTGTTGTCTCGTGCCATGAAATATTATGCAAATTGGTTAAATAATTAAATTGAATTATTTATGGTATTATCATGTTTTTATGTAAATATTAAATTAATGGCTTTTAAACCCTACGATCATGCATGTGTTAACTTACTCAGCAAGTTGTGCTGACCAAACTGTGTATTTTTCCTTTTTCCTTACAGAGTATGTGGAACAGACATGAGCACGTTCATGCATGGGGGGACTTATATTTTGCGAAACTTATTATTTTAAATTATTGCATTAGACGATAGAATAAACGGGCATGTTTAACCCGTATTTTGACCATGTCGGTCTTATTTACATTTCCGCTGCAATATTATACTTAAATATTATTTCCGCTGCATTATGATATTATTTTCGAGACTATATTGTATGGGCTGTTTGCAAATGCTTTAAATATTTTTAAATACTGAAATACCTAGCCTTGCATCTCTTTAGTAAGCAGGAGAAACCGTGTCTTACTAGGGAGGTGTGGCGGTGACATCCCGACCTGGGTGACCAAAAATCGGGGTGTTACAAGTTGGTATCAGAGCTCGGCTATTTTTAAACCATTATTATTTTTAAACTACTATTAATATTTTGACTATTATTTTAAATTTTAAAGTATTATTTCCATGGAAAAATTTTTATTTTAAAACCCATGGAAAAATATATATATAGTCCATTAATTTTTTTTGGGGGGAAATCATCATTTGCATTTGCATATTGCATCTCTTTTATGTAGAGAACTTAGAATCTTGGCGAATTTCAACTTAGAATCTTGGCGAATTTTAACTTAGAATCTTGGCGAAGTTTAACCTAGAATCTTGGCTAATATTAACTTAGATCTTTTGCTTGCGCTAGATGGCTAGTCAAGATATGATGCACTTGATGATCAAAATGATGAACGTTCACCTTGATTCCCAACAAACCATACAACAAATAAAAAATCCTATAGCTCACTTGGAGGCAAATCTGCACCAAATGGGAGACTTAAGGGAAGCTGACCTCCAACACTTCCTGAACTTGGGAGCCGCTGATCAAGGTCGCATAAAAGACTTAGAAACTCAAGTGCAAAAGCTCACCGAACGGGGCGATGCGATGATAGATAGAATCGAGGATCTAGGGACGGACCTGCTTGACCTCACCGACATAGTAGTACCATATAGCCCTGTGGAAGACCATTTGATGGGACCACGAAGCCCAACACCCCCAGTGGAGAGCCCCTCAGGCCTTATCCGTGGACGCTACGGAACCCTTGGACTCTGGCCCCATATGGTCCGCCCGTCGCCAAACCCGAGCCCCGTGGAGAACCATCTGGAGGAGTCACCGGAACCAGCTCCGGAGGCCGTCGATCCACCATCCCCAGTGTTTCATGGACCCTTGGGCACCGGCCAAGTCTCTGATGAGGATGATCCAATGGAAGACCCCACTACTCTGCCAGAGGACGCAGAGATCCTATAGATACTTTGTCTTAGATAGTACGTTTATTTTGCGCATCCTATTACTTGTATTAGATTTCTTTTAAGGAATAAAATGCAAGTTGATTTTTTTTTAAATCCTTCAGCCCTAAACTATCGAAAAAAAAAGAAAGAGACGAACCGGAATAGTTCCACCACATTTTCTCTAAACGATAACAGTCAAATCAGACAACTAAGCAAGGATACAACGGAAACATAAAATACTAAACATAATCAGCAAGATCATCCTTATACAGTCCCATAAGAAAACAACCAAATAAAACACTACTACTGCGAGCCTAAATGGAGACGCAGAAACGAAGGATCACTGGTCAGGAGGCGGGAACTGACGACGCATATACTCGTCCATCTGATGCATGTAGGCATACATGTCGGTCATGGTGGCCTGCTGCTCCAGCTGCCTCGTAGTGATCGTATCCATGCGAGCCTGGTATAGATCCATCCTGGCATCCAAAGCGTCATAACGAGCCTGCCCGGCTGCAAACCCAGCGTCCATACGAGCAAACCCAGCATCCATACTAAGCTGCATACCCTGCATCATCTGAAGTATCTGCGGCACCTCCGGATCCTGCTGGGGAACCACGGGAGATGGAGGTGGCTGCTCAGGAGGAACAACTAGAAGCAACCCATCACCGTTGGGCTCCGGGCGAAGGACAGCTGGAGGAGCCCCGCGTTGTAAGGCACTGCGTCGAGCGGCGTAGGTAGGAATACGGTAGAAGCCGCCAGCGGCTAACTCATAAGGATCAGTCTCTGGTATCGTACGGACCCCCTGAGCCGCACACATACCACAAATAAGGTGAATATGGGTAATCACCCTACTCTCTCGTCCTCGGCGCATACCACTCAGGTTGTCTGCGATACAAGCCCCAACATTTACCCTACCACCTCGGGCAATAAAGCAAATAGTCTCATAGACGTGGTCTAGAACGATATGGCTCCGGGTAATCGGCCGGACACGGCCTAACCATATCAGAGCAAGCTCGCGCCACAGAGAGTCCATCGTCGCCAATCGCAACTCGTGATCATGCTCGAGCCGAGGTTCCACCTCAGTGCACAAAACGCCCCACGCAGGCGGGGGTATACGACCCTCAGGCTGTGGCCGGAATATGCCGTCGTCATGAAGGCCGAAGTAGACGTTGATCGCCCGAGCACTGAAATCTAGATGGCGACCCCGAACCCAGACTCGAGATAAGTCGTTGTTCTCCCCAAGACCGCCAATGTTGGCGATGACCTCCATAGCTAAATAACCGGAAACAATGCCCTCGGGATGGCGCGCAAGTCCAGTCCACTGAAGATGGTCCAAAACTGGACTAACCCTGTCATCGTCCATATGACGAGGATACATGCCTCTCTACGGGACATAAGCCCTGTTCCAACGAAGCTCATCGAAATAGAACTCCTGAGAGGCCATCGTCGCAAACCGATGCCTATCGTGTCGATGGGAACACACCTCGTCGGGAAGACCCCTGAGTCTAGGGCCCCGCTGCTCCTCGTCCTCCTCGGACTCACTGTCATCAGTATCCGGCATCACCGGAGCAGCAGTACTAGGGCCAGCTGCATCACGCCGAGTGGCTCGTCTCTTGGCCCCCGGAAGAACCATGAGAGACGCCCAGACAACCCACAAGAAAAGCAACATCCTGCAGATACGCAATCAATACCAAATATAAGGATAAATCCTACACAATGATTGCACCAAGTATAGGATAGAAAAACGCAAGAACATGAAGTGTAGGCTCTAACACGAGCGATCCAAGAGGATAACCAAACAAAGAATAAGTCCAAACAAATCCCAAAACTCTTTGGGACATTTAGTCAAACACGTTGTGTGCGCAATAACTCAAATTCAAAGTTTACTTGTAAAGACAAGGGTAACGTCCCACAAATCGAAACAATTGCTTAGGCAATAACTCATCAGCATAATAGGGCACAAAACAACAACAACGGACTCATTCTCATGCCCGCAACACCAATACAAATCGGGAAATTCATATTCTTCATAAAGCATAGAATCTAGTAAAAAAAAAACTTCCCCAAACTAGGTATACATTGTTGCACAAATACTTCCTAATCAACAAAAATAACACCAAGTATCACATAAACTCGCTAATTGCACGAATTAAGTCTAAAAACAACAAATCCCCAATTCTTGTCCCTAAACCCTAATTTCGAAATTCACCCAAAGATCAAAGCTAAACAAGGCATAAAATCTGAAATTGACAAGTAGAAGTAGTAGATACATAACTTGCCAAGCGAAATCGAAGTTGGGAATAGGAGAATTGGAGGATGAGAGAATGAATTTGGGAACAAACTAGAAGAAGCCTCGGAAGTGGAAATGGGGCGGAGTGGCTCGCGCCCCGCGCGAGCCCTTTTTTTCAACCTGTTGTGGACGTGCGGTCACCGCGCGCCGCCGCGCGGGGCCACGAAAATGTTTTTTTTATTTTATTTTATTTTATTTTTTTGTTATTTTCCATACCTTCTATTGTTTTACACAATCAACTATACGACAAATTGTCCAAATGCGACTTTTGGTTGAAGGAGGTAGCATTTCTAGGACATATAGTATCCGCTGATGGAGTTTCAGTGGATCCGGCAAAAGTCTCTGCCGTAACTGAATGGCCAACTCCAAAGAGCCAAACTGAGATAAGGAGTTTCCTTGGATTAGCCGGGTACTATAGACGGGTTCGTGAAGGATTTTTCGAAAATCGCACGACCTTTGACCCAGCTACTGAAGAAGGGAGTAAAATACGTGTGGACAGAGGCTTGTGAGACAGCGTTTCAAGAGCTGAAGAAACGACTCACAACCACACCCGTATTGACACTACCATCAGAGGGTGGTGACTTCGAAGTTTACAGCGATGCTTTGAAGGAAGGTTTAGGTTGTTTCTTGATGCAAGACTCGAGAGTCGTAGCGTATGCATCACGCCAGCTAAAACCTCACGAGGAGAATTATCCGACACACGACCTGGAGTTGGCAGCGGTCGTTTTCGCTCTAAAGATATGGAGACATTATCTTTATGGGCGGAAGTGCCGAATGTTCACCGACCACAAGAGCTTGAAGTATATATTCACTCAGAAGGAGTTGAATTTGAGACAGCGAAGGTGGTTGGAACTTATTAAGGACTACGATTTGGAGATAGCCTACCACGAGGGGAAGGCGAATGTGGTAGTCGATGCCCTAAGTCGGAAAACCCAACACGTGACGAACTCGTTGGTAATTCCGCCGGCATTGTACATGGATTTAGCGAGATTGGACGTGGAACTTGTGCATCCGGGCACAGTGAGTGACACGATCAATGCCATGATCGTAGAAACTCCAATATTGGATGAGATTAGGCTCGCCCAACCGGGCGACGCGAAATTGGAGAAGATAAAGGGTTACATTGCCGAGGGGAAGGCAATAGGATTTGCTGTCCACGAGGATGGAAGCATTCACTTCAAAGGGAGATGGTGTGTGCCTCAAAAGTGTGTCGAGTTGAAGCAAAGGTTGATGGAGGAAGGGCACAACACGCATACTCAGTGCATCCTAGAGGCGACAAGCTTTACAAAGATCTAAAGAAAATCTATTGGTGGCCGGGAATGAAAACGGAAATGGCAGACTTCGTGGCGAAATGTCTCACCTGCCAAAAGGTTAAGGCAGCGCGACATAAACCCTTAGGACTGATGCAACCACTAGAGATTCCAAGTTGGAAGTGGGATAGCATCTCTATGGATTTTGTCTCGGGATTACCCCGATCACCTAAAGGCATGAATAAGATTTGGGTGATTGTGGATAGGCTAACGAAGACAACCATATTTATCCCGATGAAGGACACGTGGACTATGGACCAACTGGCCCGAGCCTACGTTGATAATGTGGTACGACGACATGGAGTACCACATGACATCATTTCCGACAGAGACAGTAGATTTGTCTCTCACTTTTGGACGGAGTTACAAAAAGCTCTCGGTACTCAAATCAAAATGAGCACCGCATTCCACCCAATGACGGATGGTCAAACCGAGAGAACAATCCAAACACTAGAAGACATGCTGAGAGCATGCGTGTTGGAATTTAAGGGAAATTGGGAATCCCATTTACCCTTAATCGAATTTTCTTATAATAATAGCTACCATGCTAGCATTGGCATGGCACCATTCGAGGCGTTGTATGGACGAACGTGCCGAATCCCGTTGAGCCGGGAAGAAAATGATAAGTCGGTGGTAGTGGGACCACAACTTATCGAAGACATGGCTCAACAAATCAAAGTGATTCAAGGAAAAATGAAAGCCGCTCAAGACCGTCAAAAGAGTTACGCTGACGTGAGACGACGAGACCTAGAATTTCAAGTGGGAGATAGGGTCATGCTAAAGATATCACCCATGAAGGGGGTGATGCGCTTCGGCAAACGAGGAAAGTTGAGTCCTCGATACATAGGACCTTACGAGATTCTAGAACGAGTCGGAAGTTTGGCCTACCGACTGGCTTTACCGCCACAATTAGATCGAGTTCATAATGTTTTCCATGTCTCACAACTAAAGAAGTACGTGCCAGACCCGACACATGTACTTCAACCGGAAGTAATCGAACTCGATGAGGATCTGACTTATGAAGAAGTCCCAGTGCGAATTCTGGACACTAAGGAGCGAGTAACGAGGAACAAAACCGTCAAAATGATGAAGGTTCTTTGGTCGAACCACGAAAGTGAGATGGCAACGTGGGAGGTAGAATCCGACATGAGAGAACGCTACCCGACATTGTTCCAAACCGACACAGACACAGTTATGGGGACATAACTGCAATCTTAAGGGGGAGAGGATGTCATACCATCTATTTTTCGTGCATTTTTGTAAACAAACAAACAAATTCAAATTGTTTTAAACTACGTTATGGCTTGATCCCTTCACAGGGTACGTAGGCAGCTTAGAATTTTTAATTCTAAGTTCAGTCACAAAATAATAAAATAAACAAAAGACCTTAGCACAAGGAAAGCCGAAACACAACTTCGAGGACGAAGTTGATTCTTAAGGAGGGTAGACTGTAATACCCGAGAATTTTGCAACATAAAACAAATAATTAAATAAATAAACAATAAATAAAATAAATACAATAAATAAATAAATTCAGCAAATAAGTGAATAAGGATAAGGAAATGAGAAATGAAATTTAACTTAAAAAGGAATTAAAGAAATTTAATTAAATAAAAAGAATTAATTGAAGATAAATAAATTATACACCGAAACCCGATACCAATGAACTTGAAAATTCGAGTCCAAACATGCATTTAGACCCGAGTAAAAATTTAGAGAGGAAATAGGAACCCGAAGATGGCTCGGAAATCGGAATCCGGGAGCATAGGGGGATAGAAGTCCGAAAGAGAGGAGGAAAGGCACGACGGATCGCACGACCCGCCCAGACCGAACTCCAGGCGAGTGCCGCGCGGTGGCCGCGCGGTAAAGGGGGAAAGGGCGCGCCACGACCGCGCCAACGGACAGATTCGCCGGTTGCGAGATTCACTCGCCCGAATCCAGATTTTCCGACTTCGGTTGAACACCTTTCGGCTCAAGACTCCCCAAGGCCGACCTTGGACGTCCCTAGGTCGTGCCTATCTATAAATAACACCTCTTGGAAGCCCCGAACACTTTTCAAAATCCTACGATACTCTCTATACACAAAACCCTAGATCCGGAAGTCATCGGAGGCACCAAAACCAAGCCGGAGACTGTTTGGACGAATTCGGAAGTCTTCCAACGTCGTGGTAAGTCTGATCCGTTCATCCATCTTGTTTTTAATTCAAAAATGAAACCCTAACTCTCTTCTTTTCTTCTCTACACCCCGAATCGGATCTAGAACGAAGAACCCGACGAACGGAGAGGATAAACGGTGGACTGGAAGTCACGCCTCCGAAATCGACGATCCCGGACAACTACGAATCAGTAAGTTGACACTTACATGGTTTTGGGAGTAATTAAAACACGTAGAACTAAAAGCTTAATCGAAACTTTCATAAATCTGTCAACATGTGATTTCTACCGGCGCAGCGATTTTGTCCAATTTTTCCGAACCCTTAAAAGTCTTCAAACGAAAAAACTTAAAACACAAAAAATGTTACTAAGGCTTAGTTATATCTCCTGTAAAATTCTCAGAATTTTTCGTGAAGATTTGATATATGAAATCCACCCGAAACCGAACTGCTAAGATTTGGATCTTGAAATTCTTGACAGAACTTAGGTCTGAACTTGATGACATTTTTTACTAGGGTTCTAGGCCGATTTAGATCTTTAGCCGAACATGAAAGTTGTAGAAAAATGTCTTAAGAAGGTCTCTGTAAAATTTCATTAAGTTTGGAGTTGATTTTCTATAGTAGATCTTGATAATCTTGAACTGCTGTACACGAAATTCGAACAGATTAATGTTTCTACGAAAATTGATGTTTTTGACCTATTTCGGTATCTCGGATTGAAAAAATTAAAACACGAAAGTTGTTCATCTCGATGTTTCCGAGTCAGTGGTAAATATTCGGAATTTTTGAACTTAAATGTGATTTTAAATAAATTTTAGAGTAAACAGCGGTTTACCGGGTCAAATCTTGAAATCTTGTTGAAACGGTGAAACTAGGCTTTAAGGTTTAAACGAGTAGAAGACTCTTTGAAATAAATACATGAAATCTGGAATTTAGGAAGTCCCCTTTACAAACTTGATCTTTTAAAATTAGGGGGTGAGTGCTCTGCAGGGTGCCCTCCTAACGATTCACTTCGTGCCTTTATGGACGATGGTGACCCGCGCGAAAATTTGAGATATGATATTGCCAAAACGGCATGAGATATATGGCCTACACTCTCGTGAATATCCACATGGGTTTCCCGAGGCTCCGGAGTGGTACTGGGTATGCAAGATACGGCTGCGGCCGCCGGTTTCCGGCTAAACTTGTTGATATCGCGATGCTATCGTGAAACACTTGAAATTACTAAATCGGGGATGTAATGGGTTATTAAAATTGAATTGGATTATTTATAATTATCGTTTAAATTGTTAAATGCTTTGTTTAAAATAATTATGGCTTTCATTTTTAAATTATGCTAAATGTATTGTTGTCTCGTGCCATGAAATATTATGCAAATTGGTTAAATAATTAAATTGAATTATTTATGGTATTATCATGTTTTTATGTAAATATTAAATTTATGGCTTTTAAACCCTACGATCATGCATGTGTTAACTTACTCAGCAAGTTGTGCTGACCAAACCGTGTCTTTTTCCTTTTTCCTTACAGAGTACGTGGAACAGACATGAGCACGTTCATGCATGGGGGGACTTATATTTTGCGAAACTTATTATTTTAAATTCTTGCATTAGACGATAGAATAAACGGGCATGTTTAACCCGTGTTTTGACCATGTCGGTCTTATTTACATTTCCGCTGCAATATTATACTTAAATATTATTTCCGCTGCATTATGATATTATTATTTTCGAGACTATATTGTATGGGCTGTTTGCAAATGCTTTAAATATTTTTAAATACTGAAATACCTAGCCTTGAATCTCTTTAGTAAGCCGGAGAAACCGCGTCTTACTAGGGAGGTGTGGCGGTGACATCCCGACCTGGGTGACCAAAAATCGGGGTGTCACAGCGTCCCCCGCCCCCACATAACCTGCGTCCGCCACTTGTGATAATATACGTAATTTAAGAATGAGATTATACGATTTGTTGAAAATATAATCACAAACAGGGGCGGATCTATATATAAATTAAGGGTAGCACAGGACATCACTTAAATTTATAAAACTGATATTTTAAGGTAGAGTTTTTTTTTTTTTTTTTTTTTTTACATTTAGCTATATTAGGCTTGGTGACACCACTTAATTTTTATGGTGACACCTCAATCATTCATTTTAACCAAACTTTCCTCTATATTTTTGTGTTGTAATTACTATCCCTAATTTAAGTATAGTTTCTACTATTTTTGGGACACCACTTAAAATTTTTTCTGGATCCGCCACTAATCACAAAAAACATGGCGGTAGGACGAGCAGATTCTGCATGCTATCCATATTCGCTTAAGAGCCAAAGTGTTTTAGCAGTGTGCACATCCAATCGAAAATCATGGCGGCAGGACGAGAGCTTTTTGAATAATATGATAAATCGGAAGGTGTAAAAAGTGGGTTAGGTTCCTGTACATACTGGGTCTTTTTTTGACCGTTGGATGGTAACTTAAATGAAGGGCTAAGATTGATACAATGGTTAAATATATAATTTTACCTTTTAATATTTATTATGGTGAAATCAGACATAGAAATCAAACAAATCTATCTACACGCTTCTCTTTAATCATTTTTTTGGCAAAGCATCTTAAAAAATAAAATAAAAACAATTATAATGAATTTTTAATCGAGTATACTCCAAATCTAAATTTGAAGATTGATACATGATAAAAGAAAAATTACTGAACGATGACATTCAGTAAGAGAAATCAAACATTATGTATGTAATGTTTATACATTCTGTCTGTAAGGTTGATACATCATGTCTAAAAAGAGTGTGTAACATTCTGTTTTCAAGTATATAACATTATGTCCTCAAGTATATAACATTCTGTTTTCAAGTGTATAACATTCTATTCTCAAGTGTAGCATTCGGTTTTCAAGTGTGTAATATTTTTTTCCAAGTATATAACATTCTGTTTACAAGTGTGTAACATTCTGTTGGCAAGTATATAACATTATGTTTTCAAGTCTATAACATTCTGTTTTCAAGTGTGTAACATTCTGTTTTAAGTGTGTAACATTCTTTTCTCAAATAACATTATGTTCCAAGTGTGTAACATTCTGTTCTCAACTATATAATATTCTTTTGTCAAGTATATAACATTTTGTTCTCAAGTATGTAACATTCTGTTTTAACTATATAACATTATGTTTTAAAAAATGTAACATTCTATTCTTAACTATATAACATTATGTTTTCAAATATATTACATTATGTTCTCTTTTCTCAAGTGTGTAAAGTTAGCTTTCTTAGCAATACACATTCTATATATTCTTTTGCTATATTATTATATACTATTATGCACTATAACCCAAGTCACTCATTGAAGTAGAAAAGTTATTACTGCAAAAAGCTGCAACAAACATTCAATAAATATATTGATAAAATTACATAAATACCCTTATCAAATCACAACCTTTAAAATCAAATTTAATGGCTAAGATTGAATGCAGTATGTATTGGGCTTTTTAAACCCAGCATAGGAACCATTTCGGTAAAAAGTAGTAATATAAGAATAATTCGAATAAGGAAAAAGGTCAATTATGAATCAAGGAAAAGATAAATAGAAAATGTCTATTAGTTAGGATTATGAAAAGTAGGGTGGGGGGACTGGGGAGAGCCTATGAAAGTAGTAATAAATGTGAGTCAATCAAGAAATGGATTACAGCTTTTATTGGTGACAAAGTGATGATAATTATTTATAAAAACAATGACTTTCTTTTCCATCCCATCACTGCTTTTCTCACTCTCAACTCTCAACAATGTGTCGTTAATTGAAGCCGAGATTGGCGTTTAAAAACACTCCCCTCCTCAATTATTATGTTTATAGTGGGGATTTTACACACTCTTTTTTTCTTACGAAAAAAAAAATTGAAAATATAGTATTTTTTAAAATTTATTAAACACATATACCTTAAGGGTATGTTTGGTATGGTGTATTAGGATATATTAGGGTGTATAGTATTAATCATATGCATTAAAATAATACTATCATATGTTTGGTGATTTCTAAGAGATGTATAGGTATTATTTTAATGAGGGGTTTGATGTATATTATTTAATAGCTTGTGGGAGGGTGGGTTTATGGTGTATTATTTTTATTTATGTTTATTATTTTTTTCTTTTTTTCCTTATGCATCTCATAACTATTAGTAAATATTATGATATTAAAATAATATTATTTTTATATATTATTTATTAATATATTAATTTTTAATTTAATTATTTAATTATTATTTTTAATATATTATTTATTAATATATTAATTATTTTTTAATTTACTTATTTTTTAAATAATATTATTTTAAATATATTTACTATTAAGAAAACTATTTTTTATTTAGTTGTTTAAAATATAATACATCATGATGTAATACAGCATCAACACCAAACACTGTGTATAATATTAATTTATACAATACATCATAATAATATACATCTGCATTAAATAATACAATACACCATAATACAATACAGTGTTCCAAACGTGCCCTAAGTGTTTTAGTACTATTTTTTTTCTTTATATTTTGGTTTCATTCAGTTTCGTATTGTGTTCAATTTTGAGTTGATTACGGAGTATTAGCTTATTATCAAATTTCTTTGGTTATCAAAAGAAATTACAACTTATATAAAACAAACTGTTTAGTAAAACATGGTGTTGGGGACTTACCCTAGCGGTCAAGTCCCCCTTCTCTCAATCATAGGTTGGGAGTTCGATCCCCACCCGGCCCCTATCCCTCCCCTTTATCCCCCTTTGTAATTTGTGTGGTTTGGGCTACCACACACCTTTGCCGACACATGAGTGTTACTGTATACCAAAAAAAAAAAAAAACTGTTTAGTAAAACATAGACTCAAGTATTCTACTATTTCTTTACCTTTTAGTAGCTCAAAGGGATGTTTGATTTGAAAATTTTGGAATTTTTTGGATAAATTTCTTTTAGAAGAAGTTTGGTTAGATTAAAGTAGGAATAATTTACAAACAATAGAATTTTTATTGGTGTTAATGTTGAAAGCCCAAAATCATGTTCAACGGCCAATATAGCGAGACACCCAATAATATTGGTCAAACTGGGGTCAATCTGATAGATAGGACCCTGAGCCATTTGATCCCGCGGAAAGATTAGAGAAAAAATAGAGAAAAAATAGAGTGCACAACCTGAAGAATTGTGGTCCAGGTAACATCCCAAGCAGGTCCGCGATAACATGATACTGAGAAAGGAAGCGTCTATCCCCTCGCAAGGGGTCTGTCCGCACGAAGGAAAGGAAAGCGGTGGGGAGTCACTTTCAAACTGTATCTGAGTCATCTTCAAATGGTGTCCTTTCACGAAAAGGCGCCTACACTTTTATAAATAGGCACTTTTTACGCAGAAAAAAATGGCACAAACACCAACACTCAACTCTACGTTTATGCTTTACATTTCCTTATAATTGAAAATGTCTATTTTTAGTTAATAAAGCTTTCTTTTATTGTTTTTCTCGTTACTATTCTTTCATTACAATGCATAACGGTCACATAGTTAATTAATTATACTATCTCTGTTCCTTAAAATTTACCACATACCCACATTTCATGCAATCCAATACCAATTTTTAATCCGTAATAACTCAAATTGCATACAAGAAAAAATATGAAAAATTGATATTCTAAATTTATGTGATTAGACCAACAAGATCACACTTGACTATATGATAAGAGTAAATATGTTCATATATTTTGTTAATATTTTAAGTGGTCTGGAATTGATTAAGTGTGAATATGACTTATTTCTGCATATTTTGATTATTTTGTAGGCTTGGAGATGGAGTGGAAACAAGTGAAAAAGTGGCTATTTGATACAAATTGGCAGCAAGCAAGGAACACTTTAATCATGGTAATGAGCAATTTTTGTGTGGCTAGTTGGAAATTAATCCCTAATGGATCTGGGCCCATTTGCTGTGAAGACAAAAATATCTTACTTAATCAATTAACGAAAGAAAAAAAAAAAAAGGAAATGGGTCCAGGCTTGGAGAGGAAGAAATAAGAAGAATTCAAACTTGGAGGAGAGACTACAAAATTCGATTTTTGGGGAGACCTGACAGGCGAGACAACCAAGGAAGAAGGAGAAGAATCGACTCAATCCTTTCCAAGTCTATGGTTGTAATGCTTTTTGTTTTCTTCTTTCTCATGACTATGGAGTAGATTCACCTTTCTAGTTCTAGATTTTGATTTGACTTGGTACTTGGATTTGGGAGATTGTTGATACTCTTTCTGGATTTTTATTCCGTTGGTATTTATGCAATTTCTATGTTTATCGTTGCAATTGTTGAGTTGAATGAAGATTTTGGTACCGATATTTTATTTGGCTTGATGATTGGTAGTCAATTTGAATAGGATACCCGTAATTGTATTTCTATTTGAATAGGTGACAATTGGGTTGATTAGTTCATTCCCAAGAAATTGCATAATCGACATTAATCTACGCATTGTATGTGTAGATTATTCGAATTGGGTTTTTCTAGTTTATAATGCAATTGGGCAATTAAATCCTACGGTCGTACTTAGGATTATTGTACCCAATTAGGGATAACTAACAGTCGTACCTTAGTTATCTAATCAGTAAGGATAAATTGGTTGCTTAAGCGGACCTGGTAACTATAACTAATTTATCAATGGTGTGTGAATTCGATCTTTATTAAATCGATGATCTAAATCAAGTACCAATCCCAAATCATTCCTAGGACTAGGCTTTTTAATTCATAGTTAATCCTGTTCTTTGTCTCCAGTTTTATTATTTGCTTTTGTTACTTATTTTTTATTATTTCCTTAGCTTTATAGGTCATTCAAATCAAACACCCCCCCAAACATTATTTTTATTTTTATAATACATTAGAATTACATATCACAGTCCCCGTGGAGACGATACCTTGTGTTGTACTACATTATTTGTGTTTGGAGAAATAGGATAATTAATTGATTGGCCGAGCGACCGACCAATTTTTGGCGCCGTTGCTGGGGACTTTTGTCTGAAATTCTTTTGTGTTATTTTATTTTTTATTTTTGTTTTTGATTTACTTACTCTAGTTTGTTTTCCCTGTGTATGTTATTTTCCTCTTCTACAGGTGAATTGTTATTTGATCCAGAAATAGAGAGGACTGCGCGTAGGCTAAGGAAAGAGATTAGATTAAGAAAACAACTCGAAGCTACTACATCCCCCCGGTTTACTTTGTAGTTGAGTTAGCTCATTCTTCTAGCTCTAGTGCAGAATCAAGTGAAGCTGAATCTGAGGAAGAACAAGAGTTAGAGATGGCCGAGGCTCAAAGAACTTTGAGAGAACTAGCCGCACCTGACTTGACCCAACAACCCTTATGCATTACTTTTCCTACTACTGATGATGATACACCATTTGAGCTTAAATCTGGACTGATTCATTTACTCCCTCATTTTTATGGTCTTTCAGGTGAGGAGCCCCATAAGCACCTCCAGGAGTTTGATGTTGTGTGTTCAAGCATGAAGCCAACCGGTGTAACAGATGAACAGATTAAACTTAGAGCATTCCCCTTTTCTTTAAAAGGACTTGCAAAGGATTGGCTTTACTACCTTCCAGCTGGCAGCATTGCGACATGGACTGACATGAAGAAGAAATTCTTGGAAAAGTATTTTCCAGCGTCAAGAGCCGCTAGTCTGAGAAAAGAAATTTGTGGCATCAAGCAGCAAACTGGTGAAATGCTCCATGAGTATTGGGAGCGTTTTAATCGTTTAATTATTAAATGTCCACGACATCAAATACCTGAACAATTATTGATACAATATTTTTATGATGGTTTGTTGATTATGGACATGAGCATAATTGATGCAGCAAGCGGTGGAGCTCTAGTGAACAAGACACCAGCGGAGGCTTGGACTTTGATCAATAACATGGTGGAAAATACACAACAATTTGGAATCCGCGAAAGCATGCCAATCAATGAGTCAAGTGAGGTAAATGATTTTTCAATTCAACAACAATTGAAAGAACTGACTACTTTTGTGAGAAAGATGGCTGTAGGAAATACACAACATGTGAGGGCATGTGGGATTTGTTCAAATCTAGACCATCCAACTGATGCATGCCCCACTTTACAAGAAGGAGGAAGTGCTGAAGTAAATGCAGCTGGTTGTTCAGGACCTCCTAGAAGGCCATATGATACATACTCGAATTCATACAATCCGGGTTGGAGAGATCATCCCAATCTCAGCTACCGGAATCAACAACCCCCAACACCACAATAAAATGCACCACCACCTCCCCTGCTCAATCAGGTATGTCTTTGGAAGATATGGTTAAAACAATGGCTTCTAATACTTTGCAATTTCAACAGGATGCCAAGTCAACCTTTGAACAAATTAAAAGCCAAATAAACCAATTGTCCTCCGATGTGAGACAACTAAAGGAGAGGGAAAAAGGATAATGGCCGGCTCAATCCGAGCCTAACCCGAAGAATGTGAGTCCAATGGTGTTGAGGAGTGGTAAACATGTTGATGGTCCTTCCCTACCCATAACAAAGGAGAAAAGTGAGGATGAGATCGAAAAAGAGATAGAGGAGGAAGCTGTAACACCCCGGTTTTGGTAAAACCCAGGCCGGGATGCCACCGCCACACCTCCCAAGCAAGAAACGACTCATTCGAGCTCACTTGAGAGATGCAAGGCTAAGGTATTTCAAAAATAATTTAAAAGCAAGCCCAAAAAGATTTTTTTTTTTTTAATAACATAATATCATCCACAATAATAAAATAAGTCGCAGCGGAAATATAACTTGGGCCGACATGGCCAAAACGCAGTGAGTAATTTAAGTCTAATAAAATGCAACGTTCACAGTTATTAATTTAATTCCCGAGCCCCAATATGCGTGCATGCTCATGCCATTTCTTCATACTCTGTAAAAGAAAAATAAAACAACGGGTTTTATCAGTATAAAAAATACTGAGTAAGTCAATTCCTAATATAACAAAAATGGGTTTTAAAATATATTTAATAAAAGTTCATTTTTTTACTCATGCACGTTTTATAATATGAAAACGTATTTTGACAACATTGATAATAAGGATTTAAAGGCATGATTCTAAATGTAAAGAGACGTACACGAATATTAAGTATATAAATTTCAAAAATTTAACAAAGGATTTATTAAGTACGAAGGGTTTTAAAAATCATGGGATATGATATATGTTCTCGCATAACTAATATTTCATTCTTCTACTGTTGTTCAATATGATCGAAGTCGCCGTATTCCACTTGGACACTTACGTCCACAAGCCTCACAAATCACAATTCGCTAGGGCCCTTATGTCCACTAGGCTTACAAATCACCATTCGCTAGGGCTCTTATTTCCACTAGTCTTACGCTTGGGCTCTTATGTCCACAAGCCTCATAATCAATATTTCACTAGGGCTCTTACGTCCGCTAGCCATACGCTTGGGCTCTTATTTCCACAAGCCTCATAATCAATATTTCACTAGGGCTCTTATGTCCGCTAGCCATACGCTTGGGCTCTTATGTCCACAAGCCACATAATCAATATTTCATAGTATCCAACTCGGTCATAAATCACAAAGTTTTCAAAATCGTTGAAAGTGTCGCAAGGAAAGTTTTCCATAAATCTCAAGGTTTAATAAGCACGCACGTCGCAGATTACGCCTTTTGGTTTCAAAAATTCATTCTTAAGACGATCACTATGAAATTTACTTAGTGTACCAACGACACCCTAACGAACAACTTTCGTGTTTTAGATTTCTCGAAATCAGGTAAGGAAACAAGTCAAATTTTACGATCTTCTTAAAAAGTATAATCTGCCAACTTTCCGGTAACAATGCACTGTTTTTAAAACACGTTTTCGACCTCGTAAATGAACTCTGAAAATTATGAAATTTTACAGGCATGTACAGGACACAAAAATGAACAAGTTTTGTAAGAGGCATTTTATCCGAAAATGTTCCAGATCAAATCAGATTCGCACCTCAAGTTAAGTTAGAAAAACTGTTCTTACTTCTTTTAAAAACACGGAGCAACCAGATCACGTTCGGAGGTCCAAACGTTCACAAAAATTTATGAATTTTTACAGACACATTCTTGAGACGGTTAGCTACAACTTTCACGTTTACATCAAAGATTAGTTTTTAAGGGATCCATTCGAAAAACGTTAAAGAAGTCGGACATGAAATTCTGTCAGCTTTTTCGGGTTTGAAGAATAACTCAGAAAATACCAGATCAGATTTGACAGACCAAACGTCGATGAAAAATTCTGAAATTTTAACACGATATACTTTAACTCATTAGGAACAAGTTTGTAGTTTTAAGTGTCTCCGTTTGAAAGCTTGAAAAGGGCTTAAAAGTTGGATTGCAGAAAACGCGCGTAGGGAGAGTTTTTGGGACAGATTTTCGTACGTTGACTAAAACATGCATTCCATTCGATTTTAGGGCACCAAAACGGTTATGAGAAGAATCCACTTACAGTAGCTAAGATCTAAAGTCTTAGATTTCGTCGGGATGGCCTCCGGAGTCCGCGAACACGTCCAACCTAATCGTCTCTTTCTCTTCGGTTCCGATTTGTGAGTACAAGAGCGAAAAACTAAAAGTTAGGATTCTAAATTCGACCAGAGGTAGGGGAAAAGTGTAAGGATGAAGTATACCTTCTGAGCTTGAGTAGAAACAAATAAAATTTAATCCGCAATCGCCTCCCCACGAAGAACACTCACTCACCAAAAACTCTCCTATGTGTCGAAAATTTCAAAGGCTGAAATAGGGCTGTTGGGGGCTGGTTTTATTGAGTTTTGGGAGCTAGGGTTTGGACCCTATAGGTGGTGTAGGTGATGTCTATTGAGGAATGAATCAATATGGATGGTATGGTGGATTCCCAATATCTTTACTCTCCATTACCGCCCCTCTCTTGCCAACTACAAGGATTTTGGTGATAATATTTGATTAAGCTTCCTTGCTAATGTGAATGACTTGGATCCTCAATATTTTATACTTACTCAATTAGTCTAATTGCCTTGGGATGGATGATGAGTCAAGATATATAAAAAAAAAAAAAACAAAGGATCCGCCACTATGCTCATTGGAATTAGGTGATTTTATTTCCTATTTGATACATGATCTTGATCCCATGAATTTATCCCTATTATTCTAGTAATTTCATTCATTTATTTATTATTGATTTATTTTTTTTAAGAGTCCTATTACATTAATTACTAGGCATCCAATTAATTTATTTAACAAAGTCAATGGAATATTTTAACTAGGTAGAACTCTCATTTACACACAAGTCAAGGACCTAGTTGAATTTACTTACTCACTTGTTGAGTATCAAGGATTAAACAATAATTGTTTTTAATTAACAATTTATCAAAGATAAATTATTTTAATCATTAGAAATTAATTATGGGATATTACAGTCTACCCCCTTAATAATCAACTTCGTCCTCGAAGTTGCGCGTTAGTCTTTCGGGAGCTAAGAACTAAGGTCCTTTCGTTCATTATGTTTTTGTGATATTGTGTGTATCATTGTTTGACTTATTGTGTGACTGAACCCGGAATTGAAATTTCCAAGTCGCCTATATACCCTGTGAAGGGATCAAGTCATTACGTAGTTCAAAACAATTTGAATTTGTTTATTTTTTTTATTTGGGATACATATTTTTGAGTCGACCTCAAAAATAAATGTTTATACATTATTACGGGGTATCACATCCTCTCCCCATTAGGACTTCAGTTATGTCCCCATAACTGCCTATTCATTATTCTCAAGAAGGTTCGGGTTTTGATCTTGTTCCTTGTCACCCTCTCCTTGCTGAAGGTTCATCAGATCTACTCTCTTTTCGATCGCCTCCTCTAGCGTTCGACATGCCCTAGCCTTGTGACCAAACTTGCCACATTTATAGCAGGCTCCGGGCTTTGGGCACCGGCGCACCAGAGTGCATGGTTGCATCGTGGGCAGCGTGGTATGAATGCACCACGGTTGTCATCTCCTTCATTGTCGAGACCTTTATTTTCTTTCCTCCGGGACCCATTGCCTTCCCTAGAGTTGTTATTGTTGTCTTTCCGACCCTTCTTCTCAAGTGCTTGCGAGTCCTCGCTCGACTCACCATTTTCCTTACGCTTCAATTGCTGGATTCGAGCAATCGCTACAGCGCGATCATAAACCGTCTACAGGTTCGTGAATTGTCCTACTGCAAGTATCTCCCGGATACTAAGGTTCAGACCTATCTCGAATTTCTGGGCCTTGTCAGAGTCGCTTGGTACTAGCCTCGTAGCAAATCGTACTAGCTCCTTGAATTTGGTGTAGTACTCTTGCACTGTTTGTGCACCTAGTCTGAGGTTGATGAATTCATCGTACTTCACGGTCTTGCTGCTCAGTGGGTAAAATCTTTCCCTCAAGGCTTCCTTAAGTTCTTCCCAGGTGTACGCTTCTTTGTCTTCCTCTGAATTCGTTTGGAGGTTTTGCCACCACTCATCAGCTTCGCCTCCTAAGTAATAGGTCGCTACACGTATCTTCTCCTCATCAGGGCACTTGATAGCGTTCAAGAGCTTATCAAAGGTACGGATCCAACCTTCCAACTTGGCCGGATCCTCTTGGCCGTCATAATGGGGTGGGTTGTAGGGGTTCACCAATGCCAAGTAGTTGACTCGGGCTACTAGCGGAGGTACTGTTACTTGTGCCCTATGAACCTCAGCATTTCCTAATGCTACAAGGACTTGCTCTACAGTTTTTAAACGCTCTTCCATATTGTTGGGAATAGGAGGCGCTCGATCTCCTACGTTCGGAGGAATCTCATTGTTGTTGGGTGCGTTTGGGAGGTCGGTGTCAGTGCCGTTTGGGCTTACCTTCCTCAGTTTTCTTCTAGGTGTCATTCTCTGTTATTAAGCACGCGAAGATGAGTTTCTAATCTAAGGCACGCTAAATATTCTTGTTCAACATCCAAGACTAAAGCAAGTTTACTCTCAAGTTAGCGCCTCTAAGTAGATGTCAAGCCGAAATCTAGAGCTAGGAATATTATTTAACACAGATAGTTCACATAAAAAGAGTTAGTGCAATTATGTATGTATGCATATGCAATCCCCCAATAAAATTTAATTTGTGCATGCATTTATCCATGGGTTTAAAATTTTATGCAATGGATAATTTAAAGACAACGATAAGATATCTGGACCACTATATTGGGCAAAAAATAATAAATCTTTAGGCTAGAGAAAAATATTGGGCTAAAAATTTTTGGGCTCAAAAATTTAGGATTTTAATAATAAGTAAAATGATTGGCCAAAAACTTGGGCTTAACATAATAATTAAATATTGGGCTAGAAAAATTTTGGGCTTAATATTATAGTTTTAAAATAATGATGGATTTAAAAAGTAATGGTTTAAAAATAATAATAGTAGCTTGAAAAATATTCCGGGCTCTGATACCAACTTGTAACACCCCGGATTTGGTAACCCAGGCCGGGATGCCACCGCCACACCTCCCAAGCAAGAAACGACTCATTCGAGCTCACTTGAGAGATGCAAGGCTAAGGTATTTCAAAAATAATTTAAAAGCAAGCCCAAAAAGATTTTTTTTTTAAATAACATAATATCATCCACAATAATAAAATAAGTCACAGCGGAAATATAACTTGGGCCGACGTGGCCAAAACGCAGTGAGTAATTTAAGTCTAATAAAATGCAACGTTCACAATTATTAATTTAATTCCCGAGCCCCAATATGCGTGCATGCTCATGCCATTTCTTCATACTCTGTAAAAGAAAAATAAAACAACGGGTTTTATCAGTATATAAAATACTGAGTAAGTCAATTCTTAACATAACAATAATGGATTTTAAAATATAATTTAATAAAAGTTCATTTTTTTACTCATGCATGTTTTATAATATGAAAACGTATTTTGATAACATTGTTAATAAGGATTTAAAGGCATGATTCTAAATGTAAAGAGACGTACACGAATATTAAGTATATAAATTTCAAAAATTTAACAAAGGATTTATTAAGTACGAAGGGTTTTAAAAATCATGGGATATGATATATGTTCTCGCATAACTAATATTTCGTTCTTCTACTGTTGTTCAATATGATCGAAGTCGCCGTATTCCACTTGGGCACTTACGTCCACAAGCCTCACAAATCACAATTCGCTAGGGCCCTTATGTCCACTAGGCTTACAAATCACCATTCGCTATGGCTCTTATTTCCACTAGTCTTACGCTTGGGCTCTTATGTCCACAAGCCTCATAATCAATATTTCACTAGGGCTCTTACGTCCGCTAGCCATACGCTTGGGCTCTTATGTCCACAAGCCTCATAATCAATATTTCACTAGGGCTCTTATGCCCGCTAGCCATACACTTGAGCTCTTATGTCCACAAGCCACATAATCAATATTTCATAGTATCCAACTCGATCATAAATCACAAAGTTTTCAAAATCGTTGAAAGTGTCGCAAGGAAAGTTTTCCATAAATCTCAAGGTTTAATAAGCACACACGTCGCAGATTACACCTTTTGGTTTCAAAAATTCATTCTTAAGACGATCACTATGAAATTTACTCAGTGTACCAACGACACCCTATCGAACAACTTTCGTGTTTTAGGTTTCTCGAAATCAGGTAAGGAAACAAGTCAAATTTTACGATCTTCTTAAAAACTATAATCTGCCAACTTTCCGGTAACAACGCACTGTTTTTAAAACACGTTTTCGACCTCGTAAACGAACTCCGAAAATTATGAAATTTTACAGGCATGTACACGACACAAAAATGAACAAGTTTTGTAATAGGCATTTTATCCGAAAACGTTCCAGATCAAATCAGATTCGCACCTCAAGTTAAGTTAGAAAAACTGTTCTTACTTCTTTTAAAAACACGGAGCAACCAGATCACGTTCGGAGGTCCAAACGTTCACGAAAATTTATGATCTTTTACAGACAGATTCTTGATACGTTTAGCTACAACTTTCACGTTTACATCAAAGATTAGTTTTTAAGGGATCCATTCGAAAAACGTTAAAGAATTCGGACATGAAATTCTGTCAGCTTTTTCGGGTTTGAAGAATAACTCAGAAAATACCAGATCGGATTTGACAGACGAAACGTCAATGAAAAATTCTGAAATTTTAACACGATATACTTTAACTCATTAGGAACAAGTTTGTAGTTTTAAGTGTCTCCGTTTGAAAGCTTGAAAAGGGCTTAAAAGTTGGATTGCAGAAAACGCGCGTAGGGAGAGTTTTTGGGACAGATTTTCGTACGTTGACTAAAACATGCATTCCATTCGATTTTAGGGCACCAAAACGGTTATGAGAAGAATCCACTTACAGTAGCTAAGATCTAAAGTCTTAGATTTCGTCGGGATGGCCTCCGGAGTCCGCGAACACGTCCAACCTACTCGTCTCTTTTTCTTCGGTTCCGATTTGTGAGTACAAGAGCGAAAAACTAAAAGTTAGGATTCTAAATTCGACCAGAGGTAGGGGAAAAGTGTAAGGATGAAGTATACCTTCTGAGCTTGAGTAGAAACAAATAAAATTTAATCCGCAATCGCCTCCCCACGAAGAACACTCACTCACCAAAAACTCTCCTATGTGTCGAAAATTTCAAAGGCTGAAATAGGGCTGTTGGGGGCTGGTTTTATTGAGTTTTGGGAGCTAGGGTTTGGACCCTATAGGTGGTGTACGTGATGTCTATTGAGGAATGAATCAATATGGATGGTATGGTGGATTCCCAATATCTTTACTCTCCATTGCTGCCCCTCTCTTGCCAACTACAAGGATTTTGGTGATAATATTTGATTAAGCTTCCTTGCTAATGTGAATGACTTGGATCCTCAATATTTTATACTTACTCAATTAGTCTAATTGCCTTGGGATGGATGATGAGTCAAGATATATAAAAAAAAAAAACTAAGGATCCGCCACTATGCTCATTGGAATTAGGTGATTTTATTTCCTATTTGATAATATATGATCTTGATCCCCATGGATTTATCCCTATTATTCTAGTAATTTCATTCATTTATTTATTATTGATTTATTTTTTTTAGAGTCCTATTACATTAATTACTAGGCATCCAATTAATTTATTTAACAAAGTCAATGGAATATTTTAACTAGGTAGAACTCTCATTTACACACAAGTCAAGCACCTAGTTGAATTTACTTACTCACTTGTTGAGTATCAAGGATTAAACAATAATTGTTTTGAATTATCAATTTATCAAAGATAAATTATTTTAATCATTAGAAATTAATTATGGGATATTACAGTCTACCCCCCTTAAGAATCAACTTCGTCCTCGAAGTTGCGCGTTAGTCTTTCGGGAGCTAAGAACTAAGGTCCTTTCGTTCATTACGTTTTTGTGATATTGTGTGTATCATTGTTTGACTTATTGTGTGACTGAACCCAGAATTGAAATTTCCAAGTTGCCTACGTACCCTGTGAAGGGATCAAGTCATTACGTAGTTCAAATAATTTGAATTTGTTTATTTTTTTTATTTGGGATACATATTTTCGAGTCGACCTCAAAATAAATGTTTATACATTATTACGGGGTATCACAGAAGCAGAGATTCAAGAAAAGGTAACACCTAGTGTAATACCCGTAAATTTTTTGATATAAAATAGAATTTAATCCGAGAAGCAAAAGAATTTTGATTCCGAGAAACTGTAAGTCAGAAATGCACAGGAGTCAAAGACGACGAATTAGAAGCCGACAAATCCAAAACCGACGGACTTAAAATTTCAAACACGAAATCAATAATATGTCGAAATAGATTTAAGATAGAATTTATAATTCGAGAACAACCCGGAAAATCGAACCCGAAAATGTAGAAGGATAGAAGTCCGGAAGAGAGGAGAGAAGACCCGACGGATCGCACGACCCGGTCCGGACCACAGTCCAGACCGGAGCCGCGCGGTCCCCGCGCGAGGATGCGCCACCACCGCGCCGCAGCACAGACTGCGGCAATTCGCGCGATCAAGGCGATTTGTTACCAAAAATTCGACCCCCGACTAAGGAAAGTTAATCCCAGTCGGGGGAAGGGCTATTAGGTCGAATATGGGTGATCTCCCACCCAATATTCAGTCATCAACAGCCCCTCTTCATCCAAAACCCTACCAAAACCAAAGCCACCTTTCCGACGACTTTCCGGCGACCGAATCCGACCGAGGAAGTGTGTAGATCAAGGATAACAGACTTTGGATCGTTGGTAAGGGTTAGATTAGGATTCCTTATCGTTTTTAATCATAAATCATCATTCTAACTTACGGATTCTTACTTGCAAACACGTTCGTGGCCAAAGGAGAAGGAGTACGTGTTGCGTAGATCCATTCGTGGTGATTTTGGACAATCGGTCGACCCTAGGACGTTCAAGAACTCTATTACAGTAAGTTAATACCTTTCATATCAATACGGGTGGTCTAGGGACGTCCGAAACATTAGATGTGAAACAAACCGTTAAAATCGAACCTAGAGAAAACCCTACGGCACAGCGATCTTGTGTGAATTTTTCGAACCCTTAAAACTATTCAAACGGAAAAATGTAAAACACGAAAAACGTTTCTAAGACACTGATCTAGTTCATGTAAAATTTTCATATTTTTTCATTGAGTTTTACTACCCCAAATTGCGTCGGACATAATCTGTGAATTTATAAAATTTTCAAAATTTGACAGTGCATTTGTTCGAACTTGATGAGCCTGTTTCTATGATTTCTAGTCTGATTTAATCTTGTTCCCTTCAATTAAATGAATAAGCTTTTTGGTTGATTCAGAGCGCCGCTCCCCTTCAACGAATTAAAACCCATTCAAAATGGTGACTTTTCCTTTAAATCCTTTTTATTGTGTTGTGGCACACCTCCCTCTGAGCTTTTTCCACCCCCTTCTCCTCAGACATACTCTCGCAGCTAGTTGGGATTCACACGCACAGCGTTATCCTATGAGTCCGCCTATGCTACGCGCCTGCCTTTGAGAGCCTTTCCTTTCCGCTGGAAATATATTGGATCGCTTTGAAAAACTATGTATTTGAAATCGAGTTCTTCAGGGAATAAAAACCTTTTCTATCATTATACTCTTTCCAAAGCACCTCTAGTTTTGATTGGGTTTTTTGCTTGAATTTTGCTAGATCTAATTCGTGCAAATGCTTTGGTAGTCTTCTCTAATAGCTTCACTTCCTTCGTTCCATTTGCACCCGTCGTCCTTCGGGGACTGCTTCTGTGCGAAACTCGTTGTATAGACGTCTAGATAAAGCCTCCGCTTTCATCTTTATTAACTATCATAAGCTATCTCGTAATCATTCGATTCTCAATTCATTGTAGATAATCATGTCTAGTATGTGTCTACAAACTTTCAGAATTTTTGGAGTCCATTTATGTGTCAAAAAGTCGAGTTTTGAAACTGTGTCGAACCTGAATCCTGACAGCATACTACTCATGTGGAAAACTTGATTTTTGACTTGTTTCCTTAACCCGGATCGAAAAACTTAAAACACAAAACTTGCTCGTCTCTGTGTTTTCGAGTTACTGGTAAAATTTCAGAATTTTCGGACTCAAGACGAATTTTTAATTAATTTTGGAGTAAACAGCGTCTTATGAAAATCGTATTTCGAGAAACTTGTTGAAATTGTGAGATTGGCATTTAAGGTTTAAATGAGTGGAAATTCCTTTGAAATAAGATACATGAAACAAAAGTTTTTGAAAGATCCCCTTGCATCTTGATTAAATAAAAATTAGGAGGTGAGTGCTCTGCAGGGTGCCCTCCTAACTATTCACTTCGTGCCTTTATGGACGACGGTGACCCGCGCGAAATATGAGAAATATTGCCAAAACGGTAATGTAATTTGGGCCTACACTCTCGAGAATACCCGTATGGGTTTCCCGAGGCTCCGGAGTGGTACTGGGTATGGCGGATAGGCTGCGGCCGCCGGGCTACCGGCTAAACGAAAACTTACGAAATTGGCTGCGGCCGCCGGATTGCCGGCTAAACAAAATACTATTGAGATGTTGGTTTAATGGGGGAATTTAAAAGCTCAAATTTTTATTTATTCATCTAAGTCATTATTTATGCATTTAAATTATGTCTTAAAATTCATGCCAATGCTTAAATTATTATTTATGAATACATGTGTCCTTAAGCATGCAAATTAAATTATTATTTTTAAATTGGTAAATAAAGTGTTCTATATGCATGCTTGGAAGGATAATCTCGGTTAATAAAACGAACCCCTTTATTGCTATGTTAGGGTTGATTTACTCAGTATTTTATAATACTGATAAAATTTATTGTTTCTCTTTTCTTTTCAGAGTATGGCGAAAATGCATGAACATGTGCATTTGGGGGACATCTTTTAACCATTTCTTTATCGTTTTATTTAAACATGCGTATCGGGCCTGTATAACCCGAGTTTTGGCCATGTCGGCCCTATATTTAAATTTTGCTGCATAAACCTTATTTCTGCTGCACAAACTTATTTACTATCATACGTGAATGATTATTATTTTTAAGTAATTCCGGACTTGTTTTTAAACTCTTCTCAATACCCATAGCCTCGCGTCTCTTTAGCAAGCTCGGAGAACCCGTGTCTTGCTAGGGAGGTGTGACGGTGGCATCCCGGCCTGGGTTACCAAATCCGGGGTGTTACACCTAGTCCTACTCTTCCTACTCGAACTAATTTAGCTCATTTCCCTGACAGGTTGAAAAAACCACAAAAGCTGGATAGGAAGAAAGAAATGATGGAGATCTTTAAGAAGGTGGAATTGAACATTCCGTTGATAGATGCAATCAACCAAATTCCAAAGTATGCTAAGTTTTTGAAAGAACTTTGCACAAACAAAAAGAGGTTGAAAGGAGATGAACAAATCATTGCGGGTGAGAATGTATCTGCTATTCTAAAAAGAAAAATTCCACATAAGTGTGGTGACCCAGGTATGTTCGCACTCCCTTGCAAGATTGGAAACACTATAGTGAAAAAGGCAATGCTAGACTTAGGAGCTGCAATAAATGTCATGCCTAGAACATTGTTTAATACTTTGAGTCTAGGGCCTTTTAAAGAAACAAGGATTATCATTCAATTAGCGGACCGAACTAATGCATATCCCGATGCCATGATTGAAGATGTTTTGGTTAAAATAAATAAGTTGATATTTCGTGTTGACTTTTATGTTTTGGATATGAATGATGAAGGTTGTTCTAACCCCTCCTATTTTGCTTGGTAGACCTTTTATGTACACAGCAGGAGCTATTATTAATGTTAAAAAAGAACACTTACATTGGAGTTTGATGGAGAGATGGTGGAATTCAATCTTTTTGATGCTATCAAGCACCCCGTTGAATCTAACACATTGTATGCTTTGGATATTGTTGAGCCTTGTGTGCAGGAAGTGTTTGAACTTGAAGGTCAAGACCCGTTGGAAGTAGCTTTGGTGAAACATCTCGATGTTGGGAATGAGCCTAATGTAGCACTTGCTAAGAAGATAATAGGGGAGTTAGAAGCACTCCATTATCTACCTATTGTACATTCAAGATATGAACTTGCCCCAATTTTTATTCCTGAAACTGATAATAAGTTGTTACCTTCTGTGATGCAGGCACCGGAATTGGAACTTAAGCCCTTGCCCGATCATTTGAAATATGCTTACTTGGGAGAAAACGAGACTTTACCGGTGATCATCTCCTCAAAGTTGACACCGGAGCAAGAAGAGAAGTTTATTTCTGTGCTTAAAGATCATAAAACCGCCATTGGATGGACGATAGCAGACATAAAGGGAATTGATCCATCATTTTGTATGCACAAGATTGCTCTTGAAGAGGATGCCAAACCGGTGAGGCAAGGCCAAAGGAAGTTGAATCCAATCATGACCGAGGTAGTTAAAAAGGAAGTGATGAAGTTGCTTGATGCATCCATAATCTACCCAATTTCTGATAGCAAGTGGGTAAGCCCCATTCAAGTGGTTCCGAAAAAGGCGGGTGTGACAGTGGAAGAGAATCAAGATGGTGAGAAGCTCCCAGTTCGAAAGCAAACCGGATGGAGGCAATGCATCGACTATCATAAGCTTAATGCGGTTACAAAAAAGGACCATTTCCCTCTTACTTTTATTGACCAAATGATCGAAAGATTAGCTGGTCGCGCTTACTATTGCTTTTTAGATGGTTTCTCAGGATATTTTCAGATAGCAATAGCGCCCGAGGATCAGGAGAAAACATCTTTCACTTGCCCATTTGGTGTATTCGCTTATAGAAGGATGTCGTTTGGTCTATGCAATGCCCCAGCCACATTTTAAAGATGTATGGTGAGCATTTTTTCTGAGTATGTTGAAAATATAATTGAAGTGTTTATGGATGATTTCAGTGTCCATGGAGCAAACTTTGAAACTTGTTTGGATAATCTGTCACTGTTTTTGGAAAGGTGTATAGAGACTAACCTTGTACTTAACTGGGAAAAATGTCAATTTATAGTAGAGCAAGGTATAGTTCTCGGGCATGTCATTTATCAAAGGGTATTGAGGTAGACGAATCTAAGGTTGCATTGATATCTGCTTTACCTTACCCTTCTAGGCCATGCAGGATTCTACAGGCGCTTTATAAAAGATTTTTCCAAGATTGGAGCACCATTGTTCCAATTCCTAAAGAAGGACGTGCCATTTGAGTTCACTGAAGAGTGCAAGCAAGCTTTTGACAAGTTGAAAGAGCATCTCACAACCCCACCAGTTATCCAACCACCAAACTGGGACCTACCGTTTGAGTTGATGTGCGATGCGAGTGATAGTGCAGTGGGAGCTGTGTTAAGACAACGAGTTGGGAGAGCTTCTCATGTTATTTATTATGCTTCTAGAGCATTGAATGGAGCTCAATTGAATTACTCTACTACAGAGAAAGAAATGCTTGCAGTTGTCTTTGCTCTTGATAAATTTAGATCTTATTTGCTTGGCACTAAAGTGATTGTTTACTCTGACCATATAGCTTTGCGTTATTTAATGGCAAAGAAGGAGGCGAAACCGAGGCTAATTAGATGAGTGCTGCTCATACAAGAATTTGACATGGAGATTCGTGATAAGAAAGGGACAGAGAATCTAGTTGCCGATCATTTGAGTCACATACCCATTGAGTTAGAGGGATCTCCTATTCGGGAGACATTCCCCGATGAGCAACTTCTTTCTGTCTCTTCTGTTCTTCCTTGGTATGCTGATATTGTTAATTATTTGGTTGCTAATGACTTTCCTGCACGTTGGACAAAAGCTCAACGGGACAAACTTCGAAGTGATGCCAAGTACTACATTTGGGATGACCCTTACCTTTGGAAGCAATGTAACACCCCGATTTTAATAACCCAGCTCGGGATGCCACCGCCACACCTCCCAAGCAAGACACGACTTCATTCGAGCTCACTTGAGAGATGCAAGGCTAAAGGTATTTCAAAAATGATTTAAAAACAAGTCCGGAAGTACTTAAATTAAAATAGAGTAATAATCATCCATGCACAATAATAAATAAGTTTGCAACGGAATTTAAATAAAAGGGCCGATATGGCCAAAACTCGGGTTAACAGGCCCGTATGCAATTCATATGATATGATAAAGTAATGTCCAAAAACAATCCCCCAATGCATGTTCATGCTCCGTACTCTATAATAGAAAAATATAAAACAACCGTTTTATCAGTATAAAAGAATACTGAGTAAGACAATTCCTAACGTAGCAATAAAGCGGTTTTAAATTTTTAATAAATAAAAATACATTTTAAGCATGCATATTTAAAACATGAATTTGACTAATTTATAGACAATAATTTTGTAACACCCCGGTTTTTGGTAACCCAGGCCGGGATGCCACCTGTAACACCCCGGATTTGATAACCCAGGCCGGGATGTCACCGCCACACCTCCCTAGCAAGACACGGTTTCTCCGAGCTTGCTAAAGAGATGCAAGGCTATGGTTTTTCAGAATTTAAATCATTCAAACAGCCCATTATAATATAATTTTAAAAAAATAATAATATCAAAGTTGCAGCGGAATGTAATATTTACATATGTATAATGCAACGGAATTTAAGTATAGGGCCGACATGGCCAAAACACGGGTTAAACAGGCCCGTTCATGCAAGTTGTAATTAAATGCCGGAATTTAAAATAGAGTTTTTCCCGAATGTTCCCATGTATGCATATGATGATGCATAATCCTCATACTCTGAAAGAAAAAGGGGAAATGTGGTTTGGTCAGCAAAAACGTGCTGTGTAAGTTAACACTTAATATGATCAAGGGGTTTCAAAGCCTTTAATTAAATTTAAGGAAAACATGTGCATACAAGACATGATTTAAATTTTATTCATCTAATAATAATTTTAATCACATATTTGAAAAGACAAGGATTTCCACAAGATCATAATTTAACACACGTATAAAGGGGTTTAATTAAATAATTAAATTTTTACTCCGAGGCATGCATACAAACAACTCATCTATCAATTTAAAATTAATAATTTAATTGTGTAATTGAACATGCATTTAATCCATAGTAACAATTTAATAAGATATGAAAATTTAAAGACATAATTTTAAATGCATAATTTAAAGATGGGCATAAATAAATAAATACTTAAAAATATTAGATCTTTTATTTCCCCGTTATGTAACCATTTCTCAATATTTTGTATAGCCGGTGATCCGGCGGCCGCAGCCGTGTCGTAAGTATCTTGTATAGCCGGTGATCCGGCGGCCGCAGCCGTGTCGTATTTCAAGTATTTCATTGGCCGTTTTGGCATAGTTTCTCATAACATTCACCCTCGGCCGTTTTGGCACGAAGCGAAAAGCTAGGGGGCGTTCTATTGAGCATTTTCCCCCTACGTCGGTCACTCTCGGCCGTTTTGGCACGAAGCGAAAAGCTAGAGGGGCACTCCATCGAGCACTCACCCCCTACATAGGTCACACTCGTCCGTCTAGGCACGATGCGAAAAGCTAGAGGGGCACTCTATCGAGCACTCACCCCCTACATAGCCAAGTATCTCATAGGTTTTAATTTAGTGTAACGGGATTTTTCAAAAGTATAGATATATCGTATTTCAAGGTCTCGACCGTTTGTTTCGATATTTCAAAATCTCTTCGATTTAAAATCATTTGACGTCACCGTTTACGCCTTTTTAATTCAAAAATTCATTTCAAGTCGGAAAAATCTGAAATTTTCACAGTAAATCAAAAACGTCCTAACGAACAACTTTCGTGTTTTAACTTTTTCGAAATAAGTTGAGGAGACATCTCAAAAATCGAGTTTATTACGCAAGCAGAATTCTGTCCGGACTCAGGTTTGTCACAGTTCAAAGTTTTGACTTTTTAACATATCAAATGGACTCCAAAAATTCTGAAATTTTATATGCACATACTAGACATGATTATCTACAACTTCTATTTAGATTCCAAAGATCAAATCGGACTAGAGAATATAGAAACATGCTCATCAAGTTCGGACATGTACACAGTCAGATTTCGAAAAGTCTTATCAAGGCAGTTTATGTTTGATGCGATTTGAAATAGCAAACATTGACAAAAATGTCTGAAATTTTTACACAACCTAGATTTATGTGTTAGAATTAAAAGTCTAGTTTTGAGTTTTTCGGTTTGACTTCTCGAAATAGGGGTTTTGATTCGATTTCAAATCTGTCCCAGTTTCAAGTTCGAATCTCAAGGCAGGTTGTTTCTCGGCCGTTTTTGGATATCAAAACGTAATGAAAAATTATGAAAATTTTACACGAACGAGATCTATGTCTTAGGAACGTTTTTCATGTTTTATGTTTTTCCGTTTGAGCAGTTTTAAGGGTTCGAAAAATTCACACAAAATTGTTGCGCTGAGGGTTTTTTGTGTTGACAGATTTTAGAGTTATTAAATCCACACGTTTGGTTGCATTTTAAGTCACCCAAAACCAAGTAAGTATTAACTTACAGTGGGGATGAAGTCTAGGATGTCGCTGGGTCGATGGGGGCGCTTACGCTTTCTACGAACATGTCCCAATTACTCCGTCTCCTCTCCGTTGGCCCCGAAACGAAATCGAAAGTAAAATCTAGGGTTAGATCGGATTTTCGGACTCGAAAACTTAAACGAAAGCCTATGGATGACTTACCACAATCTGGAGTACTAGAGACCTTGTGTTCTACGCCTCCTCCGTCGGTTTTCGTCGCCGGAAAGTGATCGGAAAGTTCGAAGTTGGTGGTTTTCGGGTGTTGGAAGAACATAGAGAGTTGTAGAGTGTTTTTGGGGTTGCTAGGGTTAGAGTTTCGAAAATGATCAGCCATATGACCTCCAAAACCGACCATATACACCTTCCATCAACCGGGATTGAGTTTCCAAAGTCGGGACACGAAAATATGGTAAGAAAATCGCCAAAACGCGTCATGCCGCAGCTGCTGTCTTGGTGGCGCAGGGTTGGCGCGGTTTCTAGCCAAAAACCGCCCGGAGGGCGCGCGGCTTGGTCTGGGCCGTGCGATCCCGTCGGGCCTTTTCTCCTCTCTTTCGGACTTCTGTCCTCCTACGTTTTCGGGCTCGATTTTTCGGGTCATTCTCGGATCATAAATTCTTATCTTAAATTTATCTCGACTCAAATGAATTTCATGTTTGAAATCTTAAGTCCGTCGGTCTAGGGTTCGCCGGCTTCCAATTCGTCGTCTTTTGACTCCCGTGCAATAACTTGTGTAATTAAATTTCTTCCGACTTCACGGGTTCTTGGATTTAGAATTATTTTCCTTCTTGAATTTAATTCCAATTATTTTGACTCAATTCATGGAATGTCTTCGGGCTTCCTTTCCCTCTTTTATTCCATTTTGAATTTTGAATCTATCGGCGTTTCATTTCCGAGCAATAATTTATTGTGATAAATTATTTTCTTCTTCTCGGAGATATTTCGACATTGATCGGAATAAATTTTATTCCTTTGGACGTTGATAAAAATCTGGGGTATTACACCACCGCCACACCTCCTTAGCAAGACACGGTTTCTCCGAGCTTGCTAAAGAGATGCAAGACTATGGTTTTTCAGAATTTAAAATATTCAAACAACCCATTGTAATATAACTTAAAATTAATAATATCAAAGTTGCAGCGGAGAATAATATTTTAATACATGTATTGCAGCGGAATTTAAATATAGGGCCGACATGGCCAAAACACGGGTTAAACAGGCCCGTTCATGCAAGTCGTAACTAAATGCAGGAATTTAAAATAGAGATTTCCCCAAATGTTCCCATGTATGCATACGATGATGCATAATCCTCATACTCTGAAAGAAAAGGGGAAAAACGGTTTGGGTCAGCAAAACGTGCTGAGTAAGTTAACACCTAGCATGATTTAGGGGTTTCAAAGCCTTTAATTAAATTTAATAAAAACATGCTTGTAGGTAATACACAATTTAAGTTAATCATCCACTAATAAATAAATGGCATAATTTAAAACAAGGATTTCCACGTGATCATAATTCAACTTACATGGTAAAATAATTTGCAGGGCATAATTTAATCAAAGAAAAATATTCAAGTCTCTTAATTTTCTCATGACTTCAGGATTTGGTATTTTAAGGATTTCACCCTTTCACTTTTGTTCGATATGATCTAGTATAATTTGTTCTCGGGGAAAAGAACCCGCAAAAATTTAAACGCACCATAGGGAATTGAACCCATAGGAATCAATACACATCCTGGGGAATCGAACCCGTAGGAAAACAAAAGATCGCCCTTGGGGAATCGAACCCGCAAGAACTCAAATACATCCTGGGGAATTGAACCCATAAGAATCAACACACATCCAGGGGAATCGAACCCATAGGAAAACAAACAATCGCCCTTGGGGAATCGAACCCGCAATAACTCAAATACATCCTAGGGAATTGAATCCATAGGAATCAACGCACGTCCTGGGGAATCGAACCCGCAGGAAAACATACAATCGCCCTTGGGGAATCAAACCCGCAAGGTAAGAACACATTTCGCAAATTTCACAAGTTTCTCAAAATATAACTTTACACAGGTCGCTGTCTTACTCCGTAATTATTTAAGAATTCATTTTAAGTCCAAAAATTCTGAAATTTCACCAGTAACTCGAAAACACAGAGACGAACAAGTTTCGTGTTTTAAGTTTCTCGATCCGGGTTAAGGAACAAGCCAAAAATCAAGTCTTTCACCAAAGTAGTATGCTGTCAGGTTTCAGATTTGACACAGTTTCAAAACTCGACATTTTGACACATCAAATGGACTCCACAAATTTTGAAATTTTATATGCACATACAAGACATGATTTTCTACAACTTGATTATGCGGGTCGTTACATCCTCCCCCCCTTAAGATTAAAGTTATGTCCCCATAACTGCCTATGTATTATTCACAAACAGGTTCGGGAATCGTCGCCCATGATCCTTCCTCATTGAGCTGGCAAGTCAGCTTGATCGATGTCGTTCAATCACCCTATGGCCCTTCCTTGATTTCCTTGTTGAGGGTTTACCAAATCTAGCCTCTTCTCAATCACCCCTTCACAAACATCGCATTCTCTCATCATGTGGTCTTCCCCACCACATCTATAACAAGTCCCGCGCCTTGGGCATTCGCGCACCAGATGGGCTTGGTGGCACTGCGGGCAACGTGGTATGGTTGTACGACGTATGCCAATTCTGCCATTATTGAAACCTTTATACTTATTCTCCTTTGGCTCATTGAACCCAGCTTGACCATTATTCTTCCTAAAATTGCCATTGCTATTGCTTCGATTTTTTTTTCTCAAATTCTTGCGAGTCCTTGCTCGACTCCCCATTTCCTTTGCGCTTCAGTTGTTGGACTCGATCAATTGCTACAGCTCGATCATAAACCGTCTGCAGGTTTGTGAATTGTCCTAATGCAAGTATCTCCCGGATACTAAGGTTCAGACCCATCTCGAATTTCTGAGCCTTGTCATAGTCGGTTGGTACTATCCTCGTAGCAAATCGCACCAATTCCTTGAATTTGGTGTAGTACTCTTGTACTGTTTGCGCACCTTGTCTGAGGTTGATGAATACCTCGTATTTCGCAGTCTTGGTGCTCAGTTAGTAGAATCTTTCCCTCAAGGCTTCCTTAAGTTCGTCCCAGGTGTAGGCTTCTTCGTCTTCCTCTGAATTCGTTCGAAGGTTTTGCCACCACTCATCGGCTTCGCCCCCTAAGTAGTAGGTCGCTACGTGTATCTTCTCCTTATCAGGGCATTTGATAGCATTCAAGAGCTTATCAAAGGTACAGATCGAACCTTCCAACTTGGCCGGATCCTCTTGGCCGTCATAATGGGGTGGGTTGTAGGGGTTTACCAATGCCAAGTAGTTGACTTGGGCTACTGGCGGGGGTACTGCTGCTTGTGCTCTATGCACCTCAGCATTTCCTAATGCTACAAGGACTTCCTCCATAGTCCTTAGACGTTCTTCCATGTTGTTGGGTACAGGAGGTACTTGTTCTCCTAGGTTCTGAGGAGTTTCATTGTTGTTGGCCACGTTGGGGAGGTTAGCGGAAGTGCCGTTTGGACTTACCTTCCCCGGCTTCCCCCTAGGTGCCATTTTCTGTTATTAAGCACGCGAAGATGAGTTTCTAAGTGATCAAGATCTAGGACTAAGGCAAAGTTAGTCTTTAGCAAGCGCTCCTAAGTCAAAGTCATGTCGAATACTAATTTAAGAGTGTTTTCTTAGAGTTGATGATTCACATAAAAAGAGTTAGTGCAATTATGTATGTATGCATATGCAATCCCCCCAATAAAAATTCAATTTATGCATGCATTTATTTATCCATGGGTTTTAAAAATAAATTTATTCCATGGATAGATTTTAAAAGAATAAGGGTAAAAGGTTTGGGCCACTATATTGGGCCAAAAGAAATAAATTATTTGGGCTTAAGTAAAAACAAGGGTATTGGGCCAAAATAATTGGGCTTAACATGATAATTAAATATTGGGCCAAAAAAATTAATCTTTGGGCTTAAAATATTACAGTAAATAAAATTTTTGGGCTCAAAATAATACTAGTAGTTTTTAAAAAATTAATAATAAATTTAAAAATAATACTAGGTTTAAAATAATGGTTTAAAAATAATAATAGTAACTTTAAAATATTCCGGGCTCTTTAAAATAATAGTTTTAAAATAAACCTGGCTCTGATACCAATTTGTAACACCCCGGTTTTTGGTAACCCAGGCCGGGATGCCACCGCCACACCTCCCTGGCAAGACACGGTTTCTCCGAGCTTGCTAAAGAGATGCAAGACTATGGTTTTTCAGAATTTAAAACATTCAAACATCCCATTGTAATATAACTTAAAATTAATAATATCAAAGTTGCAGCGGAGAATAATATTTTAATACATGTATTGCAGCAGAATTTAAATATAGGGCCGACATGGCCAAAACACGGGTTAAACAGGCCCGTTCATGCAAGTCGTAACTAAATGCAAGAATTTAAAATGGAGAGTTCCCCAAATGTTCCCATGTATGCATATGATGATGCATAATCCTCATACTCTGAAAGAAAAGGGGGAAAACGGTTTGGGTCAGCAAAACGTACTGAGTAAGTTAACACCTGGCATGATTTAGGGGTTTCAAAACCTTTAATTAAATTTAATAAAAACATGCTTGTAGGTAATACACAATTTAAGTTAATCATCCACTAATAAATAAATGGCATAATTTAAAACAAGGATTTCCACGTGATCATAATTCAACTTACATGGTAAAATAATTTGCAGGGCATAATTTAAACAAAGAAAAATATTCAAGTCTCTTAATTTTCTCATGACTTCAGGATTTGGTATTTTAAGGATTTCACCCTTTCACTTTTGTTCGATATGATCTAGTATAATTTGTTCTCGGGGAAAAGAACCCGCAAGAATTTAAACGCATCCTAGGGAATTGAACCCATAGGAATCAACACACATCCTGGGGAATCGAACCCGCAGGAAAACAAACAATCGCACTTGGGGAATCGAACCCGCAAGAACTCAAATACATCCTAGGGAATTGAACCCATAGGAATCAACACACATCCTGGGGAATCGAACCCGCATGAAAACAAACAATCGCCCTTGGGGAATCGAACCCGCAAGAACTCAAATACATCCTTGGGAATTGAACCCATCGGAATTGTGATACCCCGCGCAAAGTCGTCGCGAGCTGAGGTAAGAATTTTAAATTGCAAGCCTCAATAATTTCTATGTGCCAATTATTAATTTTCCGAAGTGCGACCCAACTTCGAGGACGAAGTTGATTTCTAAGGAGGGTAGACTGTAATACCCGAGAAATCAACATCGAGTATTAAATCCGAAAAATTAATTAATTAAATTAATTAATTGGATTTAACTATCGCAATCGAAATAATTCCGGGAGAGCGGAATTAAATATTTTCGCACGATAGCAACTCGAAGAGAGTTATCGGAGTATCCAACAATCGGATAATCCAATATGATTTTTAAAAAGATCAAAAATCATATTATATAAAAAAAAAAAAGGGAGAAAAATCGCTGCCTGGGGTGGCGCGGTGGCCGCGCGGTGGCGCGCCACCAGCGCGCCGCCACCCCAGTAGCAGCGTTTCAAACGCTGCTACGCGTTTTCAAGCTTGTTTTGGCATTAAGTTCGATCTTGATGCCTTGAATCTATCCAAACCCCTTTCTCAGATGTTGGTGAGTGTATTGAGACACCATTGGATGGTTCTAGAAGGATCTAGAGCCTTTACTTAGCCTAATTAAGTGATGATTCATGCTTGGGATTAGTGTAAGGGAGTGAATGGGATTGTGAGATGTATGGAGAGTTATGGAGGGCTCCAAATCCGAACTTGACTGCCATTATACTTCCTTCACTCCCTAGGACCATTAAGGTTTCTTTTGGAACTCCCAAACATCCTATTCTTATCCCAAATCAGTCCCCAAAATCCCTCATTCACACTAATCCGAAATTCTGATTCTAGAGAGAGTTGGTGAGAGTTTTGAGTGTTCTTCCTTGTTCCAGGAGGTGTTGAGCGAGATCAAGCATTCCAATCCCTTCTCCTACGTCTAGGTAAGGTTGCTAAACCAATTCCTTGTTCTTTACTTCGGATTCTAGGCCCTAACATCAAGCTTTTATCCAAACACCTCAAAATAGGATTCGTTCGGTAGATCTCGGAGGTTTGAGGCTGTTCCGGACGAGTTTGAGGGTTCAACCAAAGAGGTTTTCGACACTACACTCTTGAGAAGTAAGTTAATGATGTGCATATCAATTTTTAGAGTGTTTGGTTGAGTAATCTTCGAGATATAGTTCAACCTTCATCTTGTGCCAAATCTGTCTTTTAGGGTTTCTATCCGAGTAGTTTATTTGTTCAGCGTTTTTCGTCAAGATCCGTTCACTTTTGGAAGAACTTGTCTAAATGAAAAATGTTCCTAACACTTTAAAGATGATGTCTGTAAATTTTCATAATTTTTGGACTTGATTTGGTCGACGAAAACGAATCTGGTATTTTCTGCTATATTTGGTGACAGATTCAAATTCCTAGCATGTTCAGTTTTGTAGTTCATATTTCTCCTAGCTATGGTCGTTTTTGATGGTCGACTTCTTCATGAAAATTGTTCATCTATGTGTCTAGTTTACTCCTGTTAAATTTCAGAATTTTTGGAACAACCTTCGAATTGTTATGGATTTTTTAGTAAGCTGTGGTCGGATGAACAGTGGTTCTTGCACCCTTTTGAAAACAAGTTTCTGAAATGATTTTTTTGAGTGACTTAGAGTCCGAATTTGCTAAGGCCTATTTCTGAGAAAAATGTTTATTTTGATGTCGCCTAGCACCTGTAAAATTTTCAGAATTTTTCACAAAGTTTTACTACATTTCCTAATTCGATTTTGGAAACTGCCACAGTGTAGTCTTACCGGTGAAATTTGGTTTCGTACATTTCGGTCGTTATTGAGTCGATTGCTACTCTTTGATGAATCCTATGAATTCTGGAAATGTAGATATATGTTGTAATGATTAAAATGTAATTTTTGAAACTTTGTGAGTTTTGATCGAGTTAGATGTTCAATTTGGAGGGTAAGTGCACTTGGCGTGGGCTCGTTGGGCCGCCCCCTCTTTTTGGTGGCCAAAACGGCGCCAAGGAAATATTATTATGTTGCGTGATTGTATGAGTCTATACTCCTAGGTGTATCCGTAGGGGTTACCTAGGGCTCCGGAGTGTGTCTGTATAGGGTCCGCTGCTCTCACATTGTGGATACCGTCGGCTTGTGGACATAAGTGCCCAAGCGGGTAATTGATCCCAAAACGGCTAAGGCCCTGGATCGTCGATACCGGCAGCTTGTGGACATAAGCGCCCAAGCGGGTAATGTTTTGGATGTCCTCGATCAAAATGAACAATGGTGTGGTAAAGTATATAAAGGAATCCCTGTAAATTATTTTTACTCGTTCGTTAGATTAAATTCCTAACTTTTTATTACTCTTCTAAATCTTTAGATTTTGTTATGCTATACGTTAACTTACTCAGTACCGTTTGTACTGATAAATTGTTATTTCCTATTTTTCGCAGAGTAAGTGTTGGCGCATTGGGATGGGACTTTCCAAGAATAAGGACTTGTCGCATTTTATGATTATTTTAAATTTCTGCACTTTGGACTTTGATGCTGGACTTTGGACTTTGGTTTTTGGCCGTCTGTTTGGCCCCATTTTTACTTGTTTTAGCTTCCGCACTGATTATTACTGTGATGCATGAGATACTCTGATTTTAATTCGGGCGTGATTGAATAATTTTTAAATTGTTTTGAAAAATCGATACAACTTAGCCTTAGCATTTTTCTAGATGAGCTCGACTTGGGTCGGGTCTTGTTTAGAAAAGTGTGGCGGTAATGCCCTGGCCTGGGAAATCAAATCCGGGGTGTTACAAAGTGGTATCAGAGCCCGAAAATTTTCAAGCTATTATTTTTCGGCCCACTATAGAGGCCCAAATTATTTAATATTATTTTTAAGCATTTTAAGTATTATTTCCATGGAAAAAGGGAATTTTATTTTTGAAACCCATGGAAAAGTATATTTTGCAAATTCGACAAGTCTTAAAAACTTAGTACTATTTTTGGGGGGAAGCATGTGCATTAACAAATTATTCTTTATGTGTGGCATATCCCTTAATGTAAAATTTGCATGATTAGATGGCCGACCCGAGGTTACAAGATTCCATCATGCGTTTATTGTGCTCCATGTCGGATATCACGCACGAACTTCGCCATATCTCTAGGGATGCCGCAAACGATAGAAATAGGATTGTGGCTATAGAGGAGAGGATGGAGGCTATGACCATTAGGAGTACCCAGATGGCTGCTCGCCATGATGCTCTTGCGGCCGAGTTCGAGGATTGCCGACACCACGTGCATATGCTACAGGGACGCATCTTTGCGTTGGAGGAAGTCATTGTTGGGCTGCAAAACCAGCTTAACCCCGAACCCGAGATGGAAGAGGAGGAAGAGTTTGACCCCGATGAGTTCATCAACGTTGAGGAGGAAGAAGAGGACCCCGAGGAGGTTGTGGAGAACCCTCCACTGCCTCTTGATACCGACGAGGAGATCGAGGCTGATCGCCGGATGCTTGGCTATTCTCCCGACTACTTGATCTAGACTTTATCATGCGTTCTATCTTGTTGGACTTTTATCGTTTTTCGCTACTAGTTTCCTATCATTTCCGTACCTATTATTACCGCATATTGATTATCCTGATGGTACCACATTTTATGTAGTGGTGACCTAGTAGTATTTGATGTAGTAGCCTTGTTATTAAATCGTTATCATCTAGTGGAATTTCGTATTTAGTTTTCTCTTTCCTTTCTTGCCCATTTCAGTGGTCTTTAACACTTAGAACCTATGAGACTAAGTTCTAACCCTAGTCTAACTTGACTATTAACTTTCATCTAACCGCGAATCTAACCTCTGCGTGCTTGATCATCAGAATGCCGCCCAGAGGGAGACCTAGAGCTGAGATCCCAGTGAATGAGAACGTTAATGCTCCAGCGGATGCGAACCCGCCGAATCCGGGAGTTCAAGCTAACCCCGTTCCCAACGCACTTGATGAGAGGTTGAGGACAGTTGAGCAAGTCCTCGTTGCTCTAGGAAATGCTGAAGTCAACCGAGCTCAAGCAGCAGTACCACCCCCAGCAGCTCGGATAAATTATCTGGCAATGGTGAACCCTTACCAGCCGCCTCATTACGAGGGACAGGAAGATCCCGCGAAGTTGGAGGATTGGCTGAGGACTTTTGACAAACTGCTTACTGCCATCAGGTGTCCCGCGAATGAAAAGGTTGGTGTGGCTGTGTATTACCTGAGAGGAGAAGCTGACGAGTGGTGGCAAAACCACCAAGAAGGACTTGCTGATGGTGAACATGCCTACTTCTGGGAAGAGTTTAAGGAGATGATGAGGGAAAGGTTCTATCCCCTCAGCATAAAGACTGCTAAGTATGAGGAATTCATAAATCTCCGACAAGGCACCCAGACAGTTCAAGAATACTATGCGAAGTTTAAAGAGCTCGTCCGATTCGCTCCAAGGCTGGTACCAACCGATGCTGATAAAGCCCAGAAATTTGAGATGGGGCTGAATCTCAGCATCAGAGAGATCTTGGTTGGCGGACAGCACACTACTCTGCAAGCTGTTTACGATCGTGCAGTGGCAATTGCACGAGTACAGCAGCTGAAACGCAAGGATCATGGAGAGGCGAGCAAGGGCCTAAACACTTTCGATAAGAGGAACCGGAACAACAACTCTGGGAATCACTTCAGAAGGGGGAATGACCAAGGAAGGAATGATGGTCAAAGGAAGCCGGACAACAGAGAACTCAACCGAGGAGGCCAAGGAGGTTGGAGGCCGGATAACCAGGGCGCCTTCATACCCAGATGCCGAGAATGCAACCTTCCGCACTTGGTGCGTGAATGCCCAAGGCCGGGGCATTGCTACCGGTGTGGCCGAGAAGGTCACATGAAGAAGGAATGCCGGACGAGGGAGGACCGCATTGACAAGAGATTGGACCTGATAAACCGTCCTCAGGGCAACAGGCCAGCCGGGCCAAACCAGCAGGACAACCAAGGGCAGAGATTTCCGCAGGCACAGAGGCCACCTCAGAATCCAAACCAGCATGGGAATCAAGGGAGGCCAGTAGGACGCCTGAACGTGATAAATCAAGCGGACTTAGCTGCCCAAGGCGACGTGATCGAAGGTACGTTTACTGCTTTAAGCGTACCTGTCAAGGTCTTATTTGACTCAGGAGCGAGTTGCTCTTTGATTTCCACGAGAACTATATCTGCGTTAGATCTACCAGCTCCGAATAACATTAACTTAGGAATCCAATTACCCTCGGGCAAGATAGTATCGTGTTCCAAACGATATGACGGGATCCCGATAGTAATCAAGAACACTGAATTCTTTGCGAATCTCATAGAATTTGACCTTAAGGATTTCGATATCATTTTGGGAATGGACTGGTTGACGAGGTACAAGGCTGTTATCGAATGCCAGAAGCAGAAGATCTCGTTGGCGAAGAGTCGCGGAAAGAAGGTCATTTACTATATGCAGCCTCAGAAGAAGGGTGCCAAGATAGTAAATGCATTAAAGTTCTGCAATCTCATGCAGAAGGGATACCAACTGTACGCGTGCTACGTGCATAATCTGGAAGGCGAGGAGAACAAGATCGACAATATCCCCGTCGTGAACGAATACCCAGATGTCTTTCCGGAGGATATCCCAGGAATGCCTCCTGAGCGAGAAGTGGAGTTCACGATCGATCTCGTGCCCGGAATCGAACCGGTGTCAAAGGCACCATATCGCATGGCGCCTGCTGAGATGAAGGAGCTGAAAGAACAACTAGAGGAGTTGTTATCTAAGGGATATATTCGGCCGAGCACATCACCATGGGGAGCTCCAGTCCTGTTCGTGAAAAAGAAGGACGGCGGACTCCGATTGTGCATCGACTACCGAGGTCTTAATCAAGTGACGATTAAGAACAAGTACCCGCTACCTAGGATCGAAGATCTCTTCGATCAGCTGAAAGGAGCGTCGGTATTTTCAAAGGTTGATCTAAGGTCGGGATACCACCAATTGCGTATCGCCGAGAACGATATACCCAAGACAGCTTTCCGAACAAGATATGGGCACTACGAATTCACCGTAATGTCCTTCGGTCTGACTAATGCTCCCGCAGTATTCATGAACCTCATGAATAGCGTTTTCCGAGAGTTACTAGACACATGTGTAGTCGTATTCATCGACGACATCCTAGTTTACTCAAGGAATGAGGAAGAGCATAGTAGTCATTTGCACCAAGTACTCGGACTTTTGAGGAAGAATCAACTCTACGCGAAGCTGTCTAAGTGCGAGTTTTGGAAGAATGAAGTCGCTTTTCTAGGTCATATAGTATCGGCTAAAGGAGTATCAGTCGACCCGGCGAAGATATCAGCAGTGTCTGAATGGCCGGCACCAACAAACCAGACCGAGGTAAGAAGTTTCCTAGGTCTAGCCGGATACTACCGAAGATTCGTGAAGGACTTTTCTAAAATTGCGAGACCGATGACCCAACTGCTGAAGAAAGGATTGAAGTTTGATTGGACAGCTGAGTGTGAACAGTCATTCCGTGAGCTTAAGGGAAGACTCACATCAGCACCGGTTTTAGCGTTGCCATCAGAGACTGAGGATTATGAGGTGTATAGCGACGCCTCGAAGGAAGGTCTTGGTTGCGTGCTAATGCAAAACCAAAGGGTGATTGCTTATGCATCAAGGCAACTCAAGACGCACGAGGTAAACTACCCGACACATGATCTGGAACTGGCAGCGGTAGTGTTCGCTCTTAAGATCTGGCGACACTATCTATATGGACGAACTTGTCGGATGTTTACAGACCACAAAAGCCTCAAGTATATATTTACTCAGAAAGAGTTAAATATGAGGCAGAGGAGATGGCTCGAGCTGATCAAGGATTACGATCTGGATATAGCCTACCATGAAGGCAAGGCGAACGTCGTAGCGGATGCGTTGAGTCGCAAGACGAGACACACGGCGAACACGCTCGTTCTACCTTCGGGACTGTATATGGACCTAGCTAAGTTTGATACTGAACTAGTCCATTATGGAACCGTGGTGGAGACAGTGAACGCCATAACAGTTGAATCTACCGTATTCGACGAGATTCGAGAAGCCCAACCGGACGACGAGAATCTCCAGAGGATCAAAGGAAGAATAAGTGAAGGTAAGGCGGTAGGATTCACGATCCATGAAGACGGAAGTGTTCGTTTTAAAGGAAGATGGTGCGTTCCTCATAAGTGCGAGGAATTGAAGAGGAAGCTTATGGAAGAAGGCCACAGTACACCTTATTCAGTCCACCCTGGTGGGGATAAGTTGTACAAAGACTTAAAGAAAATCTATTGGTGGCCGCGGATGAAGAAGGATGTTGCCGACTTTGTGGCTAAGTGTATAACCTGCCAGAAGGTGAAGGCAGTGAGGCAAAAACCGCTAGGATTGGTAAAGCCATTGGAGATCCCAAGCTGGAAGTGGGACAGCATCTCCATGGATTTTGTTTCGGGGTTGCCAAGATCTCCCTGAGGAATGAATAAGATTTGGGTAATAGTCGACCGGTTAACAAAGACCGCCATTTTCATACCAATGAAGGAAAATTGGTCGATGGATCAACTAGCTAAGGCATACATCGAGAACGTGGTCCGAAGGCACGGAGTACCGCATGATATTATCTCAGACCGAGATAGTAGATTCGTCTCCAACTTCTGGACTAAACTACAAGAAGCCTTAGGAACCCAAATCAAGATGAGCACAGCATTCCATCCAATGACGGACGGTCAGACCGAGCGCACGATTCAGACGCTCGAAGACATGCTAAGAGCGTGTGTACTCGAATTCAAGGGAAGTTGGGAAGACCACTTGCCGTTGATTGAATTCTCGTACAACAACAGTTATCACGCTAGCATAGGCATGGCACCGTTCGAAGCGCTTTACGGACGGAAGTGTCGTAGTCCGTTGTGCTGGACGAAGGATGATGATTCGGAAGTTGTTGGACCGCAGCTCATTGAGGATATGAATAGCAAGATCAAGGTGGTTCAACAGAAAATGAAAGCCGCGCAAGATAGGCAGAAGAGTTACGCCGACACTAGGCGGCAAGAGTTGGAATTTGAGGTGGGAGACAAGGTCATGCTGAAAGTATCGCCCATGAAGGGGGTGATGCGATTCGGTAAACGAGGGAAGCTAAGTCCTCGCTACATTGGTCCGTACGAGATTTTGGATCGCGTAGGTACCTTGGCTTATCGTTTGGCACTTCCACCAGAGTTGTCGCGAGTGCACAACGTATTCCATGTTTCTCAACTGAAGAAATATGTGCACGACCCAACTCACGTGTTGCAACCCGACGTGATTGAGCTAGATGATGACTTGACATACGAGGAGTATCCGATCGAGGTACTTGACGTCAAGGAAAGGGTCACAAGGAACAAGACTGTGAGGATGGTGAAGATCCTATGGTCAAATCATGGCACCGAGGAAGCAACGTGGGAATTGGAAGCGGATATGAAGCAAAGATATCCCAACCTTTTCCGAAGCGACTCAGGAGCAGTTATGGGGACATAACTGCAGTCCTAAGGGAGAGAGGATGTGATACCCCGCGCAAAGTCGTCGCGAGCTGAGGTAAGAATTTTAAATTGCAAGCCTCAATAATTTCTATGTGCCAATTATTAATTTTCCGAAGTGCGACCCAACTTCGAGGACGAAGTTGATTTCTAAGGAGGGTAGACTGTAATACCCGAGAAATCAACATCGAGTATTAAATCCGAAAAATTAATTAATTAAATTAATTAATTGGATTTAACTATCGCAATCGAAATAATTCCGGGAGAGCGGAATTAAATATTTTCGCACGATAGCAACTCGAAGAGAGTTATCGGAGTATCCAACAATCGGATAATCCAATATGATTTTTAAAAAGATCAAAAATCATATTATATAAAAAAAAAAAAAGGGAGAAAAATCGCTGCCTGGGGTGGCGCGGTGGCCGCGCGGTGGCGCGCCACCAGCGCGCCGCCACCCCAGTGGCAGCGTTTCAAACGCTGCTACGCGTTTTCAAGCTTGTTTTGGCATTAAGTTCGATCTTGATGCCTTGAATCTATCCAAACCCCTTTCTCAGATGTTGGTGAGTGTATTGAGACACCATTGGATGGTTCTAGAAGGATCTAGAGCCTTTACTTAGCCTAATTAAGTGATGATTCATGCTTGGGATTAGTGTAAGGGAGTGAATGGGATTGTGAGATGTATGGAGAGTTATGGAGGGCTCCAAATCCGAACTTGACTGCCATTATACTTCCTTCACTCCCTAGGACCATTAAGGTTTCTTTTGGAACTCCCAAACATCCTATTCTTATCCCAAATCAGTCCCCAAAATCCCTCATTCACACTAATCCGAAATTCTGATTCTAGAGAGAGTTGGTGAGAGTTTTGAGTGTTCTTCCTTGTTCCAGGAGGTGTTGAGCGAGATCAAGCATTCCAATCCCTTCTCCTACGTCTAGGTAAGGTTGCTAAACCAATTCCTTGTTCTTTACTTCGGATTCTAGGCCCTAACATCAAGCTTTTATCCAAACACCTCAAAATAGGATTCGTTCGGTAGATCTCGGAGGTTTGAGGCTGTTCCGGACGAGTTTGAGGGTTCAACCAAAGAGGTTTTCGACACTACACTCTTGAGAAGTAAGTTAATGATGTGCATATCAATTTTTAGAGTGTTTGGTTGAGTAATCTTCGAGATATAGTTCAACCTTCATCTTGTGCCAAATCTGTCTTTTAGGGTTTCTATCCGAGTAGTTTATTTGTTCAGCGTTTTTCGTCAAGATCCGTTCACTTTTGGAAGAACTTGTCTAAATGAAAAATGTTCCTAACACTTTAAAGATGATGTCTGTAAATTTTCATAATTTTTGAACTTGATTTGGTCGACTAAAACGAATCTGGTATTTTCTGCTATATTTGGTGACAGATTCAAATTCCTAGCATGTTCAGTTTTGTAGTTCATATTTCTCCTAGCTATGGTCGTTTTTGATGGTCGACTTCTTCATGAAAATTGTTCATCTATGTGTCTAGTTTACTCCTGTTAAATTTCAGAATTTTTGGAACAACCTTCGAATTGTTATGGATTTTTTAGTAAGCTGTGGTCGGATGAACAGTGGTTCTTGCACCCTTTTGAAAACAAGTTTCTGAAATGATTTTTTTGAGTGACTTAGAGTCCGAATTTGCTAAGGCCTATTTCTGAGAAAAATGTTTATTTTGATGTCGCCTAGCACCTGTAAAATTTTCAGAATTTTTCACAAAGTTTTACTACATTTCCTAATTCGATTTTGGAAACTGCCACAGTGTAGTCTTACCGGTGAAATTTGGTTTCGTACATTTCGGTCGTTATTGAGTCGATTGCTACTCTTTGATGAATCCTATGAATTCTGGAAATGTAGATATATGTTGTAATGATTAAAATGTAATTTTTGAAACTTTGTGAGTTTTGATCGAGTTAGATGTTCAATTTGGAGGGTAAGTGCACTTGGCGTGGGCTCGTTGGGCCGCCCCCTCTTTTTGGTGGCCAAAACGGCGCCAAGGAAATATTATTATGTTGCGTGATTGTATGAGTCTATACTCCTAGGTGTATCCGTAGGGGTTACCTAGGGCTCCGGAGTGTGTCTGTATAGGGTCCGCTGCTCTCACATTGTGGATACCGTCGGCTTGTGGACATAAGTGCCCAAGCGGGTAATTGATCCCAAAACGGCTAAGGCCCTGGATCGTCGATACCGGCAGCTTGTGGACATAAGCGCCCAAGCGGGTAATGTTTTGGATGTCCTCGATCAAAATGAACAATGGTGTGGTAAAGTATATAAAGGAATCCCTGTAAATTATTTTTACTCGTTCGTTAGATTAAATTCCTAACTTTTTATTACTCTTCTAAATCTTTAGATTTTGTTATGCTATACGTTAACTTACTCAGTACCGTTTGTACTGATAAATTGTTATTTCCTATTTTTCGCAGAGTAAGTGTTGGCGCATTGGGATGGGACTTTCCAAGAATAAGGACTTGTCGCATTTTATGATTATTTTAAATTTCTGCACTTTGGACTTTGATGCTGGACTTTGGACTTTGGTTTTTGGCCGTCTGTTTGGCCCCATTTTTACTTGTTTTAGCTTCCGCACTGATTATTACTGTGATGCATGAGATACTCTGATTTTAATTCGGGCGTGATTGAATAATTTTTAAATTGTTTTGAAAAATCGATACAACTTAGCCTTAGCATTTTTCTAGATGAGCTCGACTTGGGTCGGGTCTTGTTTAGAAAAGTGTGGCGGTAATGCCCTGGCCTGGGAAATCAAATCCGGGGTGTTACAGGAATCAACACACGTACTGGGGAATCGAACCTGCAGGAAAACATACAATCGCCCTTGGGGAATCAAACCCGCAAGGTAAGAACACATTTCATAAATTTCACAAGTTTCTCAAAATATAACTTTACACAGGCCGCTGTCTTACTCCGTAATTATTTAAGAATTCATTTTAAGTCCGAAAATTCTGAAATTTCACCAGTAACTCGAAAACACAGAGACGAACAAGTTTTGTGTTTTAAGTTTCTCGATCGGGATTAAGGAAACAAGCCAAAAATCAAGTCTTTCACCAAAGTAGTATGCTGTCAGGTTTCAGATTTGACACAGTTTCAAAACTCGACATTTTGACACATCAAATGGACTCCAAAAATTTTGAAATTTTATATGCACATACTAGACATGATTTTCCATTTAGATTTAAAGATCAATTCGGACTAGAAAATATAGAAACATGCTCATCAAGTTCGGACATCTACACTGTCAGATTTCCAAAAAAGTTTTAAATCACAGTATATGTTCGGATCGATTTGGGGTAGCAAACTTTGATGAAAATAGATGAAATTTTTACACAACATAGTTTAATGTGTTAGGATCAAAAGTCTAGTTTTGAGTTTTTCGGTTTGAACTCTCGAAATAGGGGTTTTGGTCCGATTTCAAATCTGTCACCGTTTCAAGATCAACTCTCAAGGCAGGTTGGTTCTCAGCCGTTTTCAGATATCAAAACTCAATGAAAAATTATGAAATTTTTAGACAAACTAGATCTATGTCTTAGGAACGTTTTTCATGTTTTAAGTTTTTCCGTTTGAGCAGTTTTAAGGGTTCGAATAATTCGCATCAAATCGCTGCGCCGTGGGTTTTTCGTGTTGACAGATTTTAGAGTTACTAAATCTCTATGTTTGGTTGTATTTTAAGTCACCCAAAACCAAGTAAGCATTAACTTACAGTGGGGATGATGTCTAGGAGGTCACGGGGTCGTCCGGAATCCGCGGGATGTCACGAACGAATCTCCTCAACTCGATTTCCTCTTCCAACGTCCTCGAACCGAATCAACAAGTAAAAATCCCTAGTTAGATCGGATTTTTGGATTCAAAAAGGTGTAGCTAAACTCAAAACCCACTTACCAACGTCTTAGGGGTCTGTCTTCTCCTTCTCAAGTCCTTCTTGTTCGGATTTCGTCGTCGGAACCTCAAGAACACAAGGGATTTGGGGGTTTTCGACTTTGGGAGAAGTTTGAGAGAATGTGAGGAGAAGGGGCTGCTCTAGGGTTGTGTGTGTCGAATTTAGGATTAGGGAGCAGCCAAATGTCATCCCCAATATCCTTCCATAGCCCGGGATTGAGTTTCCATCGTCGGGGGTCGAAAATATGGCAAGAAGATCGTCGGAACGCGTTGTTGCCGTTTTCTAGGGAGTCACGCGGTGGTGGTGCGCTGAGAGGCTAAACGCCACGCGGCCTCAGCCTGGACCTCGGTCCGGGCGGGTCCGTGCGATCCGATCTGTCGGGTCTTTTCCTTCTCTCTTTCGGACTTCTATCTTTCCGTGTTTTCGGGCTCGATTTTTTTTTTTTTTTGGGTCATTCTCGGGTTATGATTCCTATCTTAAATTTATTTCAACTCAAATGAATTTCATATTTGAAATCTTGAATCCGTCGAGTTTGAACCCGTCGGCTTGAATTCGTCGTCTCTCGACTCCCGTGTAATAATTTATCTAGTTAAATTATTTCCGACTTTACGGGTTCTTGGAATTAAAAATTCCCTTCCTTCTTGAGTTTAATTCCAAGTAATCCATGGAATATCTTCGGGCTTCCTTTCCCTCTTTTATTCCATTTTAAATTTATCGGTAATTCATTTCCGAGCAATAATGAATTATTTTCTTCTTCTCGGGAATATTTCGGCCTTGATCGGATTAAGAAATAAATTTTATTCCTTTAGACATCGATAAAAATCCGGGGTATTACAGTCTAAAAGAAATCAACTTCGTCCCCGAAGTTGGGTGTTAGCTTCTCGCGAGCTTGGAACTGAGGTCCTTTCTATTTTGTGCTATTGTTTGATTGCGTGATTGTATCATTATGTGTTGTTGTTGCCGATGTTGTTTGTATTATTTTATTATATCGTTTGCTGAACTCAGAATTGAAATTTTCAAGTTGCCTACGTACCCGGTGAAGGGATCAAGTCATTATGTAGTTCAAAACAGTTTGAATTTGTTTATTTGAAATACAAAATATTCGGACTAGAATATTCGGGTCGTTACAAATTTAACTCAAAATAAATTAAATTTAAGGATGATAGATTAAGACATGGGCATAATTTTAAAACATGACAAAATAAATAAATTAATAACATGAGTATAGACATAATTTAAAAGAAAGATAAAGTCTTTTAATTTTCCCATTTAACTAAGTAGAGGATGCCACAACCAAGTTTCTCAAGTATCCAATTTCAGAATCGCGGAAGCAATCCGCTTATGGCGCCATACACAGTACCACTCCGGAGCCTCGAGTAACCCATACGGATACACACGAGAGTGTAGACTAATTCTCATTGGCCGTTTTGGCAATTTTTCATATCGTCCATTCAGGCACGAGTTTCAAGTTAGAGGGACACCCTGCAGAGCACTCACCCTCTAATTCACGTGGAGATCTAGCTCAGCCTAGATTAACGGGTTTTTGAAAAATGTTTTTATTATTTAGACTTAGCTCGCAAATCGTGTGTTTTTCAAAAGTTGAGTTTTATCAACCAAAGTCGTTGCCACAGTTTACACCATTTCAGTTTAAAAATGCAATTTAAAAGCAATAGACTTGAAATTCGTACAGCACCTCAAAAACATGCTAACGAACAGTTTTCGTATTTTAAGTTTCTCGAAATTAGGTAAGGAAGCAAGTGAAATTTTACAATCATTTCGCAAAGCAATTTCTGCCACAGTTTTGGAAAACAGCGCACTGATTTTTAAATAGGTTTTCGACCTAGCAAATGAACTCCAAAATTTATGAAAATTTATAGGTGCTTACAAGACACAAAAATAAACAAGTTTATTAGAGGCATTTTGTCCAAAAACATTACGGATTAAATTAGATTCGCGCATAAAGTTCGGTTAGAAAATCTGTCGAAGTTTTGTTTAAAAAATGCAGGCTGTTTAGATCGATTTTGAAGACTCAAACGTTAATGAAAATCCACGAAATTTTAACCACACATTTCTGAGACAATTATCTACAACTTTCATGTTTACACCAAAGATTAGTTTTGACCAAATCTATAAGAAAAACGCCAACAAAATCGAACACTCAAATCCGTCAACTTTTCGGTTTTGTTCAAAATTTACAGAAAATACCAGACGGGTTTTGGGGCATCAAATCTTGATGAAAATGCGTGCAAATTTGACACTCTAGATTAAGATGTTAGGAACAAATCTCCAGTTTGGAGTTTTCCGTTTCAGATTCTCGAAATAGGGGTTTTCGTTAAATTTCAGAAAATGCGTAAAGGTGTATCTTTTATGTCCGATTTTTATGTTTTGATTAAATCTAGTGATACAAACGATCCTAAGCCACCAATATTGATACGCAAGGCATTATCTTACAGTAGGTGAGTTTTTGATAGTCTCTGGGTCGTCCGGTGTCTACCGATTGTCACGAACGGATCTCCTCAACACGATTTTCTCTTCCAACATCCTGAAATCTTGAAACCTTGCTCCACACGCCTCCTTGCTCGAATTTCGTCGTCGGAATTTCAAGAACATAAGAGGATTTGGGGTTTTCGGTTTTTGGAGAGCTTGGGAGAGAGTTTAGAAGACAATGGATGAATGAAATCTGTGTAGAATGGCCAAAGATCAGCCACAAATCGTCCATATACTCCTTCCATCGTCTGGGATCGAGTTACCAAAGTCGGGGGTCGAAAATAAAGTAAGAAATCGTCGAAAATTGCAAGTTGATCGCAACCTGTATCTTGGCGCGGTGGCGACGTGGGATCTCTCCAGACCGCGCGGCCTCCGGCTTGGCTGCGGTCCGGGCCGGGCCGTGCGATTCGTCGGGCCTTTTCTCCTCTCTTTCGAGCTTCTATCCTCCTACGTTCTCGGGCTCGATTTTCAGGTCATTCCCGGATTTCGGTTCCTATCTTAAATTTATTTCGACTTAAATTGATTTCGTATTTGAAATCTTGAATCAGTCGCGTTTGGATTCGTCGGCTTTTGACTCCCGTGCAATGATTTATTTATTTAAATCGTTTCCGACTTCACGGGTTCTTGGAATTAAAATTCTCTTACTCTTCGAATTTAGTTCCATTTCTTTTTATAAAAATTACGGGTATTACAAGCAATGTTGTAATACCCGGGAATTTTGCAACATAAAATAAATAAATAAATAAACAATAAATAAAAATAATAAATAAATAAACATGATAAATAGATAAAGAATCATAAGAGATGAGAAATGGAATTTAAATTAAAAAGGAATCAAAGTTCTGAGAACCCGAGAAGCCGAAGACAATTTAATCGAATAAATTGTTACAAGGGAACCCGATACTAACGGACTCGATAATTCGAGTCCAAATGTGAATTCAGACCCGAGTAAGATTTAGATAGGGAATTGGAACCCGAAACAGACCCGGAAATCGGAGCCCGAGAACATAGAGGGATAGAAGTCCGAAAGAGAGGAGAAAAGGCCCGACGGATCGCACGACCCGGCCCAGACCGCAGCCTGGACCAAGGCCGCGCGCTCCCAAGGGGAAAGACCGCGCCAACCCCGCGCCACTAGCGGCAGTTGCGACGTTCCGCGATTTACTCGCCCGAATCCGGATTTTTCGACTTCAGTTGCTCACCTTGCGGCTCAAGACACCCTAGGGCCGACCTTGGACGTCCCATAGGTCCCTTACATCTATAAATAACAATCCTAATCAGCCCCGAACACTTTTCAAACCCTACGAAAAACTATCTACACATCGAGCCCTAATCCCGGAGTCGTCGGAGGCACGAAGCCAAGAGAAGGGACTGACTTGGACCAAATTTGGAGACTTCCATCGTCGTGGTAAGCTCTGACCCATTCTTTTTCCATTCTTGATTCGAAAACGAATCCTAACTTCATCCTTTTTCTATTCTAAACCACGATCCGGATCTAGAACGAAGAACCCGACGAATGAAGGAGACAAACGGTGGACTGGAAGCCACGCCTTCGAATCGACGAGCCGGAACGACCATAAATATGTAAGTTAACGCTTACTTTGGTGATGGGCAATTAAAATACATTCGAATACAAAGATCTAAATAAAAACCCTGAAAATCTGTCAATAAAAGAAACCGACGGCGCAACGTTTTGCTTTGAATTTTTCGAACCCTTAAAACTGTTTAAACAGAAAAACTTCAGCATGAAAAATGTTCCTACGACACCGATCTACTTCCTGTAAAAATTTCATTATCTTTGGTTAAAATTTGATACCCGAAAACCGAGCTAGAAGAACCTATTTTTGAATCTGGATCCTGAAACGGGACAAAATTATATCTCGAACTTGTTGGTGATTTTTACGTTAGATATAGACCGATTCAGGATTAGTGTTGAACATAAGAATTGTAGATCTATAAGTTTAGAACACCTCCGTAAATGTTTGGAATTTTTCTTTAAGATTTGAACCTCCGAATATGAACCAAACCAATCTGCGTTCTTACCGAATTCATGAAAGCTGACAGAACTTAGTTTCGAGATTGATCCAAAGATTAACCTCTGATCCGGTGAGAATTATTCTTTTTGTTCTAAATAAAAGTTGTAGATAATTGTCTTAAGCATCTCCCTGTAAAATTTCATCAAATTTGGAGTTAGTTTGCTATGGTAGATCTTGAAATTTTGAAACTGCTGTGTAAAAATTCGGACAGATTAATGGCTTGATGAAAATCTACATTTTTTGAATTATTTCCGTAACTCAGATCGAAAAACTTAAAACATGAAACTTGTCCGTCTCTGTATTTTTGAGTAACTCGTCAAATTTCAGAATTTTCGGACTTAAAACTGATTTTTAATTACTTTTGGAGTAAACAGTGGTTTGACAAAGTCAAATTTTGAAAATCTTGTTGAAACGGTGAAATTGGCCTTTAAGGTTTAAACGATTGGGAATTCCTTTGAAGTAAAATACACATGAATAATGCTTGCCGAAGGCAATTGAAATATAATGCTTGCCGAAAGTCAATTGAGATATAATGCTTGCCGAAAGGCAATTGATAAATAAAGCTTGCCGAAAGGCAATTGATAAATAAAGTTTGCCGAATGGCAATTGAGATATAAACATGAGACATGAGACATGAAACTAGTAGGCTCGAGAATTGTTCCTTTTAGATTATGCTTTTAAATTATGTCCTACAGTTATATTACTTTGCAAGCTATATTCAAGGTCTTATGAAATCCCTGTATTTTAAATTATGCGGTTGAATTATTATTAGATGAATACATTAAATCATGTCTTGTATGCCTGTGTTTTCTATAAATATTAAATAATGGCTTTGAAACCCCACGATCATGTATGTGTTAACTTACTCAGCAAGTTATGCTGACCCAAAATCATTTCTTTCTTTTTCCTACAGAGCATGTGGATTATACTTGAGCACGTACATGCATGGGATTTTTGGGAACACTTTATTTTTAAATTTTGCATTAGACTATAGTATGAACGGGCCTGTTTAACCCGTATTTTGGCCGTGTTGGTCCAATTTTAAATTCCGCTGCATTATACATATGTAAATATTACTTTCCGCTGCAACTTTGATATTATGATTTTCAAATTATAGTACAATGGGCTGTTTGAATGTTTTAAATTCTGAAAACCATAGCCTTGCATCTCTTTAGCAAGCTCGGAGAAACCGTATCTTGCTAGGGAGGTGTGGCGGTGACATCCCGACCTGGGTTACCAAAAACTGGGGTGTTACAGAGTGGTATCAGAGCCAGGTTTATTTTAAATTAGTATTATTATTTTTAAACAATTAGATAATTATTTTTAAACTATTATTTTTTAACCATGATTATTTTTAAATTATTATGGTCATAATTAAAGAAGCCCAAATTGTTATTTATATTTTTAAAAAAAATTTCCTAGCCCAAATTATTTTTGAGCACAAATGATAATTATTTTTGACCCAATATAGATGTCCAAGGATTTTAACTATTATTTTAAATTTTTAAAGCATTAGTTCCATGGAATAAGTTTTTAACTATTATTTTTGCCTTAGTTCTAGATCGCGTTCATCTAAGCGCACGCCTAAGCATAACAACTCTCGGCCTTAGCCATTCCTATCCTTGTACGAATTAGAGAATTTCATTATGTGAAGACAATAAAAAATCAAATTTTTATTAAAACACTATTTATTCCAAAAAAAAAAACCTTGTTTGGTTTCCCAAACAACAAATCCGAAAATTCGAAATTTGAAATTCACGAAACGTCTTGTTCAAGCGATCTATCTAAACTCTGATAAGCTAATCTATACACGTGTATAACAGAAAATGGCACCTAGGAGAAAACCGAGGAAGGAAAGTCCAAACGGCACTGACGCTAACCTCCCCAGCGTAGCCGATAACAATGAGACCCCTCAAAACCTAGGAGAACGAGTACCTCCTGCACCCAACAACATGGAAGAACGTCTAAGGACTATGGAGAAAGTCCTTGTAGCATTAGGAAATGCTGAGGTGCATAGGGCACAACCAACAGTACCTCCGCCAGTAGCCCGAGTCAACTACTTGGCGTCAGTAAACCCCTACAACCCACCCCATTATGACGGCCAAGAGGATCCGGCCAAATTGGAAGGTTGGATCCGTACCTTTGATAAGCTCTTGAATGCTATCAAGTGCCCTGATGAGGAGAAGATACATGTAGCGACCTACTACCTAGGAGGCGAAGCCGATGAGTGGTGGCAAAATCTCCAAGCGAATTCAGAGGAAAACGTGGAAGCCTACACTTGGGAGGAACTTAAGGAATCCTTGCGGGAAAGATTTTACCCACTGAGCACCAAGACAGCGAAGTACGAGGAATTCATCAACTTAAAGCAAGGTGCACAGACGGTGCAAGAATACTACAGCAAATTCAAGGAATTGGTACGATTTGCTACGAAGATAGTACCAACCGACTCTGACAAGGCTCAGAAATTCGAGATGGGTCTGAACCTTAGTATCCGGGAGATGCTTGCAGTTGGACAATTCACGAACCTGCAGACTGTTTATGTAATACCCGTGAATTTTCCATCATAAAATAAAACAATAATTAAATAAATAAATAATAAATAAAATAAATACCATAAATAAATAAATGAATCCAGCAAATAAAGAAATAAATAAAGATAAGGAAATGAGAAATGAGATTTTTACTTAAAAAGGAATTAAATTAAATAAAAGGATGGATTAAAGGTAAATAAATTATACACCGAAACCCGACACTAATGAACTCGAGGATTCGAGTCCAAAACATCCAATTAGACCCGAGAATAATTTTAGAGAGAAAGTAGAAACCCGAAGATACCCCGGAAATCGGAATTCGGGAGCATAGAGGGATAGAAACCCGAAAGAGAGGCGGAAAAGCACGACGGATCGCACGACCCGCCCGGACCGAAGTCCAGGCGAGAGTCGCGCGGTGGCCGCGCGGTGAAGGGGGATTAGCGCGCCACGGCCGCGCCACCCCACAGATTCGTTTGTTGCGTGAATCTCTCGCCCGAACGCGGATTTTTCGACTTTCGGTTGAACATCTCTCGACCCAAGACCTTTAGGTCAGATGTTGGACACCCTAGGGATTGGGAAATCTATAAATAAACCCCTTGGGAGCCCGAACAAGGTTACAAAACCCTACAACCTCCTACACATTCGAAACCCTAAATCCGGAGTCGTCGGAGGCACGAAACCAAGACGAACGCTGTTGGACGAATTTCTCTACAGATCTCCATAGTCGTGGTAAGTCTCGATCCAATTTTTATTCAATAAACGATTCGAAAACGAATCCTAATCATCTCCTTTTTCTTTCTACACCCCGTATTGGATCTAGATCGTAGAACCCGACGAACGGAGAGGAGAAATGGTGGACTGGAAGCCACGCCTTCGAATAGACGATCCCGGACGTTCATAGACACTGTAAGTTAACTCTTACATGGTTTTGGGATGAATTAAAACATTCAAAACTAAAAGATTAACAAGAAACCGAAAATCTGTCAACTATTACTTTCTATCGGCGCAACAGATTTGTTGAATTTTTCCGAACCTTAAAACGAACTCAAACGGAAAAACTTAAAACACGGAAAACGTTCCTAAGACTTGGATCTAGCTACTGTAAATTTTTGAGAATTTTTGGAATTGATTTGTTATGTGAAAACCCATTGAAGCCGAGCTGTTTAAATCTAGATCTTGAAATCTTGGACAGAACTTAGGAATGATCTTGATCACGTTTTTGACATAGGATCTAGGCTGTTTTAGATCTTTGGCCGAACATGAAAGTTGTAGATAAATGTCTTAAAATGATCTCTGTCAAATTTCATTAAATTTGGAGTTGAATTGCTATGGTAGAATTCGAAATCTTTAAACTGTGATGCATTAAACTCGGACAGATTTGTTCTTATGCGAAAATTGGCGATTTTGACCTACTTAGGTATCTCGGATTGAAAACGTTAAAACACGAAAGTTGTAGATCTTGATGTTTCCGAGTCAGATATGAAATTTTGGAATTTTTGGAATTAAATCTGATTTTAGACGAATTTTGGAGTAAACTGTGATTTACCGAAACGAAATCTTGAAATCTTGTTGAAACATAGAATTAACCTTTAGGGTTGAAATGAGTTGAGATATTATTTCTAAATAAATACAATTGAAGTCAGATTTTAAAAAAAAATTAAATCCCCTTACAAACTTGATAAATTAAAATTAGGGGTGAGTGCTCTGCAGGGTGCCCCCTAACGATTCACTTCGTGCCTTAATGGACGATGGTGACCCCGCGCGCTAAACTTGAGATATGGATTGCCTAAACGGCGAAATATAGAGCCTACACTCTCGTGAATATCCGTATGGGTTTTCCGAGGCTCCGGAGTGGTACTGGGTATGGCTGATACGGTTGCGGCCGCCGGGCTACCGGCTAAACTTGTTGACATCGCGATTTTATCGTGAAACCTTGAAATACAAAATCGGGAATGTAATGGGGATTCTAAACTAAATTAAATTAGATTAAATTATGTTGTTGTCCAATTAAATTATTTAAATGCTTTATTTAAATTATGGCTTTTATGATTAAACCATGTGATATGTGTCATTAAATAGAGCCCTGAGATAAATTATGCTATTGGATATGGATTAGATGAAATTAAATATTATGTTATTATCATGCTTTGTTAAATCATTAAATTTATGGCTTTAAAACCCTACGATCATGCATGTGTTAACTTACTCAGCAATTTTGCTGACCAAAACCATTTTTATTCATTTCCTTACAGAATATGTGGAATGAGCATGTGTGAGCACGATTCATGCATGGGATTTTGGGGAACACTTATTTTGCTTTTAAATTTCGTACTTAGACTATATTATGAACGGGCCTGTTTAACCCGTGTTTTGGCCATGTCGGCCCCTTTTATATTTTCCGCTGCGACATTGTACTAAAGTAAATATTTCCGCTGCGCTATGCTATTATTATTTTCGAATTATATTGTATGGGCTATTTTGAATGCTTTAAATGTTTTAAATACTGCAATACCTAGCCTTGCATCTCTTTAGTAAGCTCGGAGAAACCGTGTCTTACTAGGGAGATGTGGCGGTGACATCCCGACCTGGGTGACCAAAAACCGGGGTGTTACAAGTTGGTATCAAAGCCCGGCTATTTTTAAACTATTATTTTTAAACCATTATTATTTTTAAACTACTATTGATATTTTGACTATTATTTTAAATTTTAAATTATTATTTCCATGGAGAATTTTTTTTTTAAAACCCATGGGAAAAATATATATATGGTGCATTAAATTATTATTGGGGGAAAATATCATTTGCATATGCATGTTGCATCTCTGCTATGAACTTAGAATCTTGGAAACTTGAACTTAGAATCTTGGCGAAACTTGAACTTAGCATCTTGGCGAAACTTGAACTTAGAATCTTGGAAACTCGAACCTAGAATCTTGGCGAATTGAACTTAGAATCTTGGCGAATATTAACTTAGATCTCTTGCTTGCGCTAGATGGCTAGTCAAGACATGATGCAGTTGATGGTCAGGATGATGAGCGTTCATCTTGATTCCCACCAAACCCTAGAGCAAATGAAGTACCGTATGGCTCAGTTGGAGGCCAATTTACATCACATGGGCAACTTGAGAGAGGCGGATCGTCACCGCATAAACCAACTCGAGCGCCAAGTCCAAACCCTCACTACACAAAACTTAATACTAAAAGAATACATCGATGCCCACGGGCAAGACTTAAACACTATCTTTGACGACCTACTACCGCCGAGTTCGGAGGAGGAAGATCCGGAGGAAGATCCTGCTACCCCACCGGGAGACGTCATGAGGCACTAGAGATTCTATTGTTAGACATTGTTTTGCTAGAAAAATATTTCTACTTTTGTACTAAAATTTCTTTTGAGGAAATAAAATGGCCGGTTTATTTATTTTTTTAAATCGAAAGGGAAATTTTAAAACAAAACCCCCGAGGCGTCGTATGCTTCTTAATTCGAACAAAGCACCACGTGCTAAATTGCTACACACATATACATTTATAGAAATTGCTTAGACTATATGCTAAATTCACCAGCCCTAATCTATCCCATTTGTACCAGAATGGCACCCAGAGGAAGAGGAAGAGGAAGAACTCAAACCACTCCCCAAACCACCACTGAGATACCTACTGAAACACCACCAAACGTCACTGAACCGATTCAACCTGAGATGGAACAACCCCAAGGTGCGCAGGACGCCCCCGCACCGAACAATGTGGGCGATCGTCTTAGGATGATAGAGGAAGTGTTGATTGCGCTCGGAAATGCGCAAGTCAACCAGGGTCAAGCTGCGGCGGTACCTCCCCCCAAGCTCGCTCTAACTACCTGGCGATGGTGAATCCTTACCAGCCACCCCACTATGCTGGTGAGGAAGACCCAGCTAAACTGGAGGAATGGATCCGGACTTTTGACAAGCTGCTGGGAGCGGTCAAATGTCCGGAAGGAGAGAGGGTACATGTCGCTTCATACTACTTGGGAGGCGAAGCTGACGACTGGTGGCAAGCAACGCAAGCCAAACTGACTGAAGATGACGAGCCTTACTCGTGGATGGAGATGATGGAACTACTCAGGGATCGATTCTATCCCTTGAGTACTAAAGCTGCCATGTACGAAGAGTTCCTGTCGCTGAAGCAAGGAAGCCAAACGGTGCAAGAATACTACACACGCTTCAAGGAGCTGGTGAGGTTCGCACCAAGGCTAGTGCCCACTGATGCGGAAAAGGCACAGAAGTTCGAGATGGGACTAAACCTGTCTGTGCGCGAGGTGATCGCGGGGGTACACTACCCCGATTTGCAAGCCGTATACGATCGCGCTGTAGCGGTAGCACGCGTGCAGCAGCTGAAAAGAAGGGTGAGTGGGGAGTCCAGCAGGGGTCCTCAAGACAAGAGAAGCCGAGACTCAAGAAACGAGAACAACACTGGGAGGAACGAGCAGCGCAGAGGGTCGAATAGGCCCCAGCAAAACAACACTGGGAGGAGGTTCAACCAAGAAGATCCGGTACCGCCTTGCCCGCGATGTGGACGACCACATCTGGCAAGGGGATGCCCGCAACAAGGCGCCTGTTACCGATGCGGTCGAATGGGTCACGTTCGACGGGATTGTCGGACTAGGCTCGAGAACATAACAAAGAGGGACGACTTAGTCGCGGGGCAAGAACAGCCTCAAAACCAAAACGGGCGAAACGGGAATAACCAAGGGTACAGACCCCCTCAGACTAGACCGCAGAACCAGAACCAGAACCAACGACCTCCGCCCCCGCAGAATCAAAACCAACAGCAAAACTAGCAGCAGAACGCGAATCAGCAGGGTAACCAAGGACACCCTGTGGGGAGGCTCAATGTGGTAAACCAAGCGGACGTGCCTGCGCAAGGGGAAGTGATGGCAGGTACATTTTATGTGTTGAATACGCCCCTTAGAATTCTATCTGATTCTGGAGCTAGTTGCTCAATTATAGCATCAAGAATAGTGCCTGAGTTAGATCTACCTAAGTGCGAGAGAATTAGCTTAGGAATTCAATTGCCTTCTGGAGAAGTAGTGTCTTGCTCTAAACGATACAACGGAATTCCTGTAGTGATAAAGAACGTAGAATTCTTCGCGAACTTGGTAGAATTTAACTTAAGAGACTTTGACATCATACTGGGGATGGATTGGCTATCCCAGTATAAAGCGGTGATCGAATGCCAAAAGCAAAAGGTCACCTTGTCAAAAAGTAGGGGAAAGAGGGTCATCTTTTACTCTCAGCCCCCTAAGAAAAGTAACAAAATCGTTAGTGCACTTAAATTAAGTAACTTGATGCGTAAGGGGTATGAACTATATGCGTGCTATGTGCACAACCTTGAGGCGGAAGAAAACAAGGTTGATAGCATACCAGGTGGTAAGAGAATACCCGGACGTATTCCCTGAGGATGTTCCGGGCATGCCACCTGAGAGAGATCTTGAATTCACCATAGATCTCATTCCGGGGACAGAGCCTGTCTCGAAGGCTCCGTACCGGATGGCACCACTGGAAATGAAGGAGTTAAAAGAACAACTCGAGGAACTATTGGGAAAAGGCTACATAAGACCGAGTACGTCCCCTTGGGGAGCACCGGTTTTATTTGTCAAGAAGAAAGACGGAGGACTACATCTTTGCATAGATTACCGAGGACTAAACCAAGTGACCATTAAGAATAAATACCCCCTACCGAGAATAGAGGATCTGTTTGATCAACTGAAGGGAGCTTCAGCATTCTCGAAGATCGATTTGCGATCTGGGTATCATCAATTGAGGATCGCCGAGAAGGACATTCCGAAGACGGCATTTCGAACGCGATATGGCCATTACGAGTTTACAGTGTTATCCTTCGGGTTAACAAATGCTCCGGCCATGTTCATGAATCTCATGAACAACGTGTTCCGAGAATTGTTAGATCAGTGCGTCGTAGTGTTCATCGACGACATCCTGATCTACTCGAAGAGCGAGGAGGAGCATGCAAAACACTTACATCAAGTGTTGGAAATCTTGCGAAGAAATCAGCTATACGGCAAGCTGTCGAAATGTGACTTCTGGCTGAAAGAAGTGGCATTTCTCGGACACATAGTATCCGTTGATGGAGTATCAGTGGATCCGGCAAAAGTCTCTGCCGTAACTGAATGGGCAACTCCGAAAAGTCCAACGGAAATAAGGAGTTTCCTTGGATTAGCCGGATATTATAGACGATTTGTGAAGGACTTTTCAAGGATTGCACGTCCTTTGACCCAGCTACTGAAGAAAGGAGCAAAATACGAGTGGACCGAAGCGTGTGAGACTGCGTTTCAAGAGCTGAAGAAACGACTCACAACCACACCCGTATTAACATTACCATCAGAGAATGGTGACTTCGAAGTATATAGCGATGCTTCGAAGGAAGGTTTAGGTTGTGTCTTGATGCAAGACTCGAGAGTCGTAGCCTATGCATCACGCCAACTAAAACCCCACGAGGAAAATTATCCGACCCATGACCTGGAGTTGGCAGCGGTCGTTTTCGCTCTAAAGATATGGAGACATTATCTTTATGGGCGGAAGTGTCGAATGTTCACCGACCACAAGAGCTTGAAATATATATTCACTCAGAATGAGTTGAATTTGAGACAGCGAAGGTGGTTGGAACTTATTAAAGACTACGATTTAGAGATAGCATACCACGAGGGGAAGGCGAATGTGGTAGCCGATGCCCTAAGTCGGAAAACCCAACACGTGACAAACTCGTTGGTAATTCCGCCGGCATTGTACTTAGAATTGGCAAGATTGGAGTTAGAACTTGTGCATCCTGGCACAGTGAGAGAAACGGTCAATGCCATGGTCGTAGAAACTCCAATATTAGACGAGATTCGACTCGCTCAACCGGGCGACCCGAAACTCGAGAAGATAAAAGGGTATATTGCCGAAGGAAAGGCAATAGGATTTGTTGTCCACGAGGATGGAAGCACCCGTTTCAAAGGGAGATGGTGTGTGCCTCTTAAATGTGCCGAGTTGAAACAAAGGTTGATGGAGGAAGGGCATAACACGCCATATTCCGTACATCCCGGAGGTGACAAGCTATACAAGGATCTGAAGAAGATCTATTGGTGGCCGGGAATGAAGAAGGAAGTGGCGAACTTCGTGGCGAGATGTCTCACCTGCCAAAAGGTTAAGGCAGTGCGACATAAACCCTTAGGATTGATGCAACCACTAGAGATTCCAAGTTGGAAGTGGGATAGCATCTCAATGGACTTTGTCTCGGGATTACCCCGATCACCTAGAGGCATGAACAAGATTTGGGTGATTGTGGATAGGCTAACGAAGACAGCCATATTCATCCCAATGAAAGACACGTGGACTATGGACCAATTGGCCCGAGCCTACATTGATAATGTGGTACGACGACATGGAGTACCACATGATATCATTTCCGATAGAGACAGTAGATTTGTCTCTCATTTCTGGACGGAGTTACAAAAAGCTCTCGGTACTCAAATCAAAATGAGCACCGCATTCCACCCGATGACGGATGGACAAACCGAGAGAACAATCCAAACACTCGAAGACATGCTGAGAGCATGTGTGTTGGAATTCAAAGGAAATTGGGAATCTCATTTACCCTTGATCGAGTTTTCCTATAATAATAGCTACCATGCTAGTATCGGCATGGCACCTTTCGAGGCATTGTATGGACGAAAGTGCCGAAGCCCGTTGAGCTGGGAAGAAAACGATAAGTCCGTGGTGGTGGGACCACAACTTATCGAAGACATGGCTCAACAAATCAAAGTGATTCAAGGGAAGATGAAAGCCGCACAAGACCGTCAAAAGAGTTATGCCGACGTGAGACGACGAGACCTAGAATTTCAAGTGGGAGATAGAGTCATGCTAAAGATATCACCCATGAAGGGGGTGATGCGCTTTGGCAAACGAGGGAATTTAAGTCCTCGATACATAGGACCTTACGAAATTCTAGAACGAGTCGGAACTCTAGCCTACCGATTGGCTTTACCGCCACACTTAGATAGAGTTCATAATGTCTTCCATGTCTCACAACTAAAGAAGTATGTGCCGGACCCGACACATGTACTTCAACCGGAGATAATTGAGCTCGATGAAGATTTGACTTACGAAGAAGTCCCAGTGCGTATTCTCGATACTAAGGAACGGGTAACGAGGAACAAAACCGTCAAAATGATCAAGGTTCTTTGGTCAAACCACGAAAGTGAAACGGCAACTTGGGAAGTAGAATCCGATATGAGAGAACGATACCCGACATTGTTCCAAACCGATACCGACACAGTTATGGGGACATAACTGCAATCTTAAGGGGGGAGAGGATGTCATACCACCTAATTTCTGTGCACTTTTGTAAACTTTTGAACTACGTTATGGCTTGATCCCTTTACCGGGTACGTAGGCAGCTTAGAAGTTTAAATTCTAAGTTCAGTCACAACATAATAAAATAAACACAAGACCTTAGCACGAGAAAAGCCGAAACACAACTTCGAGGACGAAGTTGATTCTTAAGGAGGGTAGACTGTAATACCCGTGAATTTTCCATCATAAAATAAAACAATAATTAAATAAATAAATAATAAATAAAATAAATATCATAAATAAATAAATGAATCCAGCAAATAAAGAAATAAATAAAGATAAGGAAATGAGAAATGAGATTTTTACTTAAAAAGGAATTTAATTAAATAAAAGGATGGATTAAAGGTAAATAAATTATACACCGAAACCCGACACTAATGAACTCGAGGATTCGAGTCCAAAACATCCAATTAGACCCGAGAATAATTTTAGAGAGAAAGTAGAAACCCGAAGATACCCCGGAAATCGGAATTCGGGAGCATAGAGGGATAGAAACCCGAAAGAGAGGCGGAAAAGCACGACGGATCGCACGACCCGCCTAGACCGAAGTCCAGGCGAGAGTCGCACGGTGGCCGCGCGGTGAAGGGGGATTAGCGCGCCACGGCCGCGCCACCCCACAGATTCGTTTGTTGCGTGAATCTCTCGCCCGAACGCGGATTTTTCGACTTTCGGTTGAACATCTCTCGACCCAAGACCTTTAGGTCAGATGTTGGACGCCCTAAGGATTAGGAAATCTATAAATAAACCCCTTGGGAGCCCGAACAAGGTTACAAAACCCTACAACCTCCTACACATTCGAAACCCTAAATCCGGAGTCGTCGGAGGCACGAAACCAAGACGAACGCTGTTGGACGAATTTCTCTACAGATCTCCATAGTCGTGGTAAGTCTCGATCCAATTTTTATTCAATAAATGATTCGAAAACGAATCCTAATCATCTCCTTTTTCTTTCTACACCCCGTATTGGATCTAGATCATAGAACCCGACGAACGGAGAGGAGAAATGGTGGACTGGAAGCCACGCCTTCGAATAGACGATCCCGGACGTTCATAGACACTGTAAGTTAACTCTTACATGGTTTTTGGATGAATTAAAACATTCAAAACTAAAAGATTAACAAGAAACCGAAAATCTGTCAACTATTACTTTCTATCGGCGCAACAGATTTGTTGAATTTTTCCAAACCTTAAAACGAACTCAAACGGAAAAACTTAAAACATCGAAAATGTTCCTAAGACTTAGATCTAGCTACTGTAAAATTTTGAGAATTTTTGGAATTGATTTGTTATGTGAAAACCCATTGAAACCGAGCTGTTTAAATCTAGATCTTGAAATCTTGGACAGAACTTAGGAATGATCTTGATCACGTTTTTGACATAGGATCTAGGCTGTTTTAGATCTTTGGCCAAACATGAAAGTTGTAGATAAATGTCTTAAGATGATCTCTGTCAAATTTCATTAAATTTGGAGTTGAATTGCTATGGTAGAATTCGAAATCTTTAAACTGTGATGCATTAAACTCGGACAGATTTGTTCTTATGCGAAAAATGGCGATTTTGACCTACTTAGGTATCTCGGATTGAAAACGTTAAAATACGAAAGTTGTAGATCTTGATGTTTCCGAGTCAGATATGAAATTTTGGAATTTTTGGAATTACATCTGATTTTAGACGAATTTTGGAGTAAACTGTGATTTACCGAAACGAAATCTTGAAATCTTGTTGAAACATGGAATTAACCTTTAGGGTTGAAACGAGTTGAGATATTATTTCTAAATAAATACAATTGAAGTCAGATTTTAAAAAAAATTAAATCCCCTTACAAACTTGATAAATTAAAATTAGGGGTGAGTGCTCTGCAGGGTGCCCCCTAACGATTCACTTCGTGCCTTAATGGACGATGGTGACCCCGCGCGCTAAACTTGAGATATGGATTGCCTAAACGGCGAAATATAGAGCCTACACTCTCGTGAATATCCGTATGGGTTTCCCGAGGCTCCGGAGTGGTACTGGGTATGGCTGATACGGTTGCGGCCGCCGGGCTACCGGCTAAACTTGTTGACATCGCGATTTTATCGTGAAACCTTGAAATACAAAATCGGGAATGTAATGGGGATTCTAAACTAAATTAAATTAGATTAAATTATGTTGTTGTCCAATTAAATTATTTAAATGCTTTATTTAAATTATGGCTTTTATGATTAAACCATGTGATATGTGTCATTAAATAGAGCCCTGAGATAAATTATGCTATTGGATATGGATTAGATGAAATTAAATATTATGTTATTATCATGCTTTGTTAAATTATTAAATTTATGGCTTTAAAACCCTACGATCATGCATGTGTTAACTTACTCAGCAATTTTGCTGACCAAAACCATTTTTATTCATTTCCTTACAGAATATGTGGAATGAGCATGTGTGAGCACGATTCATGCATGGGATTTTGGGAAACACTTATTTTGCTTTTAAATTTCGTACTTAGACTATATTATGAACGGGCCTGTTTAACCCGTGTTTTGGCCATGTCGGCCCCTTTTATATTTTCCGCTGCGACATTGTACTAAACTAAATATTTCCGCTGCGCTATGCTATTATTATTTTCGAATTATATTGTATGGGCTATTTTGAATGCTTTAAATATTTTAAATACTGCAATACCTAGCCTTGCATCTCTTTAGTAAGCTCGGAGAAACCGTGTCTTACTAGGGAGATGTGGCGGTGACATCCCGACCTGGGTGACCAAAAACCGGGGTGTTACAGTTTATGATCGTGCGGTAGCAGTTGCACGAGTTCAAGGACTGAAACGGAAACCGGTAGATGAGGACCAAGGACCACAAGGAGAATGCAAGGTGGATAAGGACCATTTCTATGGAAACTCGAACGGACAACATCAAAATGACAATGGGTAGAAAAAGGGGATATCTTCAACCATGGTGACTATGCGCCACCATGTCCAAAGTGCAGTAAACCGCATTATGCGAGAGGAAGCCCTCAGCCTGGAGCATGCCTTCGATGTGGTCGACATGGTCATCGGCTACGTATTTGCCGGACACGGAAGGAGAACATCAACAAGAGAGAGGATGTGACTACTCGACCTAAACAACCACGAAACCCAGACGGTCGAAATGGCAACAACCAAGGGCACTGATACCCTCAGAATAAAGACCAAAACCCGAAACCTCTTGAGAATACTGAATAGGCAGTTATGGGGACATAACTGGAGTCCTAAGGGGGAGAGGATGTGATACCCCATAATAATTTCTCTTTGGAGTTCGACTTGACAAGATGTATCCTAAATCATAAAAAAAAAAAACAAATTCAAATTGTTTTGAACTACGTAATGGCTTGATCCCTTCACAGGGTACGTAGGCAGCTTAGAAATTTGAATTCTAAGTTCAGTCACAAAATAATAAAATAAACAAAAGAATTAACTCTTAGCACAAGAAAAGCCGAAACACAACTTCGAGGACGAAGTTGATTCTTAAAGAGGGTAGACTGTAATACCCGGGAATTTTGCTACATAAAATAAAGAAATAAATAAATAAATAAACAATAAATAAAAATAATAAATAAATAAACATGATAAATAGATAAAGAATCATAAGAGATGAAAAATGGAATTTAAATTAAAAAGGAATTAAAGTTCCGAGGGATCTGTTCTGCACGCAGTTTTATTGAGCTTTTGGGCAGCTTTAGCTTTTATTCTAAAATAAAAGCCTGGTTCTGAACACTAGCTTTTGAGAGCTTTTGGAAGCTTTTTTTAGAAGCTACCTGTAGTAGCGTTAAAAAATAAGCTAAGATTATTTTTAGAGCTTATTTTTTAGCAATCACAATTTTAACCCAATAACCAACCCACTACCCAATAGTCTACATAGATATTTGTCCTTTTATATCACTTCATACATTGTTTCACAGCTACAGATTATTAGATAACCAACCCGGGAAGCCGAAGACAATTTAATCGAATAAATTATTGTAACATCCCGGTTTTTGGTCACCCAGGTCGGGATGTCACCGCCACACCTTCCTAGTAAGACACGGTTTCTCTGGCTTACTAAAGAGATGCAAGGCTAGGTATTTCAGTATTTAAAAACATTTAAAACATTTGCAAACAGCCCATACAATATAGTCTCGAAAATAATAATATTATAGCGCAGCGGAAATAGTATTTAAGTATAATATTGCAGCAGAAATGTAAATACGACCAACATGGTCAAAACACGGGTTAAACAGGCCCGTTTATTCTAATGTCTAATGCAAAAATTTAAATGGTAAAGTTTGCAAAAATATAGTTTCCCCATGCATGAATGTGCTCATGATCATTCCACATACTCTGTAAGGAAAAAGGAAAATAAATGGTTTGGTCAGCACAACTTGCTGAGTAAGTTAACACATGCATGATCGTAGGGTTTAAAAGCCATTAATTTAATAATATCATAAAAGCATGATAATATTCATAACTAATTTAAATAAAGCCATAATTAATTTAAATAAAGCATTAAATAATTTAAAAGACAACAATTTAATATTTAACTATCCCCATTTACTCCCAAGATTTAGTATTTCAAAGTTTCACGATAGCATCGCGATGTCAACAAGTTTAGCCGGAAACCGGCGGCCGCAGCCGTATCTGCCATACCCAGTACCACTCCGGAGCCTCGGGAAACCCATAAGGATATTCACGAGAGTGTAGGCCATATATCTCATGCCATTTTGGCAACATATCTCAATATTTCGCGCGGGGTCACCATCGTCCATATAGGCACGAAGTGAATCGTTAGGAGGGCACCCTGCAGAGCACTCACCCCCTAATTTTAAGGATCAAGTTTGTAAAGGGGATTTCCTAATTTTCAGATTTCATATATTTATTTTAAAGAGTCTTCTACTCGTTTAAACCTTAAAGGCTAGTTTCACCGTTTCAACAAGATTTCAAGATTTGACTCGGTCAACCACAGTTTACTCAAAAATTCATTAAAAATGGAGTTTAATTCCAAACTTTCTGAAATTTTACCACTGACTCAAAAACGTCGAGATGAACAACTTTTATGTTTTAACTTTTTCAATCCAAATACCAAAACAGGTCAAATACATCAATTTTCGTCATAACCTTAATCTGTCCGAAATTCGTATACAACAGTTCAAGATTATCAAGATCTACCATAGCAAATCAACTCCAAATCTAATGAAATTTTACAGAGACCTTCTTAAGACATTTGTCTACAACTTTCATTTTCGGCCAAAGATCTAAATCGGTCTAGAACTAATGTCAAAAATGTGATCAAAATCGGACCTAAGTTCTGTCAAGAATTTCAAGATCCAAGTTTCAGCAGTTCGGTTTCGGGTGGATTTCACATATCAAATCGTCTCTAACAATTCTGAAAATTTTACAGTAGATAGATCTAAGCCTTAGGAACGTTTTTCGTGTTTTAAGTTTTTCCGTTTGAAGTCGTTTTAAGGTTCGGAAAAATTCAACAAAACTGTTGCACCGGTAAAAATCATACGTTGACATATTTTCGAATTCTTGTTTAAACTTTTAGGTTTGAATGTTTTAGTTACTCCGTCTATCCTCTCCGTTCGTCAAGTTCTACGTTCTAGATCCGATTCGGGGTGTAGATAGAAAAAGAAGGAGGTTAGGATTCGTTTTCTAATCGTATATGGAACAAGGATCGGATCGAAGCTTACCACGACGTTAGAGATCTTCAAAATTTTCGTCCAAACAGTCATTGCCTTGGTTTCGTGCCTCCGACGACTCCGGAATTAGGGTTTTCGAACGTATAGAGAGTTGTAGGGTTTTGGAAAAGTGTTCGAAGCTTTCAAGAGGGCTTGTTTATAGGTAAATAAGACCTAGGGGCGTCCAAGGTCTGCCTCTAAGGGTCTTGAGCCGAATGGTGTTCAACCGAAGTCGGAAAATCCGGATTCGGGCGAGTAAATCTCGCACCAAACAAATCTGTGGGGTGGCGCGGCCGTGGCGCGCCCATTGCCCATTGTCCGCGCGGCCACCGCGCGGCTGCCGCCTGGACTTCGGTCCGGGCGGGTCGTGCGATCCGTCGTGCTTTTCCTCCTCTCTTTCGGACTTCTATCCCTTTATGCTCCCGGATTCCGATTTCCGGGGTATCTTCGGGTTTACGGAAATAGGAACCCCGTATAATTTATGTTTGGACTCGAATTCTCGAGTTCATTGGTGTCGGGTTTCGGTGTACAATTTATTTACCTTTATTTAGTTCTTTTTATTTAATTAATTTCTTTTAATTCCTTTTTAAGTTAAATCTCATTTCTCATTTCCTTATCTTTATTTATTTATTTGTCAAATTTATTTATTTTTTGTATTTATTTTATTATTGTTTTATTTATTTAATTATTATTTTATTTTATGTTGGAAAATTCTCGGGTATTACAGTCTACCCTCCTTAAGAATCAACTTCGTCCTCGAAGTTGTGTTTCGGCTTTTCTCGTGCTAAGGTCTTTTGCTTGTTTTGTTATTTTGTGACTGAACTTAGAATTAAAACTTCTAAGCTGCCTACGTACCCTATGAAGGGATCAAGCCATAACGTAGTTCAAAATTTACAAAAATGCACGAAAAATGGATGGTATGACATCCTCTCCCCCATAAGATTGCAGTTATGTCCCCATAACTGTGTCGGTGTCGGTTTGGAATAGTGTCGGGTAGCGTTCTCTCATGTCAGATTCTACCTCCCAAGTTGCCGTCTCACTTTCGTGGTTCGACCAAAGAACCTTAATCATTTTGACGGTTTTGTTCCTCGTTACTCGCTCCTTAGTGTCTAGAATTCGTACTGGGACTTCTTCGTAAGTCAAATCTTCATCGAGTTCAATTATCTCCGGTTGAAGTACATGTGTCGGGTCTGGCACATACTTCTTTAGTTGTGAGACATGGAAGACATTGTGAACTCGATCTAATTGTGGCGGTAAGGCCAGTCGGTAGGCTAAATTTCCGACTCGTTCTAAAATCTCATAAGGTCCTATGTATCGATGACTCAACTTTCCTCGCTTGCCAAAGCGCATCACCCCCTTCATGGGTGATATCTTTAGCATGACCCTATCTCCCACTTGAAATTCTAGGTCTCGTCGTCTCACGTCAGCGTAACTCTTCTGACGGTCTTGAGCGGCTTTCATTTTTCCTTGAATCACTTTGATTTGGTGAGCCATGTCTTCGATAAGTTGTGGTCCCACTACCACTGACTTATCGTTTTCTTCCCAGCTCAACGGGCTTCGGCACTTTCATCCATACAACGCCTCGAAAGGTGCCATGCCAATGCTAGCATGGTAGCTATTATTATAAGAGAATTCGATTAGGGGTAAATGGGATTCCCAATTTCCCTTAAATTCCAACACGCATGCTCTCAGCATGTCTTCTAGTGTTTGGATTGTTCTTTCGGTTTGACCATCCGTCATCGGGTGGAATGCGGTGCTCATTTTGATTTGAGTATCGAGAGCTTTTTGTAATTCTGTCCAAAAGTGAGAGACAAATCTACTGTCTCTATCGAAAATGATGTCATGTGGTACTCCATGTCGTCGTACCACATTATCAATGTAGGCTCGGGCCAATTGGTCCATAGTCCACGTGTCCTTCATCGGGATAAATATGGCTGTCTTCGTTAGCCTATCCACAATCACCCAAATCTTGTTCATGCCTTTAGGTGATCGGGGTAATCCCGAGACAAAGTCCATCGAGATGCTATCCCACTTCCGACTTGGAATCTCTAGTGGTTGCATCAGTCCTAAGGGTTTATGTCGCACTGCCTTAACCTTTTGGCATGTGAGACATTTCGCCACGAAGTGTGCCACTTCCTTCTTCATTCCCGGCCACCAATAGATCTTCTTCAAATCTTTGTAAAGTTTGTCGCCTCCAGGATGCACTGAATATGGCGTGTTGTGCCCTTCCTCCATCAACTTTCGCTTCAACTCGGCACATTCAAGGGGCACGCACCATCTCCCTTTGAAACAAATGGTTCCATCCTCGTGGACAGCAAATCCTATTGCATTTCCTTCGGCAATATACCCCTTTATCTTCTCGAGTTTCGCGTCGCCTGGTTGGGCGAGCTTAATCTCGTCCAATATTGGAGTTTCTACGACCATTGCGTTGATCGTTTCACTCACTGTGCCAGGATGCACAAGTTCCAACTCCAATCTTGCCAACTCCATGTACAATGCCGGCAGAATTACCAACGAGTTCGTCATGTGTTGGGTTTTCCGACTTAGGGCATCGGCTACCACATTCGCCTTCCCCTCGTGGTAGGCTATCTCCAAATCATAGTCCTTAATAAGTTCCAACCACCTTCGCTGTCTCAAATTCAACTCCTTCTGAGTGAATATATATCTCAAGCTCTTGTGGTCGGTGAACATTCGACACATCCGCCCATAAAGATAATGTCTCCATATCTTTAGAGCGAAAACGACCGCTGCCAACTCCAGGTCATGTGTCGGTTAATTCTCCTCGTGAGGTTTCAGTTGGCGTGATGCATACGCTACGACTCTCGAGTCTTGCATCAAGACACAACCTAAACCTTCCTTCGAAGCATCACTATAAACCTCGAAGTCACCATTCTCTGATGGTAGTGTTAATACGGGTGTGGTTGTGAGTCGTTTCTTCAGTTCTTGAAACGCTGTCTCACAAGCCTCTGTCCACACGTACTTTACTCCCTTCTTCAGTAGCTGGGTCAAAGGTCGTGCGATTTTTGAAAAATCCTTCACAAACCGTCTATAGTACCCGGCTAATCCAAGGAAACTCCTTATCTCGGTTTGGCTCTTTGGAGTTGCCCATTCAGTTACGGCAGAAACTTTTGCCGGATCCACTGAAACTCCATCAACGGATACTATATGTCCTAGAAATGCTACCTCCTTCAACCAAAAGTCGCATTTGGACAATTTGCCGTGTAGCTGATTCTTTCGCAAGGTCCCTAACACTTGGTGCAAGTGCTGGGCGTGCTCCTCCTCGTTTTTCGAGTAGATCAGGATGTCATCAATGAACACCACTATGCGCTGATCTAACAGCTCTCGAAATACATTTTTCATGAGGTTCATGAACATTGCCGGGGCATTTGTTAACCCAAAGGATAACACTGTGAACTCGTAGTGACCATATCGAGTTCGAAACGCCGTCTTCGGATTGTCTTTCTCGGCAATTCTCAACTGGTGATACCCAGATCGTAAGTCGATCTTCGAGAATACTGAAGCTCCCTTCAGTTGATCAAATAGATCCTCTATTCTCGGCAAAGGGTATTTATTCTTGATAGTCACTTGGTTTAACCCTCGATAGTCTATACAAAGACGTAATCCTCCGTCTTTCTTCTTAACAAATAAAACCGGTGCTCCCCAGGGGGAAGTACTCGGCCTTATATACCCTTTTCCTAACAGCTCCTCGAGTTGGTCTTTTAACTCCTTCATTTCCAGTGGTGCCATCCGGTACGGAGCTTTTGAGACTGGCTCTGTGCCCGGAATGAGATCTATAGTGAACTCAAGATCTCTCTTAGGTGGCATTCCCGGGATGTCTTCAGGAAACACATCCGGGTATTCTCTTACCACTGGTATGCTATCAACCTTGTTCTCTTCCGCCTCAAGGTTGTGCACGTAGCACGCATATAGCTCATACCCCTTACGCATCAAGTTACTTAGTTTGAGTGCACTAATGATTTTGTTACTCTTCTTAGGGGGCTGAGAGTAAAAGATAACTCTCTTTCCCCTACTTTTTGACAAGGTGATCTTTTGCTTTTGGCATTCGATCACCGCCTTATACTGGGATAACCAATCCATCCCCAGTATGATGTCAAAGTCTCTTAAGTTAAATTCTACTAAGTTCGCGAAGAATTCGACGTTCTTTATCACTATAGGAATTCCGTTATATCGTTCAGAGCAAGATACTACTTCTCCAGAAGGCAATTGAATTCCTAAGCTAATTCTCTCGCACTTAGGTAGATCTAACTCAGGCACTATCCTTGATGCTATGATCGAGCAACTAGCTCCAGAATCAAATAGAACTCTAAGGGGTGTATTCAAAACGTGAAATGTACCTGCCATCACTTCTCCTTGTGCAGGCACGTCCGCTTGGTTAACCACATTGAGCCTCCCCACAGGGCGTCCTTGGTTGCCCTGCTGATTCGCATTCTGCTACTGGTTTTGCTGTTGGTTTTGATTCTCGGTGGCGGAGGTCGTTGGTTCTGGTTCTGATTCGGCGGCCTAAATTGGTTTTGAGGGGGTCTATACCCCTGGTTATTTCTGTTCCGCCCATTTTGGTTCTGAGGCTGTTCTTGCCCCATGACCAAGTCCTCCATTTTCGTTATGTTTTCAAGCCTAGTTCGGCACTCCCGACGTATGTGACCCATTCGACCACATCGGAAGCAGGCGCCCTGTTGAGGGCATCCCCTCGCCAGATGGGGTCGTCCACACCTTGGGCAAGGTGGTACCGGATCTTCTTGGTTGAACCTCCTCCCATTGTTGTTTTGTTGTGACCTATTCGACCCTCTCCGCTGTTCGTTCCTTCCAGTGTTGTTCTCGCTTCTCGAGTCCCGGTTTCTCTTGTCTTGGGGACCCCTGCTGGACTCCCCACTCACCCTTGTCTTCAGTTGCTGCACACGCGCTACTGCCACAGCGCGGTCATACACAGCTTGCAAATCGGGGTAGTGTACCCCCGCGATCACCTCGTGAACAGACAGGCTCAGTCCCATCTCGAACTTTTGAGCCTTCTCCGCATCCGTGGGTACGAGTCTTGGTGCAAACCTCACTAGCTCCTTGAATCGTGTGTAGTACTCTTGTACGGTTTGGCCTCCTTGCTTCCGTGACAGGAATTCTTCGTACATGGCAGCTTTAGTACTCAAGGGACAGAATCGATCCCTGAGTAGTTCCATCATCTCCGTCCACGAGTAGGGCTCGTCATCTTCAGTCAGCTTGGCTTGAGTTGCCTGCCACCAGTCGTCCGCTTCGCCTCCCATGTAGTACGAAGCGACATGGACTCTTTCTCCTTCCGGACATTTGACTGCTCCCAGCAGTTTGTCGAAGGTTCGGATCCATTCTTCTAGTTTGGCTGGATCCTCCTCACCAGCATAGTGGGGTGGCTGGTAGGGATTCACCATTGCCAAGTAGTTAGGGCGAGCTTGGGGCGGAGGTACCGCCGCAGCTTGGCCCTGGTTGACTTGCGCATTCCCTAGCGCAATCAAGACCTCCTCTATCGTCCGAAGACGATCGCCCACATTGTTCGGTGCGGGGGCGTCCTGCGCACCTTGGGGTTGTTCCTCTACAGGTTGGGCCGGTTCCGTGACATTAGGAGGTGTTTCAGTAGGTGTTTCAGTGGTGGTTTGAGGAGCGGGTTGAGTTCTTCCTCTTCCTCTTCCTCTGGGTGCCATTCTGGTACAAATAGGGTGGATTAGGACTTGTGAATTTAACATATAGTCTAAACAATTTCTATAAATGTGTATGTGTTTCGTAATTTCGCACGTGGTGCTCGATCGAACTAAGAAGCGCCGTACGCTTTTTGGGTTTTATTTTAATTTGTTATTTTATTTTAATTTCAATTTTTTTTTTCTGTCGTACGGACAGGTCTGTCTAGATTTTTTTTTCGATTTATCATAAATAAATCGGGCATTTTATTTCCTTGAACGAGATTTTAGTACAAAAGTAGAAATATTTTCCTAGCAAAATAGTATCTACTATAAGTAGAATTCCTAGCGTCTCAAGACGTCCTCCGGTGGGGTAGCGGGATCCTCTTCCGGGTCTTCCTCCTCCGAACTTGGCGGCAGTAGATCGTCAAAGATGGTGTTCAAGTCTTGTCCATGAGCATCGATGTGTTCTTTCAGTATTAGGTTTTGTGTAGTGAGGGTTTGGACTTGGCGTTCGAGTTGGTTTATGCGGTGGTGATCCGTCTCTCTCAAGTTGCCTATGTGGTGCAAATTGGCCTCCAATTGACCCATACGGTATTTCATTTGTTCTATGGTTTGTTGGGAATCAAGATGAACGTTCATCATTTTGATCATCAACTGATTGACTAGCCATCTAGCGCAAGCAAAAGATCTAAGTTAATATTCGCCAAGATTCTAGGTTAAACTTCGCCAAGATTCTAAGTTAAAATTCGCCAAGATTCTAAGTTCTCTACCTAAAAGAGATGCAATATGCAAATGCCAATGATGATTCCCCCCCAAAAATAATTTAATGCACTATATATATATATTTTTCCATGGGTTTTAAAATAAAAATTTTTCCATGGAAATAATACTTTAAAATTTAAAATAAGTCAAAATATTAATAGTAGTTTAAAAATAATAATGGTTTAAAAATAATAGTTTAAAAATAGCCGGGCTCTGATACCAACTTGTAACACCCCGGTTTTTGGTCACCCAGGTCGGGATGTCACTGCCACACCTTCCTAGTAAGACACGGTTTCTCCGGCTTACTAAAGAGATGCAAGGCTAGGTATTTCAGTATTTAAAAACATTTAAAACATTTGCAAACAGCCCATACAATATAGTCTCGAAAATAATAATATTATAGCGCAGCGGAAATAGTATTTAAGTATAATATTGCAGCGGAAATGTAAATACGACCAACATGGTCAAAACACGGGTTAAACAGGCCCGTTTATTCTAATGTCTAATGCAAAAATTTAAATGGTAAAGTTTGCAAAAATATAGTTTCCCCAAGCATGAATGTGCTCATGATCATTCCACATACTCTGTAAGGAAAAAGGAAAATAAATGGTTTGGTCAGCACAACTTGCTGAGTAAGTTAACACATGCATGATCGTAGGGTTTAAAAGTCATTAATTTAATAATGTCATAAAAGCATGATAATATTCATAACTAATTTAAATAAAGCCATAATTAATTTAAATAAAGCATTTAATAATTTAAAAGACAACAATTTAATATTTAACTATCCCCATTTACTCCCAAGATTTAGTATTTCAAAGTTTCACGATAGCATCGCGATGTCAACAAGTTTAGCCGGAAACCGGCGGCCGCAGCCGTATCTGCCATACCCAGTACCACTCCGGAGCCTCGGGAAACCCATAAGGATATTCACAAGAGTGTAGGCCATATATCTCATGCCGTTTTGGCAACATATCTCAATATTTCGCGCGGGGTCACCATCGTCCATATAGGCACGAAGTGAATCGTTAGGAGGGCACCCTGCAGAGCACTCACCCCCTAATTTTAAGGATCAAGTTTGTAAAAGGGATTTCCTAATTTCCAGATTTCATATATTTATTTCAAAGAGTCTTCTACTCGTTTAAACCTTAAAGGCTAGTTTCACCGTTTCAACAAGATTTCAAGATTTGACTCGGTCAACCACAGTTTACTCAAAAATTCATTAAAAATCAAGTTTAACTTTTATGTTTTAACTTTTTCAATCCGAGATACCAAAACAGGTCAAATGCATCAATTTTCGTCATAACCTTAATCTGTCCGAAATTCGTATACAGCAGTTCAAGATTATCAAAATCTACCATAGCAAATCAACTCCTAATCTAATGAAATTTTACAGAGACCTTCTCAAGACATTTATCTACAACTTTCATGTTCGGCCAAAGATTTAAATCGGTCTAGAACTAATGTCAAAAACGTGATCAAGATCGGACCTAAGTTCTGTCAAGAATTTCAAGATCCAAGTTTCAGCAGTTCGGTTTCGGGTGGATTTCACATATCAAATCGTCTCTACAAATTCTGAAAATTTTACAGTGGATAGATCTAAGCCTTAGAAACGTTTTTCGTGTTTTAAGTTTTTCCATTTGAAGTCGTTTTAAGGTTCGGAAAAATTCAACAAAACTATTGCGCTGGTAAAAATCATACGTTGACAGATTTTCAAATTCTTGTTTAAACTTTTAGGTTTGAATGTTTTAGTTACTCCCAAAACCATGTAAGTATTAACTTACAGATTTGTAGATATCCGGGATCGTCTATTTCGAAGGCGTGGCTTCCAGTCCTCCGTCTATCCTCTCCGTTCGTCGAGTTCTACGTTCTAGATCCGATTCGGGGCGTAGAAAGAAAAAGAAGGAGGTTAGGATTCGTTTTCGAATCGTATATGGAACAAGGATCAGATCGAAGCTTACCACGTCGTTAGAGATCTTCAAAATTTTCGTCCAAACAGTCCTTGCCTTGGTTTCGTGCCTCCGACAACTCCGGAATTAGGGTTTTCGAACGTATATAGAGTTGTAGGGTTTTGGAAAAGTTTTCGGAGCTTTCAAGAGGGCTTATTTATAGGTAAATAAGACCTAGGGGCGTCCAAGGTCTGCCTCTAAGGGTCTTGAGCCGAATGGTGTTCAACCGAAGTTGGAAAATCCGGATTCGGGCGAGTAAATCTCGCACCAAACAAATCTATGGGGTGGCGCGGCCGTGGCGCGCCCATTGCCCAATGACCGCGCGGCTGCCGCCGGGACTTCGGTCCGGGCGGGTCGTGTGATCCGTCGTGCTTTTCCTCCTCTCGTTCGGACTTCTATCCCTTTATGCTCCCGGATTCCGATTTCCGGGGTATCTTCGGGTTTACGGAAATAGGAACCCTGTATAATTTATGTTTGGACTCGAATTCTCGAGTTCATTGGTGTCGGGTTTCGGTGTACAATTTATTTACCTTTATTTAGTTCTTTTTATTTAATTAATTTCTTTTAATTCCTTTTTAAGTTAAATCTCATTTCTCATTTCCTTATCTTTATTTATTTATTTGTCGAATTTATTTATTTATTGTATTTATTTTATTATTGTTTTATTTATTTAATTATTATTTTATTTTATGTTGGAAAATTATCGGGTATTACAATTATTACACGGGAACCCGATACTAACGGACTCGATAATTCGAGTCCAAATGTAAATTCAGACCCGAGTAAGATTTAGATAGGGAATTGGAACCCAAAACTGACCCGGAAATCGGAGCCCGAGAACAAGAGGGATAGAAGTCCGAAAGAGAGGAGAAAAGGCTCGACGGATCGCACAACCCGGCCCAGACCGCAGCCTGGACCAAGGCCGCGCGGTCCCCGCGAGCTTTTAAGGGGAAAGATCGCGCCAACCCCGCGCCACTAGTGGCAGTTGCGACGTTCCGCGATTTACTCGCCCGAATCCGGATTTTTCGACTTCGGTTGCTCACCTTGCGGCTCAAGACACCCTAGGGCCGACCTTGGACGTCCCCTAGGTCCCTTACATCTATAAATAACCATCCTAGTCAGCCCCGAACACTTTTCAAACCCTACGAAAAACTATCTACACATCGAGCCTTAATCCCGGAGTCGTCGGAGGCACGAAGCCAAGAGAAGGGACTGACTTGGACGAAATTTGGAGACTTCCATCGTCGTGGTAAGATCTGACCCATTCTTTTTCCATTCTTGATTTAAAAAAGAATCCTAACTTCATCCTTTTTCTATTCTAAACCCCGATCCGGATCTAGAACGAAGAACCCGACGAATCAAGGAGACAAACGGTGGACTGGAAGCCATGCCTTTGAATCGACGAGCCGGAACAACCATAAATCTGTAAGTTAACGCTTACTTTGGTTATGGGCGATTAAAATACATTCGAATACAAAGATCTAAATAAAAACACTAAAAATCTGTCAATAAAAGAAACCGACGGCGCAACGTTTTGCTTTGAATTTTTCAAACCCTTAAAACTGTTCAAACGGAAAAACTTCAAACATGAAAAACGTTCCTAAGACACCGATCTACTTCCTGTAAAAATTTCATTATTTTTGGTTAAAATTTGACCCGAAAACCGAGCTAGAAGAACCTGTTTTTGAATCTGGATCCTGAAACGGGACAGAATTATATCTCGAACTTGTTGGTGATTTTTACGTTAGATATAGACCGATTCAGGATTAGTGTTGAACATAAGAATTGTAGATATATAAGTTTAGAACACCTCCATAAATTTTTGGAATTTTTCGTTAAGATTTGGACCTCCGAATATGAACCGAACCAATCTGCGTCCTTACCGAATTCATGAAAGCTGGCAGAACTTAGTTTCGAGCTTGATCCAAATATTAACCACTGATCCGACGAGAATTAGGCTTTGCGTTCTAAATAAACGTTGTAGATAATTGTCTTAAGCATCTTCCTGTAAAATTTCATCAAAAATGGAGTTAGTTTGCTGTGGTAGATCTCGAAATTTTGAAACTGCTGTGTAAAAATATGGACAGATTAATGTCTTGATGAAAATCTACGTATTTGACTTATTTCCGTAACTCGGATCGAAAAACGTAAAACACAAAACATGTTCGTCTCTGTGTTTTCCAGTCACTGGTCAAATTTCAGAATTTTCGGACCTAAAACTGATTTTTAATTAATTTTGGAGTAAACAGTGGTTTGACAAAGTCAAATTTTGGAAATCTTGTTGAAACGGTGAAATTGGCCTTTAAGGTTTAAACGATTGGGAATTACTTTGAAAAAAAATACACATGAATAATGCTTGCCGAAAGAAAATTGAAATATAATGCTTGTCGAAAGGCAATTGAGATATAATGCTTGCCGAAAGGCAATTGAGATATAATGCTTGCCGAAAGGCAATTGATAAATAAAGCTTGCCGAATGGCAATTGAGATATAAACATGAGACATGAGACATGAAACTAGAAGGGTCGAGAATTGTTCCTTTTAGATTATGCGTTTAAATTATGTCCTACAGTTATACTTCCTCCGTCTCATTATTTTTGTTACATTGCCCTTCGACACACATGCCGAGACACATTTTCAACGGTTAATAACTTAAATTGTGTACAACGAAAAATTATAAAAAGTTCATTGTCTAAAACTACAAGATTAGACGAATCTAACAAGATCTCACTTGACTATGTTTTTTCTTATATAGCTATACTAAAAATTTGAATCAAAGTTAAACAGTGAATAGTGCAAAAAAACCATCCGTAACAAATATGTTGAGACGGAGGTAGTATTACTTTGCAAGCTATATTCATGGTCTTATGAAATCCCTGTCTTTTATTATGCGGTTGAATTGTTATTAGATGAATACATTAAATCATGTCTTGTATGCCTCTGTTTTCTTTAAATATTAAATAATGGCTTTGAAACCCTACGATCATGTATGTGTTAACTTACTCAGCAAGTTATCTGACCCAAAATCATTTCTTTCTTTTTCCTACAGAGCATGTGGATTATACTTGAGCACATACATGCATGGGATTTTTGGGAACACTTTATTTTTAAATTTTGCATTAGACTATAGTATGAACGGGCCTGTTTAACCCGTATTTTGGTCATGTTGGCCCAATTTTAAATTCCGCTGCATTATACATATGTAAATATTACTTTCCGCTGCAACTTTGATATTATGATTTTTAAATTATATTACAACGGGCTGTTTGAATGTTTTAAATTCTGAAAAACCATAGCCTTGCATCTTTTTAGCAAGCTCGAAGAAACCGTATCTTGCTAGGGAGGTGTGGCGGTGACATCCCGACCTGGGTTACCAAAAACTGAGGTGTTACAGAGTGGTATCAGAGCCAGGTTTATTTTTAAATTAGTATTATTATTTTTAAACTATTTGTAACACCCCAGGTTTTGGTAACCCAGGCCAGGATGTCACCGCCACACCTTCCAAGCAAGACGCGAACCATTTCGAGCTCACTTGAAAGATGCAAGGCTAAGTTGTACCAAAATGTTAAAATAAAATCCAATTAAAAATATATCCCGGAATAAAAATAATTTTTTGATGGTTTGTTTAAGTATTCTTCTTTGCGCTTGCGGAAAATAAAATAAAATAAAGTAAGGAAAATACATGTCCATAAAAGAATAAATAATTAAATGTGCGACATGTCTTTGCTAGAATATTTTCCCCTTCCCGATGCATATGCTTGATGCCTTCTCCTCATATCTGTAAAAGAAATAGCACAATATTTATCAGTACAAAAGGTACTGAGTAAGTCAACCCCCACCACACCAAGTGATGGGTTTTAAAATGGGATTTACTCATTTAAAGTATAATTTAAATTTAGCTTAATATAATAAAATACTTGTTAAAAGATTTACATATTTCAATTTAAAAATATAAGCTATACTTTACCACAATAATATTTGTTTCTCCATTGTTCTAGAAAGAGGACACCACAAATAATATTTCACGATTGCAAAGGCAACCTCAACAATATTTCACGATTGCAAAGCAATCTCAATAATATCTCATGATTGCAGGGCAATCCCAATCACAGATGCAATGCAGCGGACTCATACACAGACACACTCCGGAGCCTTAGGCAACCCATACAGATCCACCTAAGAGTGCAGACTCATACATGCATAATATTTCAAATGCTGTCATGGCAAGAGGGGGCGGCTTTTACAGCACACGCCAAGTGCACATATACCCTCCAATATCTCAGGTGGCATCAAACTCAATCTAGTCTAATGGTTTAAAAATAAACTTTTTATTTAATTTAAAATTTTAACTTTTACAAATATTCTTATTTCATTTCTCAATTCTCATGAATATCCAAACAACACATTTTTCAAAGATCTCTCAACACATGGATTCTCATGAGCAATATTTTAATTTCACGGATATTCTTATTTCTCACTTGTCAAAAATCTTATCGTCATTTTTATAAAATATGTTTCTCTTTTGCTTGCCACAATATAACTTCAAAGGGTTTTCCTATAAAATCATCTTTCATAAAATCCATAGTCATGATCCATATATATACTCATTTAAAATACACAAATTTCCATACATCCATAAAGAATATATATTTAGTTAGTCAGGAATAAGATATATATATATATACACACACGTTTCCTATCACATATTTCCATAAATAATCCATAGGATTAGCCAATTCTTTCAAATTCGATATGTTCAGACACAGCAGAAAGATGGGCGAGTTTAAAAATGCAAACGGAAGGCGATTGCTATGAAATTTGGATTGGAGATAGCCAAGACATAGAGGATCAATTCTCATGAAGACACCTTTCCAAAATAAGTAACGGAAATGGTTCAAAAAGATGGAACTTTCCAAACGTAAAAAGCGGACAGACTGTGTTCAATTTTTTTTAAGGTTAAAACCAGACGCGATTTGGGGGTCCAAAAGGCATCCAAAATTCATGAAATTTAAACCACATAATCTTGAAGATGTGAGGAATAACTCTTGTGAAGAACATATTCGGAGATCAGGTCCTTAAAAGATTCGAAATTACAGATTCAAAAAGTTGCGCAGGAATGACCAAAACTGACAGATTGAACAATTGAGTTAAGGATGATGGATTTCGAATTTATACACTTAAAAACCAAGGATTGGGATCTTCAAAACATGATATAATGAGAGTTAACTTACTGTAGGAATACTCAGGAGTGATGGATTTCAGTTTTGGACTGTTACGGAAGAAGAAATCAGATTGCACTATCCATAAAAACCTCGAATCGGATGGAACCTTGAACAACGTAAGAAATGATCAGATTTTACTTCTAAGAATAAGTCATATAACCATGGAATTGACTTAGAATGTAATTTAACTTACTATACTAAATGTTGGTGACAGAAAAATTCGAAAGTGACAACTGCAATATTTTGAGAATCAGACACGAAAGCACAAAGTCGGCTACACTTCGGCAAGATGACGGAAGTCATATTTGCTTCCAATAAAATCTGAATCAATACACGGGAAATATAAGAAGGAATCGACCAACTGTGTCAAATATTCGAAGCAGTGGATGTGGAGAAATAGGTGGTTACTATTAGAACAAACCTGCATCAAAATTAGACACTCACAACACACTGTCGTCCTCTTTCCCTCTCTCTCGGATATGCTGAACACTTGCAAGGTGATTTGATTAGATAGTGGAGACTTGATAAATGGAATGTGAAGGGTGGTAGATAGGTAAGGATTATAATTCTAACGGTTCCTATAAATTAAAGCATAATTATCCTAATTGATTATAGGCAGCCTGACGTTCCAACGCTTGTAAAAACTTTATCCAAGAATAAGTTGCTTCATGCCACCATTATGTAATGCTTGGTCAAAAATTATTATCCTAATTTACTCTACCGTGCATTACTCCATTCCCAATTCAAATTCTAGGGTCAGGTAGTGTCATGGCCTTTGTGAATAATAAAAATAGTACTTATTATGAATTAAAACCAATTGGAATGTTAGCAAGTAATGGGAAAAGTGGTCATATAGATTAAATAATACATTTTTAAATATGGAATTATGAGGTATTACAATCCACCCTACTTAAAAATCAACTTCGTCCTCGAAGTTGCGTATCATACTAAGGTTTCTTGTAACCTTATCAACAAATTCTCGGGTATTACAATCTACCCACCTTAAGAATCAACTTCGTCCTCGAAGTTGCGTAGTTCAAATGGTTCTAAAGTATAGCATCATTGGACAGTGGTTAAACATGGTGCCCTTGCCATGTGCATTAGCTAAGTTGTCATGATTCTCTTCCAACTTAATCCTCAAAACGTATTACTCCTCAATCCAATGTCCAAGGGTAACCAAAACTCATATACTATACTAGGTTGCTCCATAAGTCATAACATAGTGTCTAGGGGAAGAGCTACACGATAGGAACGAAAAAGGCAGGAAATCGATAAGTGCAAAATGATGAATATAAATATTAACTAGACAAGGGGAGGAAAATAAAATTCCAATCCTCCTCCTGGATTTATCGAAGTTCTCATCAGCATAACAAGTCAAGACTAATTCTACGAGATAATATCGGGCAAAGAGGAGAGATCGATCAGGGGCGAGCAAGATCTAAGACTAAGTCAATCTAAGATTCATATTCAACATACTTTAATAATAATATTTAATAATAACCATAACAATACATGTCATGTATGCATATGAAACCCCCCAAAAATTTTCATGCAATTGATTAAAACTTGTCACACTAAAAACATAGTAATAATTTTTATTATTTCATTCCATGGGGTTTTAAAATATTTTCCATGGAAATAATATCTTAAAAATAATTAAAAATTTTGGACCTCTATAATGGGTCGAAAATAATACCCTTAATATATATATATATTAATTTTTTCCGGGCTCTGATACCACTTTGTAACACCCCGGTTTTGGTAACCCAGGCCAGGATGTCACCGCCACACCTTCCAAGCAAGACGCGAACCATTTCGAGCTCACTTGAAAGATGCAAGGCTAAGTTGTACCAAAATGTTAAAATAAAATCCAATTAAAAATATATCCCGGAATAATAATAATTTTTTGATGGTTTGTTTAAGTATTCTTCTTTGCGCTTGCGGAAAATAAAATAAAATAAAGTAAGGAAAATACATGTCCATAAAAGAATAAATAATTAAATGTGCGACATGTCTTTGCTAGAATATTTTCCCCTTCCCGATGCATATGCTTGATGCCTTCTCCTCATATCTGTAAAAGAAATAGCACAATATTTATCAGTACAAAAGGTACTGAGTAAGTCAACCCCCACCACACCAAGTGATGGGTTTTAAAATGGGATTTACTCATTTAAAGTATAATTTAAATTTAGCTTAATATAATAAAATACTTGTTAAAAGATTTACATATTTCAATTTAAAAATATAAGCTATACTTTACCACAATAATATTTGTTTCTCCATTGTTCTAGAAAGAGGACACCACAAATAATATTTCACGATTGCAAAGGCAACCTCAACAATATTTCACGATTGCAAAGCAATCTCAATAATATCTCATGATTGCAGGGCAATCCCAATCACAGATGCAATGCAGCGGACTCATACACAGACACACTCCGGAGCCTTAGGCAACCCATACAGATCCACCTAAGAGTGCAGACTCATACATGCATAATATTTCAAATGCTGTCATGGCAAGAGGGGGCGGCTTTTACAGCACACGCCAAGTGTACATATACCCTCCAATATCTCAGGTGGCATCAAACTCAATCTAGTCTAATGGTTTAAAAATAAACTTTTTATTTAATTTAAAATTTTAACTTTTACAAATATTCTTATTTCATTTCTCAATTCTCATGAATATCCAAACAACACATTTTTCAAAGATCTCTCAACACATGGATTCTCATGAGCAATATTTTAATTTCACGGATATTCTTATTTCTCACTTGTCAAAAATCTTATCGTCATTTTTATAAAATATGTTTCTCTTTTGCTTGCCACAATATAACTTCAAAGGGTTTTCCTATAAAATCATCTTTCATAAAATCCATAGTCATGATCCATATATATACTCATTTAAAATACACAAATTTCCATACATCCATAAAGAATATATATTTAGTTAGTCAGGAATAAGATATATATATATATACACACACGTTTCCTATCACATATTTCCATAAATAATCCATAGGATTAGCCAATTCTTTCAAATTCGATATGTTCAGACACAGCAGAAAGATGGGCGAGTTTAAAAATGCAAACGGAAGGCGATTGCTATGAAATTTGGATTGGAGATAGCCAAGACATAGAGGATCAATTCTCATGAAGACACCTTTCCAAAATAAGTAACGGAAATGGTTCAAAAAGATGGAACTTTCCAAACGTAAAAAGCGGACAGACTGTGTTCAATTTTTTTTAAGGTTAAAACCAGACGCGATTTGGGGGTCCAAAAGGCATCCAAAATTCATGAAATTTAAACCACATAATCTTGAAGATGTGAGGAATAACTCTTGTGAAGAACATATTCGGAGATCAGGTCCTTAAAAGATTCGAAATTACAGATTCAAAAAGTTGCGCAGGAATGACCAAAACTGACAGATTGAACAATTGAGTTAAGGATGATGGATTTCGAATTTATACACTTAAAAACCAAGGATTGGGATCTTCAAAACATGATATAATGAGAGTTAACTTACTGTAGGAATACTCAGGAGTGATGGATTTCAGTTTTGGACTGTTACGGAAGAAGAAATCAGATTGCACTATCCATAAAAACCTCGAATCGGATGGAACCTTGAACAACGTAAGAAATGATCAGATTTTACTTCTAAGAATAAGTCATATAACCATGGAATTGACTTAGAATGTAATTTAACTTACTATACTAAATGTTGGTGACAGAAAAATTCGAAAGTGACAACTGCAATATTTTGAGAATCACACACGAAAGCACAAAGTCGGCTACACTTCGGCAAGATGACGGAAGTCATATTTGCTTCCAATAAAATCTGAATCAATACACGGGAAATATAAGAAGGAATCGACCAACTGTGTCAAATATTCGAAGCAGTGGATGTGGAGAAATAGGTGGTTACTATTAGAACAAACCTGCATCAAAATTAGACACTCACAACACACTGTCGTCCTCTTTCCCTCTCTCTCGGATATGCTGAACACTTGCAAGGTGATTTGATTAGATAGTGGAGACTTGATAAATGGAATGTGAAGGGTGGTAGATAGGTAAGGATTATAATTCTAACGGTTCCTATAAATTAAAGCATAATTATCCTAATTGATTATAGGCAGCCTGACGTTCCAACGCTTGTAAAAACTTTATCCAAGAATAAGTTGCTTCATGCCACCATTATGTAATGCTTGGTCAAAAATTATTATCCTAATTTACTCTACCGTGCATTACTCCATTCCCAATTCAAATTCTAGGGTCAGGTAGTGTCATGGCCTTTGTGAATAATAAAAATAGTACTTATTATGAATTAAAACCAATTGGAATGTTAGCAAGTAATGGGAAAAGTGGTCATATAGATTAAATAATACATTTTTAAATATGGAATTATGAGGTATTACAATCCACCCTACTTAAAAATCAACTTCGTCCTCGAAGTTGCGTATCATACTAAGGTTTCTTGTAACCTTATCAACAAATTCTCGGGTATTACACTATTAGATTATTATTTTTAAACTATTATTTTTTAACCATGATTATGTTTAAATTATTATGGTCTTAATTAAAGAAGCCCAAATTGTTATTTTTAATTTTAAAAAAATTTCCTAGCCCAAATTATTTTTGAGCCCAAATGGTAATTATTTTTGACCCAATATAGAGAGGTCCAAGGATTTTAACTACTATTTTAAATTTTTAAAGCATTAGTTACATGGAATAAGTTTTTAAAACCCATGGAAATTAGAAAAATATATATATATATATATATAGTGCATGAATTATTTTGGGGGGAAATCATCATCTGCATGTGCATACCACATTTTTTCTATACCTTAGAGAACCTAGAAGCGATATGTTCTAACTTAGACCTTTTGCTTGCACTAGATGACTTAGACGCTTGACATCAAATTAGGAACGCTAACTAGAGACTGATCTTGCCTTAGTTCTAGATCGCGTTCATCTAAGCGCACGCCTAAGCATAACAACTCTCGGCCTTAGCCATTCCTATCCTTGTACGAATTAGAGAATTTCCTTATGTGGAGACAATAAAAAATCAAGTTTTTATTAAAACACTATTTATTCCAAAAAAAAAAAAAACCTTGTTTGGTTTTCCAAACAACAAATCCGAAAATTCGAAATTAGAAATTCACGTAACGTCTTGTTCAAGCGATCTATCTAAACTCTGATAAGCTAATCTATACACGTGTATAACAGAAAATGGCACCTAGGAGAAAACCGAGGAAGGAAAGTCCAAACGGCACTGACGCTAACCTCCCCAGCGTGGCCGATAACAATGAGACCCCTCAAAACCTAGGAGAACGAGTACCTCCTGCACCCAACAACATGGAAGAACGTCTAAGGACTATGGAGAAAGTCCTTGTAGCATTAGGAAATGCTGAGGTGCATAGGGCACAACCAACAGTACCTCCGCCAGTAGCCCGAGTCAACTACTTGGCGTTAGTAAACCCCTCCAACCCACCCCATTATGACGGCCAAGAGGATCCGGCCAAATTGGAAGGTTAGATCCGTACCTTTGATAAGCTCTTGAATGCTATCAAATGCCCTGATGAGGAGAAGATACACGTCGCGACCTACTACCTAGGAGGCGAAGCCGATGAGTGGTGGCAAAATCTCCAAGCGAATTCAGAGGAAAACGAGGAAGCCTACACCTGGGAGGAACTTAAGGAATCCTTGCGGGAAAGATTCTACCCACTGAGCACCAAGACAACGAAGTACGAGGAATTCATCAACTTAAAGCAAGGTGCACAGACGGTGCAAGAATACTACAGCAAATTCAAGGAATTGGTACGATATGTTACGAGGATAGTACCAACCGACTCTGACAAGGCTTAGAAATTCGAGATGGGTCTGAACCTTAGTATCCGGGAGATACTTGCAGTAGGACAATTCACGAACCTGCAGACGGTTTATGATCGTGCGGTAGCAGTTGCACGAGTTCAAGGACTGAAACGGAAACCGGTAGATGAGGCTAACCAAGGACCACAAGGAGAATGCAAGGTGGATAAGGACCATTTCTATGGAAACTCGAACGGACAACATCAAAATGACAATGGGGAGAAAAAGGGGATGGTCTTCAACCATGGTGACTATGCGCCACCATGTCCAAAGTGCGATAAACCGCATTATGCGAGAGGATGCCCTCAGCCTGGAGCATGCCTTCGATGTGGTCGACATGGTCATCGGCTACGTAATTGCCGAACACGGAAGGAGAACATCGACAAGAGAGAAGATGTGACTACTCGACCTAAACAACCACGAAACCCAGACGGTCAAAATGGGAACAACCAAGGGACCGATACCCTCAGAATAAAGACCAAAACCCGAAATCTCTTGAGAATACTGAATAGGCAGTTATGGGGACATAACTGGAGTCCTAAGGGGGAGAGGATGTGATACCCCATAATAATTTCTCTTTGGAGTTCGACTTGACAAGATGTATCCTAAATCATAAAAAAAAAAATTCAAATTGTTTTGAACTACGTAATGGCTTGATCCCTTCACAGGGTACGTAGGCAGCTTAGAAATTTTAATTCTAAGTTCAGTCACAAAATAATAAAATAAACAAATGAATTAACTCTTAGCACGAGAAAAGCCGAAACACAACTTCGAGGACGAAGTTGATTCTTAAGGAGGGTAGACTGTAATACCCGGGAATTTTGCAACATAAAATAAATAAATAAATAAATAAACAATAAATAAAAATAATAAATAAATAAACATGATAAATAGATAAAGAATCATAAGAGATGAGAAATGGAATTTAAATTAAAAAGGAATCATAGTTCCGAGAACCCGGGAAGCCGAAGACAATTTAATCGAATAAATTGTTACACGGGAACCCGATACTAACGGACTCGATAATTCGAGTCCAAATGTAAATTCAGACCCGAGTAAGATTTAGATAGGGAATTGGAACCCAAAACTGACCCGGAAATCGGAGCCCGAGAACATAGAGGGATAGAAGTCCGAAAGAGAGGAGAAAAGGCCCGACGGATCGCACGACCCGGCCCAGACCGCAGCCTGGACCAAGGCCGCGCGGTCCCCGCGCGCTCCCAAGGGGAAAGACCCCGCCAACCCCGCGTCACTAGCGGCAGTTGCGACGTGAATCCGGATTTTTCGACTTCGGTTACTCACCTTGCGGCTCAAGACACCCTAGGGCCGACCTTGGACGTCCCCTAGGTCCCTTACATCTATAAATAACCATCCTAATCAGCCCCGAACTCTTTTCAAACCCTATGAAAAACTCTCTACACATCGAGCCCTAATCCCGGAGTCGTCGGAGGCACGAAGCCAAGAGAACGGACTGACTTGGACAAAATTTGGAGACTTCCATCGTCGTGGTAAGATCTGACCCATTCTTTTTCCATTCTTTATTCAAAAACGAATCCTAACTTCATCCTTTTTCTATTCTAAACCCCGATCCGGATCTAGAACGAAGAACCCGACGAATCAAGGAGACAAACGGTGGACTGGAAGCCACGCCTTTGAATCGACGAGCCGGAACGACCATAAATCTGTAAGTTAAAGCTTACTTTGGTTATGGGCGATTAAAATACATTCGAATACAACGATCTAAATAAAAACCCTAAAAATCTGTCAATAAAAGAAACCGACGGCGCAACATTTTGCTTTGAATTTTTCGAACCCTTAAAACTATTCAAACGGAAAAACTTCAAACACAAAAAATGTTCCTAAGTCACCGTTCTACGTCCTGTAAAAATTTCATAATTTTTGGTTAAAATTTGGTACTTGAAAACCGAGCTAGAAGAACCTGTTTTGAATCTGGATCCTGAAACGGGACAAAATTATATCTCGAACTTGTTGGTGATTTTTACATTAGATATAGACCGACTCAGGATTAGTGTTGAACATAAGAATTGTAAATCTATAAGTTTAGAACACCTCCGTAAATGTTTGGAATTTTTCGTTAAGATTTGAACCTCCGAATATGAACCGAACCGATCTGCGTCCTTACCGAATTCATGAAAGCTGACAGAATTTAGTTTCAAGCTTGATCCAAAGATTAACCTCTGATCCGAGGAGAATAAGGCTTTGCGTTCTAAATGCAAGTTGTAGATAATTGTCTTAAGCATCTCCCTGTAAAATTTCATCAAATTTGGAGTTAGTTTGCTATGGTAGATCTCGAAATTTTGAAACTGCTGTGTAAAAATTCGGACAGATTAATGGCTTGATGAAAATCTACATTTGTGAATTATTTCTGTAACTCGGATCGAAAAACTTAAAACATAAAACTTGTTTGTCTCTGTGTTCTCAAGTCACTGGTCAAATTTCAGAATTTTCGAACTTAATCCTACTTTTTAATTAATTTTGGAGTAAACAGTGGTTTGACAAAGGCAAATTTTAAAAATCTTGTTGAAACGGTGAAATTGGCCTTTAAGGTTTAAACGATTGGGAATTACTTTGAAATAAAATACACATGAATAATGCTTGCCGAAAGGCAATTGAAATGTAATGCTTGCCGAAAGTCAATTGAGATATAATGCTTGCCGAAAGGCAATTGAGATATAATGCTTGCCGAAAGGCAATTGAGATATAATGCTTGCCGAAAGGCAATTGATAAATAAAGATTTCCGAAAGGCAATTGATAAATAAAGCTTGCCGAATGACAATCGACATTAAACATGAGACATGAGACATGAAACTAGAAGGCTCGAGAATTATTCCTTTTAGATTATGCTTTTAAATTATGTCCTACAGTTATATTACTTTGCAAGCTATATTCTTGGTCTTATGAAATTCCTGTCTTTTAAATTATGCGGTTGAATTGTTATTAGATGAATACATTAAATCATGTCTTGTATGCCTGTGTTTTCTTTAAATATTGAATAATGGCTTTGAAACCCCACGATCATGTATGTGTTGACTTACTCAGCAAGTTGTGCTGACCCAAAATCATTTCTTTCTTTTTCCTACAGAGCATGTGGATTATACTTGAGCACGTACATGCATGGGATTTTTGGGAGCACTTTATTTTTAAATTTTGCATTAGACTATAGTATGAACGGACCTTTTTAACCCGTATTTTGGCCGTGTTGGCCCAATTTTAAATTCTGCTGCATTATACATATGTAAATATTACTTTCCGCTGCAACTTTGATATTATGATTTTTAAATTATATTACAATGGGCTGTTTGAATGTTTTAAATTCTGAAAAACCATAGCCTTGCATCTCTTTAGCAAGCTCGGAGAAACCGTGTCTTGCTAGGGAGGTGTGGCGGTGACATCCCGACCTGGGTTACCAAAAACCGGGGTGTTACAAATGTGCCGATCAAGTCATGAGAAGATGTGTTGAGGAAGGTGAGTTTCAATCAATTCTAGCTTTTTGTCACTCTATGGCATGTGGTGGACACTTTGGATCTCAAAGAACGGCTAGAAAGGTGTTGGAAAGTGGTTTCTTTTGGCCTACTCTTTTCAAAGATGCTCATGCTTTTTGCAAATCATGTGGTCGTTGTCAACGAGTATGTAATATTTCTTCCCGTAATCAAATGCCCCAGACTCCAATGTTATTTGTTGAAATTTTTGATGTGTGGGGTATTGATTTCATTGGACCTTTCCCAACTTTATTTGGATATCTTTATATTCTTTTAGCTGTTGATTATGTTTCGAAGTGGGTGGAAGCTAAGGCCACCCGAACTAATGATTCGAAAGTGGTTGCAGATTTCATCAAGTCTAACATATTTTCGCGCTTTGGAACGCCAAGAGCTACTGTGAGTGACAGGGGAACCCACTTCTGTAACAAGACCATCTCGGCCCTATTTAAGAAGTATGGTGTTCTTCATAAGGTGTCTACTTCTTACCACCTGCAGACTAATGGACAAGCTGAAGTTTCTAATCGAGAGGTCAAGTCGATGTTGGAGAAAACTGTTCAACCGAACAGAAAGGATTGGAGCTTAAGGCTAGGTGATGCTTTATGGGCGTATCGTACTGCGTACAAAACGCCTATAGGGATGTGATAATGTCCAGAAATGTCCATTATTTTCAATTCATTTCCGTGTCTGAAACGGGCATTTGATCGCATTTCGGTCTTATATTAAATAAGAAAGCAGTTGAATTGGACTGATTTATGCATAATGGTAAAAATAATAAGCTGGTATGAAAAATGCATAAATATGTAATTTCATTACACATTTATGTCAGAAAAATCCAAAAACATGAGAAAAAGAAAAGAAAAGAAAAAGGAATGAAAAAGATGGAAAAAGAAATGAAATTCCACAAAAATGCATCTTTATAGGTATGACGCCAAGCCCTCTATGACGCCAACCTTCCATGTCATGAGAGCAAAGGATCTGCGTCATGAGCCAAGAACCAAAGGACCGAACGAGAACTAACCCTTGACGTCAAACCAAAGGCATGACGCCAATGGATTGCGTTATGGGTGGAGTTCCGAGTCATTGGAGACAATCCAGAAGGCTTGACGCAAACCAACCCTTGACATCAAGCAAGCTTTGCATGTAACACCCGAGAAAAACAAATTCAAATTGTTTTGAACTACGTTATGACTTGATCCCTTCACAGGGTACGTAGGCAGCTTGGAAATTTAAATTCTAAGTTCAGTCACAAAATAAATCACAAAATAAATCACAAAATAAAAATATAACCAAAAGTATCCTAACGTTTAACTGGAGTAAACCGAAACACAACTTCGAGGACGGATTTGATTCTTAAGGGGGGTAGACTGTAATACCCGGGAAAAACATTAAGAGGAATCGGAACTAATTTAACTAGATTAATTATGGCACGGAAATGTTACGAGCGTTAACCTGAGTTCGTAACGAATTTACGATAGAGATTTCGAACCGGAAACGACCCGAGGAGTCGAGCCAAACACGTAGAGGATAGAAAACCGATAGAGAAAAGAAGAAAAGACCCGACGGACCACACAAACCGCCGAACCGGCCGGTCCGGCCGTCACGCGCCCTCCCGCGCGCCGGCGTGCGGCCACCGCGCGGCATGAGGGAGACGCGTTCCAGAACTGGTCGCGCGTGCTCCTCGCGGACAAACCTATACGTGCGCGTCACCACCGCGCCAGAGGTGGAGGAGGTGTAAACTTTCCTTCCATAGCGATTTTCTTGCCAAAAATCCGACCTCTATTAGTGGCAAGCCGATCACAGTATTAAGGAAGGGCATAAGGTCGGTTATGGGCGCCCCCTATCCATTATTTTCAGAAAACAAACCCTAGACTCTCCCATCCTTCCTCTCCAAGCCGAAAAACCCTTCGAGTTCACTTTCCGGCGAGTATTCTGGCGAAGACGGGACAATCGGGACGAAGCCTCTGCCATCTAGAACCTTGGTAAGTCATATTATAGTGTTTAAGTCGTCCATAAGTCTTAAAAACTCGAAATCTAACCATCTTTCCTTTGCTACGATTTCACGTCGGGGGACGAACAAAAAGCGATCGGAGAAGTTGGCTGTTCGTCGCTACCTTAGAACGTCCGGAAATCCCTTACAGCAACCCTATTCTCTAACTAAGTAAGTTAAGACCTTACTCTTCAATTTTTGTGGTTTGTTGTCGTTTGAATTAAAAGATCTAGACACGTAACTAAAATCGGTTTTCAAAAACCCTATTTTCGACCAATTTTAATAACTCGACCAAAACTCTATATTCGGGAATTCAAACCAAAAACTTCTCAACATAGATTTTGTTCATAAGACTCTAATCTACCTTGTGTCAAAATGTAATACCCGAGAATTTTCCATCATAAAATAAAACAATAATTAAATAAATAAATACTAGATAAAATAAATACCATAAATAAATAAATAAATCCAGCAAATAAAAGAAGTAAATAAAGATAAGGAAATGAGAAATGAGATTTTTACTTAAAAAGGAATTAAAGGAATTTAATTAAATAAAAGGATGGATTAAAGGTAAATAAATGGTACACCAAAACCCGACACTAATGAACTCGAGTATTCGAGTCCAAAACATCCAATTAGACCCGAGAATAAATGTAGAGAGAAAGTAGAAACCCGAATATACCCCGGAAATCGGAATTCGGGAGCATAGAGGGATAGAAACCCGAAAGAGAGGCGGAAAGGCACGACGGATCGCACGACCCGCCCGGACCGAAGTCCAGGCGAGAGTCGCGCGGTGGCCGCGCGGTGAAGGGGGATTCGCCCGTTGCGTGAATCTCTCGCCCGAACGCGGATTTTTCGACTTTCGGTTGAACATCTCTCGACTCAAGATCCTTTAGGTCAGATGTGGACGCCCTAGGGCTTGGGAAATCTATAAATAAAGCCCTCGGGAGCCCCAAACAAGTTTACAAAACCCTACAACCTTCTATACGTTCGAAACCCTAAAATTCGGAGTCAACGGAAAGCACCAAACGGAGGCAGCAGCTTTGGACGAAAATCCAAGGATCTCCAAACGTTGTGGTAAGCTCTAGCCCGATAAATCTTTTCACGTATCAATCCGAAAACGGATTCTAACTTCGGTTCTTTTCTTTCTACGCCCCGTATTGAATCTAGATCGTAGAACTCGACGAACGGAGAGGAGAAGCGGTGATCTGGAAGCCACGCCTCCGAATTAAACACCCCCGACGTTTATAAACTCAGTAAGTTAACTCTTACATGGTTTTAGGATGAATTAAAACATTCAAAACTAAAAGATTATCAAGAAACTGTAAATCTGTCAATCTAAACTTTCTATCGGCGCAACAGATTTGATGAATTTTTCCGAACCTTAAAACGAACTCAAACGAAAAAACTTAAAACACGAAAAACGTTCCTAAGACTTAGATCTAGCTACTGTAAATGTTTGAGAATTTTTGGAATTGATTTGATATGTGAAAACCCACCGAAACCGAACTGTTGGAATCTAGATCTTAAAATCTTGGACAGAACTTAGGAATGATCTTGATCACGTTTTTGACATAGGATCTAGGCTGTTTTAGATCTTTGGCAAAACATGAAAGTTGTAGATAAATGTCTTAAGATGATCTCTGTCAAGTTTCATTAAATTTGGAGTTGAATTGCTATGGTAGAATTCGAAATCTTTAAACTGTGACACATTAAACTCGGACAGAATTATTCTTATGCGAAAATTGGTGATTTTGACCTACTTAGGTATCTCGGATCGAAAACGTTAAAACACGAAAGTTGTAGATCTTGATGTTTCCGAGTCAGATATGAAATTTTGGAATTTTTGGAATTAAATCTGATTTTAGACGAATTTTAGAGTAAACTGTGGTTTACCGAAACGAAATCTTGAAATCTTGTTGAAACATGGAATTAACCTTTAGGGTTGAAACGAGTTGAGATATTATTTTTAAATAAATACAATTGAAGTCAGATTTTAAAAATTAAATCCCCTTACAAACTTGATAAATTAAAATTAGGGGTGAGTGCTCTGCAGGGTGCCCCCTAACGATTCACTTCGTGCCGTAATGGACGATGGTGACCCCGCGCGCTAAACTTGAGATATGGATTGCCTAAACGGCGAAATATAGAGCCTACACTCTCGTGAATATCCGTATGGGTTTCCCGAGGCTCCGGAGTGGTACTGGGTATGGCTGATACGGTTGCGGCCGCCGGGCTACCGGCTAAACTTGTTGACATCGCGATTTTATCGTGAAACTTTGAAATACCAAATCGGGGATGTAATGGGGATTCTAAATTAAATTAAACTAGATTAAATTATATTGTTGTCCAATTAAATTATTTAAATGCTTTATTTAAATTATGGCTTTTATGATGATCCATGTGATATGTGTTATTTAATAGAGCCCTGAGATAATTTAGGCTACTGGACACTTGATTAGATTAAATTATATATTATGTTATTATCATGCTTTTGTTAAATTATTAAATTAATGGCTTTTAAACCCTACGATCATGCATGTGTTAACTTACTCAGCAATTTTGCTGACCAAAACCATTTTTATTCCTTTCCTTACAGAATATGTGGAATGAGCATGTGTGAGCACGATTCATGCATGGGATTTTGGGAAACACTTATTTTGCTTTTAAATTTCGTACTTAGGCTATATCATGAACGGGCCTGTTTAACCCGTGTTTTGGCCATGTCGGCCCTTTTTATATTTTCCGCTGCGATACTGTACTAAACTAAATATTTCCGCTGCGCTATGCTATTGTTATTTTCGAATTATATTGTATGGGCTATTTTGAATGCTTTAAATGTTTTTAAATACTGCAATACCTAGCCTTGCATCTCTTTAGTAAGCTCGGAGAATCCGTGTCTTACTAGGGAGATGTGGCGGTGACATCCCGACCTGGGTGACCAAAAACCGGGGTGTTACAAGTTGGTATCAGAGCCCGGCTTATTTTTAAATTAGTATTTTTAAACCTATTATTATTATTATTTTTAAACTATTATTTTTAAACCATTATTATTTTTGAATTATTATTGAAGCCAAATTATTATTTTGAAAGTGTCCTAGCCCAAATTATTTTTGAGCCCAAATGATAATTATTTTGACCCAATATAGAGGTCCAAGAATTTTAACTATTATTTTTAAATTTTTAAAGCATTATTTCCATGGAAATGAATTTCTATTTTAAAACCCATGGAAAAAAAAATATATAGTGCATGAATTATTTTTGGGGGGAAATCATCATCTGCATGTTGCATCTCTGCTATGAACCTAGAATCTTGGCGAAACTTGAACTTAGCATCTTGGCGAAACTTGAACTTAGCATCTTGGCGAAACTTGAACTTAGCATCTTGGCGAAACTTGAACCTAGAATCTTGGCGAATTGAACTTAGAATCTTGGCGAATATTAACTTAGATCTCTTGCTTGCGCTAGATGGCTAGTCAAGACATGATGCAGTTGATGGTCAGGATGATGAGTGTTCATCTCGATTCCCACCAAACCCTAGAGCAAATGAAGTACCGTATGGCTCAATTGGAGGCTGATTTACATCACATGGGCAACTTGAGAGAGGCGGATCATCACCGCATAAACCAACTCGAGCGCCAAGTCCAAACCCTCACTACACAAAACTTAATACTAAAGGAATACATTGATGCCCACGGGCAAGACTTAAACACTATCTTTGACGAGCTGACGCCGCCGAGTTCGGTGGAGGAAGATCCGGAGGAAGATCCTGCTACCCCACCGGAGGACGTCATGAGACACTAGAGATTCTATTGTTAGATGTTATTTTGCTAGGAAAAATATCGCTACTTTTGTACTAAAATTTCTTTTGAGGAAATAAAATGCCCGATTTATTTTTTTTTAAATCGAAACAAAACAAAACAAATTAAAATGAAACCCCCGAGGCGTCGTATACTTCTTAATTCGAACAAAGCACCACGTGCTAAATTGCAATACACATATACATTTATGTAAATTGCTTAGACTATATACTAAATTCACAAAGTCCTAATCTATCCTATTTGTACCAGAATGGCACCCAGAGGAAGAGGAAGAGGCAGAACCCAAACCGCTCCCCAAACCACCACTGAAACACCCACTGAAACACCACCAAACGTCACTGAACCGATTCAACCTGAGATGGAACAACCCCAAGGTGCGCAGGACGCCCCCGCACCGAACAATGTGGGCGACCGTCTTAGGACGATAGAGGAAGTGTTGATTGCGCTCGGAAACGCGCAAGTCAACCAGGGTCAAGCTGCGGCGGTACCTCCGCCCCAAGCTCGCCCTAACTACCTGGCGATGGTGAATCCTTACCAGCCGCCCCACTATGCTGGTGAGGAGGATCCAGCTAAACTGGAGGAATGGATCCGGACGTTTGACAAGCTGCTGGGAGCGGTCAAATGTCCGGAATGAGAGAGGGTACATGTCGCTTCATACTACTTGGGAGGCGAAGCTGACGACTGGTGGCAAGCAACGCAAGCCAAACTGACTGAAGATGACGAGCCTTACTCGTGGATGGAGATGATGGAACTACTCAGGGATCGATTCTATCCCTTGAGTACCAAAGCTGCCATGTACGAAGAGTTCCTGTCGTTGAAGCAAGGAAGCCAAACGGTGCAGGAATACTACACACGCTTCAAGGAGCTGGTGAGGTTCGCACCAAGGCTAGTGCCCACTAATGCGGAAAAGGCACAGAAGTTCGAGATGGGACTGAACCTGTCTGTGCGCGAGGTGATCGCGGGGGTACACTACCCCGATTTGCAAGCCGTATATGACCGCGCTGTGGCGGTAGCACGCGTGCAGCAGCTGAAAAGGAGGGTGAGTGGGGAATCCAGCAGGGGTCCTCAAGACAAGAGAAGCCGAGACTCAAGGAACGAGAACAACACTGGAAGGAACGAGCAGCGCAGAGGGTCGAATAGGCCCCAACAAAACAACACTGGGAGGAGGTTCAATCAAGAAGATCCGGTACCGCCTTGCCCGCGATGTGGACGACCACATCTGGCAAGGGGATGCCCACAACAAGGCGCTTGTTACCGATGCGGTCGAATGGGTCACGTTCGACGGGATTGCCGAACTAGGCTCGAGAATATAACGAAGAGGGACGATTTGGTAGCGGGGCAAGAAAAGCCTCAAAACCAAAACGGGCGAAACGGGAATAACCAAGGGTACAGACCCCCTCAAAATAGACCGCGGAACCAGAACCAACGACCTCCGGCCCCGCAGAATCAAAACCAACAGCAAAACCAGCAGCAGAACACGAACCAGCAGGGCAACCAAGGACGCCCTGTGGGGAGGCTCAATGTGGTGAATCAAGCGGACGTGCCTGCGCAAGGAGAAGTGATGGCAGGTACATTTTATGTTTTGAATACGCCCCTTAGAATTCTGTTTGATTCTGGAGCTAGTTGCTCAATTATAGCATCAAGGATAGTGCCTGAGTTAGATCTACCTAAGTGCGAGAGAATTAACTTAGGAATTCAATTGCCTTCTGGAGAAGTAGTGTCTTGCTCTAAACGATTTAACGGAATTCCTATAGTGATAAAGAACGTAGAATTCTTTGCGAACTTAGTAGAATTTAACTTAAGAGACTTTGACATCATACTGGGGATGGATTGGCTTTCCCAGTATAAAGCGGTGATCGAATGCCAAAAGCAAAAGATCACATTGTCAAAAAGTAGGGGAAAGAGGGTTATCTTTTACTCTCAGCCCCCTAAGAAAAGTAACAAAATCGTTAGTGCACTTAAACTAAGTAACTTGATGCGTAAGGGGTATGAACTATATGCGTGCTATGTGCACAACCTTGAGGCGGAAGAAAACAAGGTTGATAGCATACCAGTGGTAAGAGAATACCCGGACGTATTCCCTGAAGACGTTCCGGGCATGCCACCTGAGAGAGATCTTGAATTCACTATAGATCTCATTCCGGGGACAGAGCCTGTCTCGAAAGCTCCGTACCGGATGGCACCACTGGAAATGAAGGAGTTAAAGGAACAACTCGAGGAACTGTTAGGGAAAGGGTACATAAGACCGAGTACGTCCCCTTGGGGAGCACCGGTTTTATTTGTCAAGAAGAAGGACGGAGGACTACGTCTTTGCATAGATTACCGAGGACTAAACCAAGTGACCATTAAGAATAAATACCCCCTACCAAGAATAGAGGATCTGTTTGATCAACTGAAGGGAGCTTCAGTATTCTCGAAGATCGATTTGCGATCTGGGTATCATCAATTAAGGATTGCCGAGAAGGACATTCCGAAGACGGCATTTCGAACGCGATATGGCCATTACGAGTTCACAGTGTTATCCTTCGGGTTAACAAATGCTCCGGCCATGTTCATGAATCTCATGAACAACGTGTTCCGAGAATTATTAGACCAGTGTGTCGTAGTGTTCATTGACGACATCCTGATCTACTCAAAGAGCGAGGAAGAGCATGCAAAACACCTACATCAAGTGTTAGAAATCCTGCGAAGAAATCAGCTATATGGTAAGCTGTCGAAATGTGACTTCTGACTGAAAGAAGTGGCATTCCTCGGACACATAGTATCCGCTGAGGGAGTATCAGTGGATCCGGCAAAAGTCTCTGCCGTAACTGAATGGGCAACCCCCAAGAGTCCAACGGAAATAAGGAGTTTCCTTGGATTAGCCGGATATTACAGACGATTTGTGAAGGACTTTTCAAGGATTGCACGTCCTTTGACCCAGCTACTAAAGAAAGGAGCAAAATACGAGTGGACCGAAGCTTGTGAGATTGCGTTTCAAGAGCTGAAGAAACGACTCACAACCACACCCGTATTAACACTACCATCAGAGAATGGTGACTTCGAAGTATATAGCGATGCTTCGAAGGAAGGTTTAGGTTGTGTCTTGATGCAAGACTCGAGAGTCGTAGCCTATGCATCACGCCAACTAAAACCTCACGAGGAAAATTATCCGACACATGACCTGGAGTTGGCAGCGGTCGTTTTCGCTCTAAAGATATGGAGACATTATCTTTATGGGTGGAAGTGTCGAATGTTCACCGACCACAAGAGCTTGAAATATATATTCACTCAGAAGGAGTTGAATTTGAGACAGCGAAGGTGGTTGGAACTCATTAAAGACTACGATTTAGAGATAGCATACCACGAGGGGAAGGCGAATGTGGTAGCCGATGCCCTAAGTCGGAAAACCCAACACGTGACAAACTCGTTGGTAATTCCGCCGGCATTGTATATGGAGTTGGCAAGATTGGAGTTAGAACTTGTGCATCCTGGCACAGTGAGAGAAACGGTCAATGCCATGGTCGTAGAAACTCCAATATTAGACGAGATTCGACTCGCTCAACTGGGCGACCCGAGACTCGAGAAGATAAAAGGGTATATTGCCGAAGGAAAGGCAGTAGGATTTGCTGTCCACGAGGATGGAAGCATCCGCTTTAAAGGGAGATGGGGCGTACCCTTTAAATGTGCCGAGTTGAAGCAAAGGTTGATGGAGGTATGGCACAACACGCCATATTCCGTACATCCCGGAGGTGACAAGCTATACAAAGATCTGAAGAAGATCTATTGGTGGCCGGGAATGAAGAAGGAAGTGGCAAATTTCGTAGCGAGATGTCTCACCTGCCAAAAGGTTAAGGCAGTGCGACATAAACCCTTAGGACTGATGCAACCACTAGAGATTCCAAGGTGGAAGTGGGATAGCATCTCAATGGACTTTGTCTCGGGATTACCCCGATCACCTAAAGGCATGAACAAGATTTGGGTAATTGTGGATAGGCTAACAAAGACAGCCATATTTATCCCAATGAAAGACATGTGGACTATGGACCAATTGGCCCGAGCCTACATTGATAATGTGGTACGACGACATGGAGTACCACATGATATCATTTCCGATAGAGACAGTAGATTTGTCTCTCATTTCTGGACGGAGTTACAAAGAGCTCTCGGTACTCAAATCAAAATGAGCACCGCATTCCACCCGATGACGGATGGTCAAACCGAGAGAACAATCCAAACACTAGAGGACATGCTGAGAGCATGCGTGTTGGAATTCAAAGGAAATTGGGAATCTCATTTACCCTTGATTGAGTTTTCTTATAATAATAGCTACCATGCTAGTATCGGCATGGCACCTTTTGAGGCGTTGTATGGACGAAAGTGCCGAAGCCCATTGAGCTGGGAAGAAAACGATAAGTCCGTGGTAGTGGGACCACAACTTATTGAAGACATGGCTCAACAAATCAAAGTGATTCAAGGGAAGATGAAAGCCGCTCAAGACCGTCAAAAGAGTTATGCCGACGTGAGACGACGAGACCTAGAATTTCAAGTGGGAGATAGAGTCATGCTAAAGATATCACCCATGAAGGGGGTGATGCGCTTTGGCAAACGAGGGAAGCTAAGTCCTCGATATATAGGACCTTACGAAATCCTAGAACGAGTCGGAACTCTAGCCTACCGATTGGTTTTACCGCCACACTTAGATAGAGTTCATAATGTCTTCCATGTCTCACAACTAAAGAAGTATGTGCCGGACCCGACACATGTACTTCAACCGGAGATAATTGAGCTCGATGAAGATTTGACTTACGAAGAAGTCCCATTGCGTATTCTTGACACTAAGGAACGAGTAACAAGGAATAAAACCGTTAAAATGATCAAGGTTCTCTGGTCAAACCACGAAAGTGAGACGGCAACTTGGGAAGTAGAATCCGACATGAGAGAACGATACCCGACATTGTTCCAAACCGATACCGACACAGTTATGGGGACATAACTGCAATCTTAAGGGGGAGAGGATGTCATACCACCTACTTTTCGTGCATGTTTTGTAAACTTTTGAACTACGTTATGGCTTGATCCCTTTACCGGGTACGTAGGCAGCTTAGAAGTTTTAATTCTAAGTTCAGTCACAACATAATAAAACAAACACAAGACCTTAGCACGAGAAAAGCCGAAACACAACTTCGAGGACGAAGTTGATTCTTAAGGAGGGTAGACTGTAATACCCGAGAATTTTCCATCATAAAATAAAACAATAATTAAATAAATAGATATTAGATAAAATAAATACCATAAATAAATAAATAAATCCAGCAAATAAAAGAAGTAAATAAAGATAAGGAAATGAGAAATGAGATTTTTACTTAAAAAGGAATTAAAGGAATTTAATTAAATAAAAGGATGGATTAAAGGTAAATAAATGGTACACCAAAACCCGACACTAATGAACTCGAGTATTCGAGTCCAAAACATCCAATTAGACCCGAGAATAAATGTAGAGAGAAAGTAGAAACCTGAATATACCCCGGAAATCGGAATTCGGGAGCATAGAGGGATAGAAACCCGAAAGAGAGGCGGAAAGGCACGACGGATCGCACGACCCGCCCGGACCGAAGTCCAGGCGAGAGTCGGGCGGTGGCCGCGCGGTGAAGGGGGATTAGCGCGCCACGACCGCGCCACTTGACAGATTCGCCCGTTGCGTGAATCTCTCGCCCGAACGCGGATTTTTCGACTTTCGGTTGAACATCTCTCGACTCAAGATCCTTTAGGTCAGATGTGGACGCCCTAGGGCTTGGGAAATCTATAAATAAAGCCCTTGGGAGCCCCAAACAAGTTTACAAAACCCTACAACCTTCTATACGTTCGAAACCCTAAAATTCGGAGTCAACGGAAAGCACCAAACGGAGGCAGCAGCTTTGGACGAAAATCCAAGGATCTCCAAACGTTTTGGTAAGCTCTAGCCGGATAAATCTTTTCACGTATCAATCCGAAAACGGATTCTAACTTCTGTTCTTTTCTTTCTACGCCCCGTATTGAATCTAGATCGTAGAACCCGACGAACGGAGAGGAGAAACGGTGATCTGGAAGCCACGCCTCCGAATTAAACACCCCCGACGTTTATAAACTCAGTAAGTTAACTCTTACATGGTTTTGGGATGAATTAAAACATTCAAAACTAAAAGATTATCAAGAAACTGTAAATCTGTCAATCTAAACTTTCTATCGGCGCAACAGATTTGATGAATTTTTCCGAACCTTAAAACGAACTCAAACGGAAAAACTTAAAACACGAAAAACGTTCCTAAGACTTAGATCTAGCTACTGTAAAGTTTTGAGAATTTTTGGAATTGATTTGATATGTGAAAACCACCGAAACCGAACTGTTGGAATCTAGATCTTGAAATTTTGGACAGAACTTAGGAATGATCTTGATCACGTTTTTGACATAGGATCTAGGCTGTTTTAGATCTTTGGCCAAACATGAAAGTTGTAGATAAATGTCTTAAGATGATCTCTGTCAAGTTTCATTAAATTTAGAGTTGAATTGCTATGGTAGAATTCGAAATCTTTAAACTGTGACACATTAAACTCGGACAGAATTATTCTTATGCGAAAATTGGTGATTTTGACCTACTTAGGTATCTCGGATCGAAAAGGTTAAAACACGAAAGTTGTAGAACTTGATGTTTCCGAGTCAGATATGAAATTTTGGAATTGTTGGAATTAAATCTGATTTTAGACGAATTTTAGAGTAAACTGTGGTTTACCGAAACGAAATCTTGAAATCTTGTTGAAACATGGAATTAACATTTAGGGTTGAAACGAGTTGAGATATTATTTTTAAATAAATACAATTGAAGTCAGATTTTAAAAATTAAATCCCCTTACAAACTTGATAAATTAAAATTAGGGGTGAGTGCTCTGCAGGGTGCCCCCTAACGATTCACTTCGTGCCGTAATGGACGATGGTGACCCCGCGCGCTAAACTTGAGATATGGATTGCCTAAACGGCGAAATATAGAGCCTACACTCTCGTGAATATCCGTATGGGTTTCCCGAGGCTCCGGAGTGGTACTGGGTATGGCTGATACGGTTGCGGCCGCCGGGCTACCGGCTAAAGTTGTTGACATCGCGATTTTATCGTGAAACTTTGAATTACCAAATCGGGGATGTAATGGGGATTCTAAATTAAATTAAACTAGATTAAATTATATTGTTGTCCAATTAAATTATTTAAATACTTTATTTAAATTATGGCTTTTATGATGATCCATGTGATATGTGTTATTTAATAGAGCCCTGAGATAATTTAGGCTACTGGACACTTGATTAGATTAAATTATATATTATGTTATTATCATGCTTTTGTTAAATTATTAAATTAATGGCTTTTAAACCCTACGATCATGCATGTGTTAACTTACTCAGCAATTTTGCTGACCAAAACCATTTTTATTCCTTTCCTTACAGAATATGTGGAATGAGCATGTGTGAGCACGATTCATGCATGGGATTTTGGGAAACACTTATTTTGCTTTTAAATTTCGTACTTAGGCTATATCATGAACGGGCCTGTTTAACCCGTGTTTTGGCCATGTCGGCCCTTTTTATATTTTCCGCTGCGATACTGTACTAAACTAAATATTTCCGCTGCGCTATGCTATTGTTATTTTCGAATTATATTGTATGGGCTATTTTGAATGCTTTAAATGTTTTTAAATACTGCAATACCTAGCCTTGCATCTCTTTAGTAAGCTCGGAGAATCCGTGTCTTACTAGGGAGATGTGGCGGTGACATCCCGACCTGGGTGACCAAAAACCGGGGTGTTACACAAAATTTCAGCCATTGAAATAAAGATTTGATATCCCAAATCGTGACATAAAGTTTCTGTATGAAAATCGGACGTTAGAAACCATGACAGTTTTATTGATTCGACTTGTTGCATGTTTTTCACCCGTTTTTAGACCGATTTGAACTTGAATTTCTAAACAAAAATTGTAGATAATTATGTGTAGATTATGCATATAAAATTTCATGAATTTTGAAGTTCATTTGATATGTCAAATCGGACGATTTCAGAACCTGTGTAAAATCAATTTTCGAACCCGCGCGTGAGCCGTGTATTGGTGACGATTTTTGAACATTTAAAACTCATTATTTCCAAAATCTTAAAACATGAAAGTTGTTCATTAAGGTGTTCTCTAGAACCTGTAAAAATTTCGGATCAATTGGATTTAAAATGAATTTTTAATCGGCGTTGTACAAAACTGTGTCAGAATTAAGCTTTCAGGGCAGAAATCTACCCTCGTAAAGAACTCGAAATTCGACTTACTTCAAAACCTTATTTCCAGAAACTCGAAACATGAAAGTTTTTCGTATAGGTGTCCTTGAGCTGCTGTGTAAATTTCAGAATTTTTTATTAAAAGATGAATTTTTAATTTAAAAGGGTGTAAACTGTGACGAGTTGGATTTTTCGAACTTGAGAAAACTCGAACAATGAAATGCGATATCGAATCTTTTGTATACGACGAAACATAAACTTTCGAAAAATCCCGTTCACTAGGCTGAGCCGATCCTCATGCCATCATTATTTTGAGATTGCCTCGTTAGTGGTCTCCCTACTATCTGAGATTGCCTCGTTAGTGATCTCGCGCGCTGTGTATTTATTTGGATCGCCTCGTTAGTGGTCCTACTATCTTTGAGACTGCCTCGTTAGTGGTCTCCCATTTATTTGGACTGCCTCGTTAGTGGTCCTATGATTTGAGATTGCCTCGTTAGTGATCTCCCCGATATGATGTCCTCTTCTTAGTCATCGGGAAATACTAAAAGACTTGTGAGTGTGTATTTAATTAAATTGTATTTATTTATCATGCTTTTAAATTATGCTTTCAAATTATACGTTTACATTATGCTGTAAAATTTCGTATTCTAGTCTTATATAATAATCATGTCTTTCCGCTGCAAGTAATCTATAAATTTAAATTTAATTTTAATATGCATAAAAAGTCACTTTTAATTAAACACATACAACCCCTTAATTGTTTAGTTAGGGATTAACTTACTCGGTATATTTTTATACTGATAAACCCGTTGTTATTTTTCTTTTACAGAGTATGTCGAGTGAGCATGCTCATGCATTGGGGGAACTATTTCATAAACACATTTATTTCTTGCACTTCAGTACTGTTTTAAATCGGGCCTGTTAAACCCGAGTTTTGGCCATGTTGGCCGTGATTACTTTTCCGCTGCATTTACTCTATTTCGTGCATGGATGATTACTATTCCGTATTTTGAACTAAGTATTATTATTTTCCGGACTCAATGTTGAAATGTTTTTAAATCTCTTAAGTACCCATAAGCCTTGCATTTCCTTAGTGAGCTCGGAAAAGTCGTGTCTTGCTAGGGAGATGTGGCGGTGACATCCCGGCCTGGGTTATCAAATCCGGGGTGTTACAAGTTGGTATCAGAGACCGGAATGTATTTTAAAGCTATTATTATTATTATTATTATTATTATTATTATTATTATTTTTATTTTTATTTTTATTTTTATTATTATTATTATTATTATTATGTTGGTACCATTATTTTAAAACCCAGCATTAATTTTAAATATATCACTTTTAAAACCACTAGTTTTACTCTAGCCCAAAAATTTATTTTTACGTAGCCAAATATTTTAGCCAAATAAATATTAAAATTTTTGGTCCGCTATAGAGGCCCAATTTTTTTTTCATTTTCAGCCATGTAGTAAATTTTTTTTTTAAAAACATATGGATAATTTAAATTTTAAATTGGGGAGGGAACTTGCACTTGCATGTTGCATATAGAGATTTAAATTCATGCATATCTAATATTTCCTAAAACATATTCTAACTCTAACCTACCTTGCTAACATTAGATGGCCGCACCAAACGTGAACATGATCAACCTTCTAATGAGGTTGATTGAAGCATACCTCGAAACCCCTCAAAACGTGAACAACTTCAGACTAAGGGTAGAACAAATGGAGGCTAACCTGGGCCACCTGACTAATCTGGGGGAAGCAGGGCATCAAGATCTTACCCAACTCCAAATTCAAATCAACGAACTCCAGACCCGCGAGACTGAGCTCCGGATCCAGATTGACGGCATAGAGACTCAAGCAGGGATCTTGGGAAATGAACTGCTTAACCTGAGGGATATCTTGTTTCCACATGCCCCACTTGTTCGAGACCTACAAGCTGTAACACCCCGGATTTGATAACCCAGGCCGGGATGTCACCGCCACACCTCCCTAACAAGACGCGGTTTCTCCGAGCTTGTTCGAGAGATGCAAGGCTATGGTTTTCCAGAATTTAAAACATTTCAAATAGCCCATTTATAAATATATAACAAAAATCATTACATAGTATTATCTAAGTTGCAGCGGAAAGTAATATTTAAATATAAATATAGCAGCGGAAATATAAATAGGGCCAACACGGCCAAAACACGGGTTATACAGGCCCGTTATGCAAGTCATGTATAAAAACGAGAGTAAACGTTCCCAAACTCCCAATGCATGCTATGCTCATGTGTAAGCCTCATACTCTGAAAAGAAAAAGAGAGCAACGGTTTGTCAGCATAAACATGCTGAGTAAGTTAACCCCTAGCATACAATAATGGGGTTTCAAAGCCTTTAATTATTTAAGAAAGAATTGATTTACATTTAGCATGATCGCATCCACTATATAAATTAACTCATCAAGATAATGGAATTTAATTGTAGAAATCAAAGGTATGCATGCCAAATGATCACATATATAACTTGCAAGGCGATTAAATAAATTGATATAAACCAAAACACAATTTAGCAAGGATTTAATTAAACCTCTTATAAATTTCTCGTTTCGTTTCCTTTATAGGTTACCATTCGCTAGGGCTCTTATGTCCACTAGCCTCATGGTCAATATTTCACTAGGGCCCTTACGTCCTTTAGTCATATGCTTGGGCCCTTATGTCCACAAGTCACATAATCAATATCGCTCTAGGGCTCTTACGTCCGCTAGACATACGCTTGGGCCCTTATGTCCACAAGCCACATAGTCAATATTGATAGTATCTAACTTGGTCACAAATCACCAATGTTTCAAAAGAATTTAAAAAAATATTTTTATTTGTTTAGACATATCTCGCAAATCTTGTATTTCTCAAAAGACGAATTTTTCAACATTTCAACCAAGCCGTTTCCACAGTTTACGCCATCTCAGTTTAAAAATTCATTTCAAAAGCAATCGACTTGAAATTTCTACAGTAGATCAAAAACACGCTAACGAACAACTTTTGTGTTTTATGTTTTCTGAAATTATGTGAGGAAACGGGTGAAATTTTACAATCTTTACAAAAGCCAAAATCTGTCATAATTGTCTACACAGCGCATTGATTTTAAAAAGAGTTTTTGATATAGCAAACGACCTCCAAAATTTATGAAATTTTACAGGCACTTAAAAGACACCGAAATAAACAAGTTTTATTAGATGCAAATTATGCAAATTCATCGCGGATTAAGTCAGATTAATCCACTAATTTCGGTTTAAAAATCTGTCGACTTTTCCTTCTCGGACACAGTGTATTCAAAACTAGTTTTGACAATCCAAATGTTAATGAAAATGCACAACATTTTACAGGCATATTCTCAAGACATTTATCTACAACTTTTAGTTTTTCACCAAAGATTAGTTTTGACCACAAGTGATAGAAAAATGCACATCAAGTTCGATCATATAATCTGTCTCAGTTTTCAAAAGGTTCGTGCACAACAGAATATGTTTGACTCGGTTTAGGGTAGCAAATCTAAATGAAAATGTGTGAAATTTTACAGAGGTATCCAAGACCCATATATCTACAAACTTCATGTTTAACACAAGTCCTAATTCGGCCTAGATCCGAGGTCAAAATGGCTAACAAGTTCGAGATTCAAATCTGCCAAAGTTCTAAGTTTGAATATTATTCAGAGGTGTTCGGACTCGGATTTCGGGCATCAAAACTTAACGAAAAATTATGAAACTTTTACAGCATGTATATCTATGTCTTAAGAACACTTTTTATGTTTTGAGTTTTTTCGTTTGAAGAGTTTTATGGGTTCAAAAAATTCATCCAAAAACGCTGCGCGCGTGTGAAATCTCTTTTGACAGATTTCATTAATTTCTTGAGTTGAATCTTATGTTTGGTCGATTTTTAGCCACCAAAAACCGTATGTAAGAATTAACTTACATAATAGGAGTTCTAAACAGCCCTTGGTTTGTCCGGAATCTACGGATGTGTAATACCCGAGAATTTTACAACATAAAATAAATAAATAATAAAGAGAACATAATAAATAAATAAAGAATCATAAAAGATGAGAAATGGAATTTAAATTAAAAAGGAAACAAAATTCCGAGAACCCGGGAAGCCGAAGACAATTTAATCGAATAAATGGTTACACGGAAACCCAACACCGATGGACTCAATAACACGAGTCCAAATGTAAATTTAGATCCGAATAAAATTAGGATAGGAAATCGGAGCCCGAAGATACCCCGGAAATCGGAATCTGGGAACATAGAGGGATAGAAGTCCGAAAGAGAGGAGGAAAAGCGCGACGGATCGCACGACCCGCCCGGACCGGAGTCCCGGCGTGAGTGGCGCGCTGGCCGCGCGGTTGTTGGCCTTAGACCGCGCCACACTGGCAGCAACAAACCAAGCGAGATTTTCTCGCCCGAACGCGGATTTTTCGACTTTCGGTTGAACATCTTTCGACTCTAGACTCTTAGAGTCAGATCTTGGACGCCCTAGGCCTTAGTTATCTATAAATAAGACCTCCGAAAAGCTCCGAATACGTTTGAAAACCCTACGAAATCTCTCTACACGTTGAAACCCTAATCCCGGAGTCGTCGGAGGCACGAAGGCAAGAGAGGGGACTGGGTTGGACGAAAATCCAAGGACTCCCGTCATCGTGGTAAGATCTGATCCCTTCCTTACCATTTGTGATTCGAAAACGAATCCTAATTAAACATCTTTTCTATTCTAAACCCCGATCCGGACGCGTTGAGGAAAAACGAAGGATCTTGGAGGGAGAACGAAGAACGTGGAAGCCACGCCTCCGAATCATCGAGCCGAGACATCCATAGATCTGTAAGTTAACGCTTACACGGTTTTGGGAGTAGTTAAAATATTTAAATCTAGAAACTTAATCAAATCTTTCATAAATCTGTCCACATGTGTTTTCTAACGGCGCAACAGTTTTGTCTAATTTTTCCGAATCTTAAAACGACCTCAAACGGAAAAACTTAAAACACGAAAAACATTCCTAAGGCTTAGATCTATCTACTATTAAATTTTCATAATTTTTCATCGTGTTTTGATGTCCGAAAACGACCACGAACAGACCTGTTTGTGGTTTAGATCTTGAAACGATGATAGATTCTTTATTCGAACTTGTTGGTGATTTCTACCTTAGATCTAGACCGATCTAGGCTTGGCGTTGAACATAAGAGTTGTAGATCTATACGTTATGAATACCTCCGTAAAATTTCAGAATTTTTTGTGATGATTTGATATATGAAATCCACCCCAAACCGAACTGGTTTACAATCGGATCTTGAAAAGTGGACAGAACATAGGTATGATCTTGATCACGTTTTTGACTATGGTTCTAGGCCGAATTAGATCTTTAGCCGAATATGAAAGTTGTAGATAATTGTCTTAGGAAGGTCCCTGTAAAATTTCATCAAATTTGGAGTTCATTTGCTTTGGTGGATCTCGAAACATTTAAACTGCTGTGTGAAAACGCGGACAGAATTTTAATCTGACGAAAATTGACGTTATTGACCTGTTTCAGTATCTCGGATCGAAAAAGTTAAAACACGAAAGTTGTTCATCTCGACGTTTCTGAGTCAGTGGTGAAATTTCAGAATTTTTGGAATTAAAATCGATTTTTACTGAAATTTTGAGTAAACTGTGGTTGACCGAGTCAAATCTTGAAAAATCTTGTTGAAAAGGATTTTAAACGATATCGGAGCGGATAGCGTCCTGAAATAGTATATTTTGAGAAACTTACTAAATTTGAGCGATTGACCTTTAAGGTTTAAATGAGTGGAAACTTCTTTGAAGTGCAATACATAAACAAACATTTTCGAAATCCCGTTATAGCTAGTTTGAGCTTTCTACGTAGAGGGTGAGTGCTCCATCGGGTGCCCCTCTAGCTTTTCGCTTCGTGCCTTAACGGACGAGAGTGACCTACGTAGGGGGTGAGTGCTCCATCGGGTGCCCCTCTAGCTTTTTGCTTCGTGCCTTAACGGACGAGAGTGACCTATGTAGGGGGTGAGTGCTCCATCGGGTGCCCCTCTAGCTATTTGCTTCGTGCCTAAACGGACGAGAGTAATCTATGTAGGGGATGAGTGCTCTCCAGGGTGCCCTCCTAGCTTTGCACATCGTGCCTGATTGGACGATGGTGTTGAACATGAGAAACTGTGCCAAAACGGCGAGAGAAACTTGACTACAAATAAAAATCTTGATACTCGGCTAGGGATTAACGGGAAAAATTTAAAAGACTTATACTTCCCTTCGCTTATTAAAATTATGTTTTAAGTTATGTTATGCAATTATTTACCTTGCAAGCAATACTGTGATGTTATGGAATCCCTGTCTATTTAATTTTGCAATTAAATTGTTGTTAGATAATAAATTAAATTATGGGGTATTGTGTACATGTTTCTTAAAGTTTAAATAATGGCTTTGAAACCCCTTAATCCTGTTTGTGTTAACTTACTCAGCACGTAGTGCTGACCAAACCATTTTTATTTCTTTTTCTTCCAGAGTTGAGAATTATGCATCGTCATATGCATACACGGGAAGCTTGGGGTGATATATTATTTTGAATGTTTGTATTAGACTAGATCTCGTATGAACGGGCCTGTTTAACCCGTGACTAGGCCATGTTGGCCCTATATTTAAATTCCGCTGCGATACATATATGTAAACATTATTTTCCGCTGCAACTTTGATGTATTATTTTTAAATTATATATAAATGGGCTGTTTGAATGTTTTAAATTCTGAAAAACCATAGCCTTGCATCTCTTTAGCAAGCTCGGAGAAACCGTGTCTTGCTAGGGAGATGTGGCGGTGACATCCCGACCTGGGTGACCAAAAACCGGGGTGTTACAAGGTGGTATCAAAGCCCGGATATTTTTAAACTATTATTTTTAAACAATTATTATTTTTAAACTATTATTAATATTTTGACTAATATTTTAAATTTTAAAGTATTATTTCCATGGAGAAAATTTTTATTTTAAAACCCATGGGAAACATTTATATATAGTGCATAAATTATTTTTGGGGGGAATTCATCATTTGCATTTGCATATTGCATTTCTTTTATGAACTTAGAATCTTGGCAAAATTGAACTTAGAATCTTGGCGAAATTGAACTTAGAATCTTGACGAATATTAACTTAGATCTTTTGCCTGCACTAGATGACTTAGACGCTTGACATCAAATTAGAGACGCTCACTAGGGACTTATCCTGCCTTAGTTCTAGATCGCGTTCATCTAAGCGCACGCCTAAGCATAACAAATCTCGGCTCTAGCCATTCCTATCATGGTACGAACTAGAAAACTTCCTCATGTGGAACAATAAGAAAATCAAGTTTTATTAAAACACTTTTTATTCCAAAAATCTTGTTTGGATTTCCAAACAACAAATCCGAAAATTTGAAATTTGAAATTTACGAAACGTCTTGTTCGAGCGATCTATCTAAACCAAGATAAGCTAATCTGTACACGTTATAACAGAAAATGGCACCTAGGAGGAAACCAAGGAAGGTGAGTCCAAACGGCACTGACGCTAACCTGTCCAACACGCCCAACAACAGCGAAAGTCCTCAGAACCTAGGAGAGCAAGTGCCTCAAGCGCCCAATAATATGGAAGCACGTTTAAAAACGATAGAGGGATTCCTAGTAGCATTAGGAAATGCGGAGGTGCATAGGACACCTGCAGCAGTAACTCCGCCCGTAGCTCAAACCAACTATCTAGTGTTGGTGAATCCCTATCAACCACCACGTTATGATGGGCAGGAGGATCCCGCCAAACTAGAGGGGTGGATCCGTACATTTGATAAGCTCTTGGATGCTATCAAATGTCCTGATGAGGCAAAGACACGAGTAGCAACCTACTACTTAGGAGGCGAAGCCGATGAGTGGTGGCAAGACCTCCAGAGGAATTTAGAGGAAGCTGAAGAAGCTTATTCGTGGACTAAACTTAAGGAGGATCTAAGGGACCGATTCTACCCCATGAGCACCAAGGCGGCAATGTACGAAGAGTTTTTATCACTGAAGCAAGAGGGACGGACGGTGCAGGAGTATTACACCCGGTTTAAGGAGTTGGTGCGATTTGCTACGAGGATAGTACCAACCGACTCTGACAAGGCTCAGAAATTCGAGATGGGTCTGAACCTTAGTATCCGGGAGATACTTGCAGTAGGACAATTCACGAACCTGCAGACGATTTATGATCGAGCTGTAGAAATTGATCGAGTCCAGCAACTGAAGCGTAAGGAAAATGGGGAGACGAGCAAGGACTCGCAAGGAGTTGAGAAGAAGAATCGGAGCAATAACGGTGGACAAGGTAGGAATGATAATAAGGATTTCTATAATGGGAGAAATGGCATACGTCGTACAGTCGTACCACGTTGCCCACAGTGCCTCCAAGCCCACCTGGTGCGCGAGTGCCCAAGGCGTGGGACTTGTTATAGATGTGGTGGGGAAGACCACATGATTAGAGAATGTAATGTTCGTGAGGAGATGATTGAGAAGAGGATAGAATTGGTAAACCCTCAACAAGGAGATCAAGGAAGAGAATAATAAGTAGGCAGTTATGGGGACATAACTGAAGTCCTAAGGGGGAGAGGATGTAATACCCCGTGAGATAGACATTTATTTTTGACGATATGTATTCCGAATAAATAAATAAACATATTCAAATTGTTTTGAACTACGTTATGGCTTGATCCCTTCACCGGGTACGTAGGCAGCTTAGAAGTTTTAATTCTAAGTTCAGTCACAAAAAAAAAACAAACAAACAAAAGACCTTAGCACGAGAAAAGCCGAAACACAACTTCGAGGACGAAGTTGATTCTTAAGGAGGGTAGACTGTAATACCCGAAAATTTTACAACATAAAATAAATAAATAATAAAGAGAACATAATAAATAAATAAAGAATCATAAAAGATGAGAAATGGAATTTAAATTAAAAAGGAAACAAAATTCCGAGAACCCGGGAAGCCGAAGATAATTTAATCGAATAAATGGTTACACGGAAACCCAACACCGATGGACTCAATAACCCGAGTCCAAATGTAAATTTAGATCCGAATAAAATTAGGATAGGAAATCGGAGCCCGAAGATACCCCGGAAATCGGAATCTGGGAACATAGAGGGATAGAAGTCCGAAAGAGAGGAGGAAAAGCGCGACGGATCGCACGACCCGCCCGGACCGGAGTCCAGGCATGAGTGGCGCGCTGGCCGCGCGGTTGTTGGCCTTAGACCGCGCCACACTGGCAGCAACAAACCAAGCGAGATTTTCTCGCCCGAACGCGGATTTTTCGACTTTCGGTTGAACATCTTTCGACTCTAGACTCTTAGAGTCAGATCTTGGACGCCCTAGGCCTTAGTTATCTATAAATAAGACCTCCGAAAAGCTCCGAATACGTTTGAAAACCCTACGAAATCTCTCTACACGTTGAAACCCTAATCCCGGAGTCGTCGGAGGCACGAAGGCAAGAGAGGGGACTGGGTTGGACGAAAATCCAAGGACTCCCGTCATCGTGGTAAGATCTGATCCCTTCCTTACCATTTGTGATTCGAAAACGAATCCTAATTAAACATCTTTTCTATTCTAAACCCCGATCCGGACGCGTTGAGGAAAAACGAAGGATCTTGGAGGGAGAACGAAGAACGTGGAAGCCACGCCTCCGAATCATCGAGCCGAGACATCCATAGATCTGTAAGTTAACGCTTACACGGTTTTGGGAGTAGTTAAAATATTTAAATCTAGAAACTTAATCAAATCTTTCGTAAATCTGTCCACATGTGTTTTCTAACGGCGCAACAGTTTTGTCTAATTTTTCCGAATCTTAAAACGACCTCAAACGGAAAAACTTAAAACACGAAAAACATTCCTAAGGCTTAGATCTATCTACTATAAAATTTTCAAAATTTTTCATCCTGTTTTGATGTCCGAAAACGACCACGAACAGACCTGTTTGTGGTTTAGATCTTGAAACGATGATAGATTCTTTATTCGAACTTGTTGGTGATTTCTACCTTAGATCTAGACCGATCTAGGCTTGGCGTTGAACATAAGAGTTGTAGATCTATACGTTATGAAATACCTCCGTAAAATTTCAGAATTTTTTGTGATGATTTGATATATGAAATCCACCCCAAACCGAACTGGTTTACAATCGGATCTTGAAAAGTGGACAGAACATAGGTATGATCTTGATCACGATTTTTGACTATGGTTCTAGGCCGAATTAGATCTTTAGCCGAATATGAAAGTTGTAGATAATTGTCTTAGGAAGGTCCCTGTAAACTTTCATCAAATTTGGAGTTCATTTGCTTTGGTGGATCTCGAAACATTTAAACTGCTGTGTGAAAACGCGGACAGATTTTTAATCTGACGAAAATTGACATTATTGACTTGTTTCGGTATCTCGGATCGAAAAAGTTAAAACAGAAAGTTGTTCATCTCGACGTTTCCGAGTCACTGGTCAATTTTCAGAAATTTTGGAAATTAAACTGATTTTTCACGAAATTGGGAGTAAACAGCGTTTTATAAACTTATATTTGCGAAACTTGTGAAATTTACGAAACTTGTCAAACCTTGCGGGTTCGATTCCCCAGGATGTATGTTTTCCTGCGGGTTCGATTCCCCAGGATGTCTGTGTCAAACCTTGCGGGTTCGATTCCCCAGGGTGTGTTTGAGTTCTTGCGGGTTCGATTCCCCAAGGGCGATTGTATGTTCTCCTGCGGGTTCGATTCCCCAAGATGTCCGTGTCAAACCTTGCGGGTTCGATTCCCCAGGGTGTGTCTTTCTGCGGGTTCGATTCCCCAGAATATGTGTTGATTCCTACGGGTTCGATTCCCTAGGATGTATGTGAGTTCTTGCGGGTTTGATTCCCCAAGGACGATTGTCTGTTTTCTTGCGGGTTCGATTCCCCAAGAATAAGTTATACTAGATTATATCGAATAAAAGAGGAAGAGTGAAATCCTGAAATACTTGAGCATTTTCCTTATTTAAATTATGCCTTTAAATTATGTCTTGCGATTATTTTATCATGTTGTAGAACAAATTACATTATGCACATGTTTCCTTTAAATTTAAACAATGGCTTTGAAACCCCTTAATCCTGTTTGTGTTAACTTACTCAGCACGTAGTGCTGACCAAACCATTTTTATTTCTTTATCTTCCAGAGTTGAGAATTATGCATCGTCATATGCATACACGGGAAGCTTGGGGTGATATATTATTTTGAATGTTTGTATTAGACTAGATCTCGTATGAACGGGCCTGTTTAACCCGTGACTAGGCCATGTTGGCCCTATATTTAAATCCCGCTGCGATACATATATGTAAATATTATTTTCCGCTGCAACTTTGATGTATTATTTTTAAATTATATATAAATGGGCTGTTTGAATGTTTTAAATTCTGAAAAACCATAGCCTTGCATCTCTTTAGCAAGCTCGGTGAAACCGTGTCTTGCTAGGGAGATGTGGCGGTGACATCCCGACCTGGGTGATCAAAAACCGGGGTGTTACAGGATGGCTACGAACGGATCTCCTCAACGCGAAGCTTCCGACCACGTCCTAAAGGGTCTGACCTCCCTTCTCCAACGTCCTCTTGCTCCGGTTGCTCGTCGGAAACTCAAGAACACAAGGGATTTTTGGGGTTTTCGGTTTTGGTAGAGCTTGGGAGAGATTATGAGAGCTATGGAGTGAATGGGATATGAATTCATTGTATAGAATCTGAAAATAAGGGTTAAGAGCAGCCATATCTCGTCCATAATCCCTTTCCCTTGCTTGTGATTGAGTTTCCATAGTTGAGGGTCGAATTTTGGGTAAGAAAATCGCCAAAACGTGCAAGTGTGCAGCTGCCTCTATAGTGGCGCGGTGGTGGCGCGGTCCTAGGGCAAACCCCGCGCGGCTCCGGCCTGGGCTGCGGCCTGGGCCGGGTCGTGCGATCCGTCGGGCCTTTTCTCCTCTCTTTCGGGTTTCTATCCTCCTACATTTTCGGGCTCGATTATTCCGGGTCATTCTCGGATCATGATTCCTATCTTAAATCTATTTCGACTTGAAATTAATTTCGTGTTTGAAATCTTAAGTCCGTCGGTTTCGGATTTGTCGGCTTCTAATTTGTCGTCTTTTGGCTCCCGTGCAATAATTTATTTAATTAAATTATTTTTGACTTCACGGGTTCTTGGATATTTAATTCCTTCTTGAATTAAATTCCATTTCTCATTTTATCTTTAAATTATTTATTTTATTTATATATTGTATTTATTTATTTATGTTACAAAATTCTCGGGTATTACAGCCTACCCCCCTTAAGAATCAACTTCGTCCCCGAAGTTGCGTGTTAGCTTCTCGCGAGCTTGGAACTAAGGTCCTTTCTATTTTGTGCTATTTTTTGATTGCGTGATTGTATCATTATGTGTTGTTGTTCTTGATGTTGTTTGTATTATTTTATTATATCGTTTGACTGAACCCAGAATTGAAATTTCCAAGTTGCCCACGTACCCGGTGAAGGGATCAAGTCATTACGTAGTTCAAAACAATTTGAATTTGTTTATTTATTGATTTGGGATACATATTATTCGGGTTGTTACATCCTCCCCCCTTAAGATTACAGTTATGTCCCCATAACTGCCTACGCATTATTCTTAAGAAAGTTCAGGTTTTGACCTTGTTACTTGTCAGTCTCTCCTTGCTGAAGGTTTACCAGATCTATTCTCCTTTCGATCGCCTCCTCTGGCGTTCGACATCCCCTAGCCTTGTGACCAAACTTGCCGCACTTATAGCAGGCTCCAGGCTTCGGGCACTGGCGCACCAAATGTGCATGGTTGCATCGTGGGCAGCGTGGTATGAACGCACCACGGTTGTCATCTCCTCCGTGATTGAGACCTTTATTTTCTTTCCTTCGAGATCCATTGTTTTTCCTAGAGTTGTTATTGTTATCTTTCAGATCCTTCTTCTCAAGTCCTTGAGAGTCCTTGCTCGACTCACCATTTCCCTTACGCTTCAACTGCTGGATTCGAGCAATTGCTACAGCGCGATCATAAATCGTCTGTAGGTTCGTGAATTGTCCTACTGCAAGTATCTCCCGGATACTAAGGTTCAGACCCATCTCGAATTTCTGAGCCTTGTCAGAATCGGTTGGTACTATCCTCGTAGCAAATCGTACTAGCTCCTTGAATTTGGTGTAGTACTCTTGCACTGTTTGTGCACCTTGCTTCAGGTTGATGAATTCATCATATTTCGCAGTCTTGGTGCTCAGTGGATAGAATCTTTCTCTCAAGGCTTCCTTAAGTCCTTCCCAGGTGTAGGATTCTTTATCTTCCTCTAAATTCGTTTGAAGGTTTTGCCACCACTCATCGGCTTCGCCTCCTAAGTAGTAGGTCGCTACACGTATCTTCTCCTCGTCGTGGCATTTGATAGCGTCCAAGAGTTTGTCAAAGGTACGGATCCAACCCTCCAACTTGGCCGGATCCTCTTGCCCGTCATAATGGGGTGGGTTGTAGGGGTTTACCAATGCCAAGTAGTTGACTCGGGCTACTGGCGGAGGTATTGCCGCTTGTTCCCTATGCACCTCGGCATTTCCTAATGCTACGAGTACTTCTTCTACCGTCCTTAAACGTTCATCCATGTTGTTGGGAATAGGAGGCGCTCGATCTCCTACGTTCGGAGGAATCTCATTGTTGTTGGGTGCGTTTGGGAGGTCAGTGTCAGTGCCGTTTGGGCTTACCTTCCTCAGTTTTCTTCTAGGTGCCATTTTCTGTTATAGAAGCACGCGAAGATGAGTTTCTAAGTGATCAAGATCTAGGACTAAGGCAAAGTTAGTCTTTAGCAAGCGCTCCAAAGTCAAGGTCATGTCGAGTTCTAAGGTAGGAGTGTTTCTTATCACCGATAATTTACATAAAAAGAGTTAGTGTAAATATTTATGTATATATGCAATGCAATGCAATCCCCCCCGAAGCTAATGTATATTTTATTTATATCTATCTTCCATGGATTTTAAAAATAAGTTTATTCCATGGAGGTAATATTTTTAAAATAGTAGATAAAAGTCGTGGGCCTCTATATTGGGCCAAAATAATAAACATTTGGGCTCTATTTAAAAAATACAGGTATTGGGCCTTAAAACAATTGGGCTTAAAAAAAATTGAGCCCACAATAGTAAGTATATAAAGTATTGGGCTAAAAATAATTTCTTGGGCTTCTTAAAAAAATACTTGGGCTTTAACTTCAAAATAATAATTGGGCTCTTTAAAATATATTACTAGTTTAGAAATAATAACTTTAAAAATAATAATACTTAAAAATAATGGTTTAAAAATATTCCGGGCTCTGATACCACTTTGTAACAGCCCGCATTTGATAACCCAGGCCGGGATGTCACCGCCACACCTCCCTAGCAAGACGCGGTTTCTCCGAGCTTGTTAGAGAGGTGCAAGGCTATGGTTTTCCAGAATCTAAAACATTTCAAATAGCCCATTTATAAATATATAACAAAAATCATTACATAGTATTATCTAAGTTGCAGCGGAAAGTAATATTTAAATATAAATATAGCAGCGGAAATATAAATAGGGTCAACACGGCCAAAACACGGGTTATACAGGCCCGTTATGCAAGTCATATATAAAAACGAGAGTAAACGTTCCCAAAATCCCAATGCATGCTATGCTCATGTGTAAGCCTCATACTCTTAAAAGAAAAAGAGAGCAACGGTTTGTCAGCATAAACATGCTGAGTAAGTTAACCCCTAGCATACAATAATGGGGTTTCAAAGCCTTTAATTATTTAAGAAAGAATTGATTTACATTCAGCATGATCGCATCCACTATATAAATTAACTCATCAAGATAATGGAATTTAATTGTAGAAATCAAAGGTATGCATGCCAAACGATCACATATATAACTTGCAAGGCGATTAAATAAATTGATATAAACCAAAACACAATTTAGCAAGGATTTAATTAAACCTCTTATAAATTTCTCGTTTCGTTTCCTTTATAGGTTACCATTCGCTAGGGCTCTTATGTCCACTAGCCTCATGGTCAATATTTCACTAGGGCCCTTACGTCCGCTAGTCATACGCTTGGGCCCTTATGTCCACAAGTCACATAATCAATATCGCGCTAGGGCTCTTACGTCCGCTAGACATAAGCTTGGGCCCTTATGTCCACAAGCCACATAGTCAATATTGATAGTATCTAACTTGGTCACAAATCACCAATGTTTCAAAAGAATTTAAAAAATATTTTTATTTGTTTAGACATATCTCGCAAATCATGTATTTCTCAGAAGACGAATTTTTCAACATTTCAACCAAGCCGTTTCCACAGTTTATGCCATCTCAGTTTAAAAATTCATTTCAAAAGCAATCGACTTGAAATTTCTACAGTAGATTAAAAACACGCTAACGAACAACTTTCGTGTTTTAAGTTTTCTGAAATTATGTGAGGAAACGGGTGAAATTTTACAATCTTTACAAAAGCCAAAATCTGTCATAATTGTCTACACAGCGCATTGATTTTAAAAAGAGTTTTTGATATAGCAAACGACCTCCAAAATTTATGAAATTTTACAGACACTTAAAAGACACCAAAATAAACAAGTTTTATTAGATGCAAATTATGCAAATTCATCGTGGATTAAGTCTGATTAATCCACTAATTTCGGTTTAAAAATCTGTCGACTTTTCCTTCTCGGACACAGTGTATTCAAAACTGGTTTTGACAATCCAAATATTAATGAAAATGCACTAAATTTTACAGGCATATTTTCAAGACATTTATCTACAACTTCTAATTTTTCACCAAAGATTAGTTTTGACCACAAGTGATAGAAAAATGCACAACAAGTTCGATCATATAATCTGTCTCAGTTTTCGAAAGGTTCGTGCACAACAGAATATGTTCGACTCGGTTTAGGGTAGCAAATCTTAATGAAAATGTGTGAAATTTTACAGAGGTATCCAAGACACATAGATCTACAAACTTCACGTTTAACACAAGTCCTAATTCGGCCTAGATCCGAGGTCAAAATGGCTAACAAGTTCGAGATTCAAATCTGCCAAAGTTCTAAGTTCGAATATTATTCAGAGGTGTTCGGACTCAGATTTCGGGCATCAAAACTTAACGAAAAATTATGAAACTTTTACAGCATGTATATCTATGTCTTAGGAACACTTTTTATGTTTTGAGTTTTTTCGTTTGAAGAGTTTTATGGGTTCGAAAAATTCATCCAAAAATGCTGCGTGCGTGTGAAATCTCTTTTGACAGATTTCATTAATTTCTTGAGTTGAATCTTATGTTTGGTCGATTTTTAGCCACCAAAAACCGTATGTAAGAATTAACTTACATAATAGGAGTTCTAAACAGCCCGTGGTTTGTCCGGAATCTACGGATGGCTACGAACGGATCTCCTCAACGCGAAGCTTCCGACCACGTCCTAAAGGGTCTGACCTCCCTTCTCCAACGTCCTCTTGCTCCGGTTGCTCGTCGGAAACTCAAGAACACAAGGTATTTTTGGGGTTTTCGGTTTTGGTAGAGCTTGGGAGAGATTATCAGAGCTATGGAGTGAATGGGATATGAATTCATTGTATAGGATCTGAAAATAAGGGTTAAGAGCAGCCATATCTCGTCCATAATCCCTTTCCCTTGCTTGTGATTGAGTTTCCATAGTTGAGGGTCGAATTTTGGGTAAGAAAATCGCCAAAACGTGCAAGTGTGCAGCTGCCTCTGTAGTGGCGCGGTCCTAGGGCAAACCCCGCGCGGCTCCGGCCTGGGCTGCGGCCTGGGCCGGGTCGTGCGATCCGTCGGGCCTTTTCTCCTCTCTTTCAGGTTTCTATCCTCCTACATTTTCGGGCTCGATTATTCCGGGTCATTCTCGGATCATGATTCCTATCTTAAATCTATTTCGACTTGAAATTGATTTCGTGTTTGAAATCTTAAGTCCGTCGGTTTCGGATTTGTCGGCTTCTAATTTGTCGTCTTTTGGCTCCCGTGCAATAATTTATTTAATTAAATTATTTTCGACTTCACGGGTTCTTGGATATTTAATTCCTTCTTGAATTAAATTCCATTTCTCATTTTATCTTTAAATTATTTATTTTATTTATATATTGTATTTATTTATTTATGTTACAAAATTCTCGGGTATTACAGCCTACCCCCCTTAAGAATCAACTTCGTCCCCGAAGTTGCGTATTAGCTTCTCGCGAGCTTGGAACTAAGGTCCTTTCTATTTTGTGCTATTGTTTGATTGCGTGATTGTATCATTATGTGTTGTTGTTCTTGATGTTGTTTGTATTATTTTATTATATCGTTTGACTGAACCCAGAATTGAAATTTCCAAGTTGCCCACGTACCCGGTGAAGGGATCAAGTCATTACGTAGTTCAAAACAATTTGAATTTGTTTATTTATTGATTTGGGATACATATTATTCGGGTTGTTACATCCTCCCCCCTTAAGATTACAGTTATGTCCCCATAACTGCCTACGCATTATTCTTAAGAAAGTTCGGGTTTTGACCTTGTTACTTGTCAGTCTCTCCTTGCTGAAGGTTTACCAGATCTATTCTCCTTTCGATCGCCTCCTCTGGCGTTCGACATCCCCTAGCCTTGTGACCAAACTTGCCGCACTTATAGCAGGCTCCAGGCTTCGGGCACTGGCGCACCAAATGTGCGTGGTTGCATCGTGGGCAGCGTGGTATGAACGCACCACGGTTGTCATCTCCTCCGTCGTTGAGACCTTTATTTTCTTTCCTTCGAGATCCATTGTTTTTCCTAGAGTTGTTATTGTTATCTTTCAGATCCTTCTTCTCAAGTCCTTGAGAGTCCTTGCTCGACTCACCATTTCCCTTACGCTTCAACTGCTGAATTCGAGCAATTGCTACAGCGCGATCATAAATCGTCTGTAGGTTCGTGAATTGTCCTACTGCAAGTATCTCCCGGATACTAAGGTTCAGACCCATCTCGAATTTCTGAGCCTTGTCAGAATCGGTTGGTACTATCCTCGTAGCAAATCGTACTAGCTCCTTGAATTTGGTGTAGTACTCTTGCACTGTTTGTGCACCTTGCTTCAGGTTGATGAATTCCTCATATTTCGCAGTCTTGGTGTTCAGTGGATAGAATCTTTCTCTCAAGGCTTCCTTAAGTCCTTCCCAGATGTAGGATTCTTTATCTTCCTCTGAATTCGTTTGAAGGTTTTGCCACCACTCATCGGCTTCGCCTTCTAAGTAGTAGGTCGCTACACGTATCTTCTTCTCGTCGGGGCATTTGATAGCGTCCAAGAGTTTGTCAAAGGTACGGATCCAACCCTCCAACTTGGCCGGATCCTCTTGCCCGTCATAATGGGGTGGGTTGTAGGGGTTTACCAATGCCAAGTAGTTGACTCGGGCTACTGGCGGAGGTATTGCCGCTTGTTCCCTATGCACCTCGGCATTTCCTAATGCTACGAGTACTTCTTCTACCGTCCTTAAACGTTCTTCCATGTTGTTGGGAATAGGAGGCGCTCGATCTCCTACGTTCGGAGGAATCTCATTGTTGTTGGGTGCGTTTGGGAGGTCAGTGTCAGTGCCGTTTGGGCTTACCTTCCTCAGTTTTCTTCTAGGTGCCATTTTCTGTTATAGAAGCACGCGAAGATGAGTTTCTAAGTGATCAAGATCTAGGACTAAGGCAAAGTTAGTCTTTAGCAAGCGCTCCAAAGTCAAGGTCATGTCGAGTTCTAAGGTAGGAGTGTTTCTTATCACTGATAATTCACATAAAAAGAGTTAGTGTAAATATTTATGTATATATGCAATGCAATGCAATCCCCCCCGAAGCTAATGTATATTTTATTTATATCTATCTTCCATGGATTTTAAAAATAAGTTTATTCCATGGAGGTAATATTTTTAAAATAGTAGATAAAAGTCTTGGGCCTCTATATTGGGCCAAAATAATAAACATTTGGGCTCTATTTAAAAAATACAGGTATTGGGCCTTAAAACAAGGGCTTAAAAAAAATTGAGCCCACAATAGTAAGTATATAAAGTATTGGGCTAAAAATAATTTCTTGGGCTTCTTAAAAAAATATTTGGGCTTTAACTTCAAAATAATAATTGGGCTCTTTAAAATATATTACTAGTTTAGAAATAATAATTTTAAAAATAATAATACTTAAAAATAATGGTTTAAAAATATTCCGGGCTCTGATACCACTTTGTAACAGCCCGCATTTGATAACCCAGGCCGGGATGTCACCGCCACACCTCCCTAGCAAGACGCGGTTTCTCCGAGCTTGTTAGAGAGATGCAAGGCTATGGTTTTCCAGAATTTAAAACATTTCAAATAGCCTATTTATAAATATATAACAAAAATCATTACATAGTATTATCTAAGTTGCAGCGGAAAGTAATATTTAAATATAAATATAGCAGCGGAAATATAAATAGGGCCAACACGGCCAAAATACGGGTTATACAGGCCCGTTATGCAAGTCATGTATAAAAACGAGAGTAAACGTTCCCAAAATCCCAATGCATGCTATGCTCATGTGTAAGCCTCATACTCTGAAAAGAAAAAGAGAGCAACGGTTTGTCAGCATAAACATGCTGAGTAAGTTAACCCCTAGCATACAATAATGGGGTTTCAAAGCCTTTAATTATTTAAGAAAGAATTGATTTACATTTAGCATGATCGCATCCACTATATAAATTAACTCATCAAGATAATGGAATTTAATTGTAGAAATCAAAGGTATGCATGCCAAATGATCACATATATAACTTGCAAGGCGATTAAATAAATTGATATAAACCAAAACACAATTTAGCAAGGATTTAATTAAACCTCTTATAAATTTCTCGTTTCGTTTCCTTTATAGGTTACCATTCGCTAGGGCTCTTATGTCCACTAGCCTCATGGTCAATATTTCACTAGGGCCTTTACGTCCGCTAGTCATACGATTGGGCCCTTATGTCCACAAGTCACATAATCAATATCGCGCTAGGGCTCTTACGTCCGCTAGACATACGCTTGGGCCCTTATGTCCACAAGCCACATAGTCAATATTGATAGTATCTAACTTGGTCACAAATCACCAATGTTTCAAAAGAATTTAAAAAATATTTTTATTTGTTTAGACATATCTCGCAAATCATGTATTTCTCAAAAGACGAATTTTTCAACATTTCAACCAAGCCGTTTCCACAGTTTACGCCATCCCAGTTTAAAAATTCATTTCAAAAGCAATCGACTTGAAATTTCTACAGTAGATCAAAAACACGCTAACGAATAACTTTCGTGTTTTAAGTTTTCTGAAATTATGTGAGGAAACGGGTGAAATTTTACAATCTTTACAAAAGCCAAAATCTGTCATAATTGTCTACACAGCGCATTGATTTTAAAAAGAGTTTTTGATATAGCAAACGACCTCCAAAATTTATGAAATTTTACAGACACTTAAAAGACACCAAAATAAACAAGTTTTAATAGATGCAAATTATGCAAATGCATCGTGGATTAAGTCAGATTAATCCACTAATTTCGGTTTAAAAATCTGTCGACTTTTCTTTCTCGGACACAGTGTATTCAAAATTGGTTTTGACAATCCAAATGTTAATGAAAATGCACTAAATTTTACAGGCATATTCTCAAGACATTTATCTACAACTTTTAATTTTTCACCAAAGATTAGTTTTGACCACAAGTGATAGAAAAATGCACATCAAGTTCGATCAAATAATCTGTCTCAGTTTTCGAAAGGTTCGTGCACAACAGAGTATGTTCGACTCGGTTTAGGGTAGCAAATCTTAATGAAAATGTGTGAAATTTTACAGAGGTATCCAAGACACATAGATCTACAAACTTCACGTTTAACACAAGTCCTAATTCGGCCTAGATCCGAGGTCAAAATGGCTAACAAGTTCGAGATTCAAATCTGCCAAAGTTCTAAGTTCGAATATTATTCAGAGGTGTTCGGACTCAGATTTCGGGCACAAAACTTAACGAAAAATTATGAAACTTTTACAGCATGTATATCTATGTCTTAGGAACACTTTTTATGTTTTGAGTTTTTTCGTTTGAAGAGTTTTATGGGTTCGAAAAATTAATCCAAAAATGCTGCGCGCGTGTGAAATCTCTTTTGATAGATTTCATTAATTTCTTGAGTTGAATCTTATGTTTGGTCGATTTTTAGCCACCAAAAACCGTATGTAAGAGAATTAACTTACATAATAGGAGTTCTAAACAGCCCGCGGTTTGCCCGGAATCTACGGATGGCTACGAACGGATCTCCTCAACGCGAAGCTTCCGACCACGTCCTAAAGGGTCTGACCTCCCTTCTCCAACGTCCTCTTGCTCCGGTTGCTCGTCGGAAACTCAAGAACACAAGGGATTTTTGGGGTTTTCGGTTTTGGTAGAGCTTGGGAGAGATTATGAGAGCTATGGAGTGAATGGGATCTGAATTCATTGTATAGGATCTGAAAATAAGGGTTAAGAGCAGCCATATCTCGTCCATAATCCCTTTCCCTTGCTTGTGATTGAGTTTCCATAGTTGAGGGTCGAATTTTGGGTAAGAAAATCGCCAAAACGTGCAAGTGTGCAGCTGCCTCTGTAGTGGCGCGGTCCTAGGGCAAACCCCGCGCGGCTCCGGCCTGGGCTGCGGCCTGGGCCGGGTCGTGCGATCCGTCGGGCCTTTTCTCCTCTCTTTCGGGTTTCTATCCTCCGACATTTCGGGCTCGATTATTCCGGGTCATTCTCGGATCATGATTCCTATCTTAAATCTATTTCGACTTGAAATTGATTTCGTGTTTGAAATCTTAAGTCCGTCGGTTTCGGATTTGTCGGCTTCTAATTTGTCGTCTTTTGGCTCCCGTGCAATAATTTATTTAATTAAATTATTTTCGACTTCACGGGTTCTTGGATATTTAATTCCTTCTTGAATTAAATTCCATTTCTCATTTTATCTTTAAATTATTTATTTTATTTATATATTGTATTTATTTATTTATGTTACAAAATTCTCGGGTATTACACAAGCTGTCTATGATCGTGCGGTAGCAGTGCCACGAGTACAACAGCTAAAGAGAAAGGCTGCTGGGGAATCTAGCCGAGGGGCACAAGGACCAGACAAAAGAAACCGAGACAATAGGACGGGCAACACTACTGGTGGCAACAACTTTCGGAGAGGTCCGAACGGGAATGTTCAAAACAACAATGGTCGGAATTTCAACCAAGGAGGACGAGTGCCACCGTGTCCGAGGTGCGGCAGGCCGCACCTGGTGAGCAGATGTCCTCAGGTGGGAGAATGTTTATGGTGCGGCCGTATTGGCCATCGGAGGGAGGAATGTCGAACCCGACTCGAGAACATCACGAAGAGAGAGGATATGGTCATTGGACCCAATGAGCCGTTCAACCAAGGAGGCAGGAACGGCAACAATCAAGGATATCGGCCTCCTCAGAATCCAAACCAGCGCCCTCCAAACCAGCAACAAAATCCGAATCCGAATCAGAACCTGCCGGCCAATCAAGGGAGGCCGATGGGAAGGTTGAACGTGATCGACCAGGCTGACATACCCGCGCAGGGCGATGTGATGGCAGGTACCTTTCATGTCCTAAGTACTCCGCTTAGAGTTTTATTTGATTCCGGAGCCAGTTCTTCCATATTATTTTCGAGAGTTGTATCTGAACTAGATCTACCTCAGTGCGAAATGATTAGCTTAAGAATCCAACTGCCTTTTGGAGAAGTAATAGCATGCTCTAAGCGTTATAACGGAATACCTGTGGTAATAAAAAACGTAGAGTTTTTCGCGAACTTGGTAGAGTTTGACGTCAAAGACTTTAACGTCATACTAGGGATGGATTGGCTAACCCGATATAAGGCCGTGATCGAGTGCCAAAAGCAAAAGATCACGCTGTCAAAGAGTAGGGGGAAGAGAGTCATCTTCTACTCCCAACCCCCTAAGAAGACTAACAAAGTAGTCAATGCCCTCAAGTTATGTAACTTAATGTGGAAGGGTTACGCGCTATATGCATGCTACATTCATAACCTGAAAGCTGAAGGAGTCAAGGTGGACAACAATCCGGTGGTGAAGGAATACCCGGATGTGTTCCCTGAAGACGTTCCCGGTATGCCACCTAAGAGAGATATTGAATTCACCATAGATCTCATTCCGGGAACGGAACCTGTCTCGAAAGCTCCTTACCGCATGGCGCCACTGGAAATGAAGGAACTAAAGGAACAACTCGAGGAGTTGTTGGAGAAGGGATACATTAGGCCGAGCACGTCCCCCTGGGGAGCACCGGTCTTGTTTGTTAAGAAGAAGGACGGAGGACTATGAGTATGTATTGATTATAGAGGACTTAATCAAGTTATCGTCAAGAACAAGTACCCATTGCCCATGATCGAAGATTTGTTCGATCAACTGAAGGGAGCTTCAGTATTCTCAAAGATCAACCTGCGATTTGGATATCACCAGTTGAGGATCGCCGAAAAGGACATCCCAAAGACGGCGTTCAGAACTCGTTACGGACACTACGAGTTCACGGTGCTATCATTCGGGCTAACGAACGCCCCAGCGATGTTCATGAATCTCATGAATAACGTATTTCGAGAATTGTTAGATCAATGCGTGGTGGTGTTCATAGATGACATCTTGATCTACTCGAAAAGTGAAGAAGAACATTCCGAGCACTTACACAAACTGTTAGGGATCTTACGAGTGAACCAACTGTACGGTAAACTGTCCAAATGCGACTTCTGGTTAAAGGAAGTGGCATTTCTTGGGCATATGGTATCCGCCAACAGAGTGGCAGTAGATCCGGCGAAGATCTCGGCAGTGACCGGGTGGGTACCGCCGAAGAGTCCAACAGAAGTACGAAGTTTCCTTGAACTGGTGGGATACTACAGGCGATTTGTCAAGAACTTCTCGAAAATCGCACGCCAGTTGACTCAGCTGTTGAAGAAAGGGGTAAAATACGACTGGACCAGTGAGTGTGAGTCCGCATTCCAAGATTTGAAGAAACGACTTACCACAGCGCCAGTATTGGCATTACCATCTGAGGATTGAGACTTCGAGGTGTATAGCGACGCCTCGAAAGAGGGATTGGGATGCGTGCTAATGCAAGATCAAAGGGTTATAGCATACGCATCCCGTCAACTAAAACCACACGAAGAAAACTACCCGACGCACGACTTAGAACTCGCCGCAGTCGTGTTCGCCTTAAAGATATAGAGACACTATCTCTACGGGCGGAAGTGTCGGATGTTCACCGACCATAAGAGCCTCAAGTACATATTCACGCAAAAAGAGCTGAATTTGAGGCAGAGAAGATGGTTGGAGTTAATCAAGGATTATGACCTGGAGATTGCTTATCACGAAGGAAAAGCCAACGTGGTAGCCGATGCCCTGAGTCGAAAGACTCAACACGTGGCAAATTCACTCGTGATACCGGCCGAGTTGTACAAGGACTTAGCGAAATTGAGTCTAGAGGTGGTGCATTCTGGCACGGTAAATGAAGTCGTCAACGCGATGGTAGTGGGACCTACCATGTTCGATGAGATACGACTCGCCCAATCGGGTGATGAGAAGTTGGAGGAGATTAGGAAGGACATTGCCGAAGGAAAGGCAATAGATTTTAAAATCCATGAGGACGGAAGCATCCGCTTCAAGGGAAGATGGTGTATACCTCGGAATTGTGTGGACCTGAAGCAAAGAGTGATGGAGGAAGGCCATAATACCCCATACTCGGTCCATCCCGGAGGCGACAAGCTGTACAAGGACTTAAAGAAGAACTATTGGTGGCCGAACATGAAGAGAGAGGTAGCCGAATTTGTGGCGAGATGCCTTACCTGCCAGAAGATCAAGGCAGTACGCCAAAAAACCCCTAGGGCTAATGCAACCATTGGAAATCCCGAGTTGGAAATGGGATAGCATTTCCATGGATTTCGTTTCGGGGTTACCACGATCACCAAAAGGGATGAACAAAATCTAGGTGATCGTGGATAGATTAACAAAAGCTGTCATATTTATGGTCCCTAAACTATCACCTGGCCCCACTTCCCCTTTTATCCTGTCGTGATACCCCTCCCAGTCGCGAGACATGGTCTCGCGACTGGCTCTCAGTCCCACGACACGTCGAATGTCGCCAGACCCCAGTCGCGAAACCCAGTCTCGCGACACGGACTAGGGTTCCACGACTAGGGCCCATCAGTATATAAATCCCCCTTTCACCTCCCTTCTTCCCCACTTCACCATTCCAGCACTTAGTAAAATTTTCGAATTTCCTCTCGAACCAGAAAATCCCTCTCACGAACACACTCACAGTTTATTCGTAATTTTTCCACTCGATTCCAATGGAAACTCTGCCGAAATTTCCGAAATCGACAATGGCATCATTCTCGTCTAAACCCGAGCCCTAGTAAGCCTTCCACCCATGGATTCGCGCGATTCCCGAACCCTTGTTCTGCGATTTTCCTTTTGTTTTGGTGCGAACTGTCTAAATAGGGTTGTATTTTGCTTATTATCCCTCTTTGAGTTCGATTTTTGAGCATTACCTGTTGTGGGTTTTTTTTTTTATTCTCTGTAAAAATGGTGTTGCTCTTCCTATTTTGGAGGGTTAGGAAATGGTCAGAACAGTGTTTGTTATTGGTCATTCTGATTTCTTTGAACAATGGAGCCTTTAGAGAACTTGGGCAGCAAATTAGGGTTTAGACAGGGGCAGATCGCTATTGTTGGGTTTTTTAGTTTTTGGGGTTCTTAAGAATCTGCATGTTTTCTTGCTAAGTGATTATGTTGGAGTGTCATGGGTGGCCTGTTAATTTTTGTTGAAATGTTGAAAACTGGAAACCTATGAAACTGATGAACATTGGGATATGTTTGTGTATCACTGTGTTATTGGTATTCTTGGTTATCCTGTTCATACATATGAAATTTTGAAGTTGAGCATGATTGATTCAATGTGTTTGTTTGTCTGTTATAGTAAGCTTGATAGATAGTTTGTTCTTTTGTTTGTAATGTTGAAGTATGAATAATGAGCATAACCCTGTGTTAGTAATTCTCTGTTCTCATGTTTTGCATGCCTATGTGAACATTTTTTGCCATTTTATGTTTTGGCATTCCGTTTATAAATTTTTAGCTTACCATATATTGTCACCAACAAAACTTTAGCTGATTACATTACCATATGCAACCCCTTACAGTGACCCTATTCTCTAACTAAGTAAGTTAAGACCTTACTCTTCAATTTTTGTGGTTTATTGTTGTTTGAATTAAAAGATCTAGACACGTAACTAAAATCGGTTTTCAAAAACCCTATTTTCGACCAATTTTAATAACTCGACCAAAACTCTATCTTCGGGAATTCAAACCAAAAACTTCTCAACATAGATTTTGTTCATAAGACTCTAATCTACCTTGTGTCAAAATTTCAGCCATTGACATAAAGATTTGATATCCTAAATCGTGACGTAAAATTTCTGTATGAAAATCGGACGTTTGAAACCATGACTGTTTTATTGATTCAACTTGTTGCATGTTTTTCACCCGTTTTTAGACCGATTTGAACTTGCATTTCTAAACAAAAATTGTAGATAATTATGTCTAGATTATGCATATAAAATTTCATGAATTTTGAAGTTCATTTGTTATGTCAAATCGGACGATTTCAGAACCTGTGTAAAATCGATTTTCGAACCCGCGCGTGAGCCGTGTATTTGTGACGAATTTTGAACATCTAAAACTCATTATTTCCAAAATCTTAAAACATGAAAGTTTATACTGATAAACCCGTTGTTATTTTTCTTTTACAGAGTATGTCGAGTGACGCATGCTCATGCATTGGGGGAACTATTTCATAAACACATTTATTTCTTGCACTTCAGTACTGTTTTAAATAGGGCCTGTTAAACCCGAGTTTTGGCCATGTTGGCCGTGATTACTTTTCCGCTGCATTTACTCTATTTCGTGCATGGATGATTACTATTCCGTATTTTGAACTAAGTATTATTATTTTCCGGACTCAATGTTGAAATGTTTTTAAATCTCTTAAGTACCCATAAGCTTTGCATTTCCTTAGTGAGCTCGGAAAAGCCGTGTCTTGCTAGGGAGATGTGGCAGTGACATCCCGGCCTGGGTTATCAAATCCGGGGTGTTACATTGCACCTTTGACGTCAAAGGTTCCGCGTCGTAGACCAAGCTTCACGTCATGGGCTGCCAAGTTAGTAACATCCGTGTTTTCGAGCTGGAGTCCCATGACGCCAACCATTCCTTGACGTCAACCTTCTGCATCATCACTTAGAGGTTCACGTCATGAGAGGCTTTGACGTCAAGCACATTTCGAGTCATGCAGGAGGCGTGAGTCCACGTCAGCAAGGCCCATGTGTAACACCCCGGATTTGATAACCCAGGCCGGGATGTCACCGCCACACCTCCCAAGCAAGACACGACTTCATTCGAGGTCACTTGAAAGATGCAAGGCTAAGGGTATAAAATAATTTTAAACAACCAAGTCCGGAAATACTTATATTTAAAAATAATAATCATCCATACACGCAGCGGAAATATAAGTTGTGCAGCGGAAATAAAGTATCAGGGCCGACATGGCCAAAACACGGGTTAAACAGGCCCGTTCATACTATAGTCTAATGCAAATTTAAAATAAAGTGTTCCCAAAAATTCCCATGCATGTACGTGCTCAGTATAATCCATATGCTCTGTAGGAAAAAGAAGGAAATGGTTTGGGTCAGCAAAACGTGCTGAGTAAGTTAACACCTAGCATGACTTAGGGGTTTCAAAACCTTTAATTAAATTTAATAAAAACATGCTTGTAGATAATACACGATTTAAGTTAATCATCCACTAATAATTAAATGGCATAATTTAAAACAAAGAAAATATTCAATTCTCTTAATTTTCTCATGATTTCAGGATTTGGTATTTCAAGGATTTCACTCTTTCACTTTTGTTCGATATGATCTAGTATAATATGTTCTCGGGGAAATGGACCCGCAAGAACTCAAATACATCCTAGAGAATCAAACCCGTAGGAATCAACACACGACCTGGGGAATCGAACCCGCAGGAAAACAAACAATCGCCCTTGGGGAATCGAACCCGCAAGAACTCAAATACATCCTAGGGAATTGAACCCATAGGAATCAACACACATCTTGGGGAATCGAACCCGCAGGAAAACAAACGATCGCCCTTGGGGAATCGAACCCGCAAGAACTCAAATACATCCTAGGGAATTGAACCCATAGGAATCAACACACATCCTGGGGAATCGAACCCGCAGGAAAACAAACGATCGCCCTTGGGGAATCAAACCCGCAAGGTAAGAACACACTTCGCAAGTTTCACAAAATTCTCAAATATAACTTACACAAGTCGCTGTCTTACTCCATAATTAATCAAAAATTCATTTTAAGTCCGAAAATTCTGAAATTTCACCGGTAACTCGAAAACACAGAGACGAACAAGTTTCGTGTTTTACGTTTCTCGATCCGGGTTAAGGAAATGAGTCAAAAATCAAGTCGTTCCCATAAGTAGTATGCTGTCAGGTTTCAGATTCGACACTATTCAAAGATTCGACTTTTTAACATATCAAATGGACTCCAAAAATTCTGAAATTTTATATGCACACACTAGACATAATTATCTACAATTTCATTTGGATTGCAAGGATCAATTCGGATTCGAAGATATAGAAACAGGCTCATCAAGTTCGGACATCAACACCTTCAGATTTCCAAAAGGGTTTTTCAAGGCAGTTTGTGTTCGGATCGTTTTGGGATAGCAAACGTTGATGAAAATGGCTGAAATTTTTACAAAACTTAGATTAATTTGTTAGGATCAAAAGTCTAGTTTTGAGTTTTTCGGTTTGAATTCTTGAAGTAGGGGTTTTGGTCCAATTTCAAATCTGTCACAGTTTCAAGTTCGACTTTTAGGGCAGGTTCATTGGAGGCCATTTTCGGATATCAAAACACAATAGAAAATTATGAAAATTTTACACAAACTAGATCCATGTCTTAGGAACGTTTTTCATGTTTTGAGGTTTTCCGTTTGAGCAGTTTTAAGTGTTCGAAAAATTCTCACCAATACGCTGCGCCGGGGGTTTTTCGCGTTGACAGATTTTTGAGTTTCTAAATCTCTATGTTTGGTTGCATTTTAAGTCACCCAAAACCAAGTAAGCATTAACTTACAGTGGGGATGATGTCTAGAAGGTCACGGGGTTGTCCGAAATCCACGGGATGTCACGAACGAATCTCCTCAAGTCGGTTTCCTCTTCCAACGTCCACGAACCGAATCCGCAAGTAAAAATCCTTAGTTAGATTCGATTTTTGGATTCAAAAAGATGTAGATAAACTCAAAAACTACTTACCAACGTCCTAGGGGTCTGTCTTCTCCTTCACAAGTCCTTCTTGTTCGGATTTCGTCGTCGGAACTTCAAGAACGCAAGGGATTTCGGGGTTTTCGACTTTGGGAGGAGTTGGAGAGAATGTGAGGAGAAGAGGGCTGCTCTAGGGTTGTCTTTTTCGAATTTAGGGTTGGGGAGCAGTATAAGGTCGTCCCACATATCCTTCCATAGCCCGGGATTGAGTTTCCATCGTCGGGGGTCGAAAATATGGCAAGAAGATCGTCGAAACGCGTTGTTGCCGTTTTTCTGGGGTGTCACGCGGTCATGGCGCGCCCATAGGCTAAACACCGCGTGGCCAGCGCGCTGCCTCCGCCTGGACCTCGGTCCGGGCGGGTCCGTGCGATCCGATCGGGCCTTTTCTCCTCTCTTTCGGACTTCTGTGCTCCTACGTTTTCGGGCTCGATTTTTCGGGTCATTCTCGGATTATAAATTCTTATCTTAAATTAATCTCATCTCGAGTTAATCCCGTACTTGAAATCTTGAGTCCGTTGCATTTGGATTCGTCGGCTTCTAATTCGTCGTCTTTTGACTCCCGTGCAACAATTTATCTAATTAATTTATTTCCAACTTCACGGGTTCCTGGAATTAAAATTTTTTTCTTTCTTGAATTTAGTTTCAATTCTTTTGACTCGATTTCATGGAATGTCTTCGGGCTTCCTTTCCCTCCTTTATTCCATTTTGAATTTTTGAATCTATCGGCGTTTCATTTCCGAGCAATAATTTATTGTGATAAATTATTTTCTTCTTCTCGGAGATATTTCAACCTTGATTTGATTAAGAAATAAATTTTATTCCTTTGGACGCCGATAAAAATCCCGGGTATTACAGTCTACCCCCCTTAAGAATCAACTTCGTCCCCGAAGTTGGGTGTTAGCTTCTCGCGAGCTTGGAACTAAGGTCCTTTCTATTTTGTGCTATTGTTTGAATGCGTGATTGTATCATTATGTGTTGTTGTTCTTGATGTTGTTTTTATTCTTTTATTATATCGTTCGACTGAACTCAGAATTGAAATTTCCAAGTTGCCTACGTACCCTGTGAAGGGATCAAGCCATGACGTAGTTCAAAACAGTTTGAATTTGTTTATTTGAAATACAAAATATTCGGACTAGAATATTCGGGTCGTTAAATCCTCCCCCCCTTAAGATTACAGTTTTGTCCCCATAACTGCCTATGTATTATTCGCAAACAGGTTCGGGTATCGTTGCCTATGATCCTTCCTCATTGAGCTGGCAAGTCAGCTTGATCGATGTCGTTCAATCGTCCTATGGCTCTTCTGGTTGAGGGTTTACCAAATCTAGCCTCTTCTCAATCCTCTCCTCACGAACATTGCATTCTCTAATCATGTGGTCGTCCCCACCACATCTATAACAAGTCCCGCGCCTTGGGCATTCGCGCACCAGATGGGCTTGGTGGCACTGCGGGCAACGTGGTATGACTGTATGACGTATGCCGTTTCTCCCATAATTGAAACCTTTATTCTTATTCTCCTTAAAATTGCCATTGCTAATGTTTTGATTCTTTTTCTCAAACTCTTGCGAGTCCTTGCTCGACTCACCATTTTCTTTACGCTTCAGTTGCTGGACTCGATCAATTGCTACAGCTCGATCGTAAACCGTCTGCAGGTTTGTGAATTGTCCTACTGCAAGTATCTCCCGGATACTAAGGTTCAGACCCATCTCGAATTTCTGAGCCTTGTCAGAGTCAGTTGGTACTATCCTTGTAGCAAATCGCACCAATTCCTTGAATTTGGTGTAGTACTCTTGTACTGTTTGCGCTCCTTGTCTGAGGTTGATGAATTCCCCGTACTTCGCGGTCTTGGTGCTCAGTGGGTAAAATCTTTCCCTCAAGGCTTCCTTAAGTTCTTCCCAGGTGTAGGCTTCTTCGTCTTCCTCTGAATTCGTTCGAATGTTTTGCCACCACTCATCGGCTTCGCCTTCTAAGTAGTAGGTCGCCACGTATATCTTCTCCTCATCAGGGCATTTGATAGCATTCAAGAGCTTGTCAAAGGTACGGATCCAACCTTCCAACTTGGCCGGATCCTCTTGGCCGTCATAATGGGGCGGGTTGTAGGGGTTCACCAATGCCAAGTAGTTGACTTGGACTACTGGCGGAGGTATTGCCGCTTGTGCCCTATGCACCTCGGCATTTCCTAATGCTATGAGTACTTCCTCTACCGTCCTTAAACGTTCATCTATGTTGTTGGGAATATGAGGCGCTCGATCTCCTACGTTCGGAGGAATCTCATTGTTGTTATGTGCGTTTGGGAGGTCAGTGTCAGTGTCGTTTGGGCTTACCTTCCTCAGTCTTCTTCTAGGTGCCATTTTCTGTTATAAAAGCACGCGAAGATGAGTTTCTAAGTGATCAAGATCTAGGACTAAGGCAAAGTTAGTCTTTAGCAAGCGCTCCTAAGTCAAGGTCATGTCGAATACTAATTTAAGAGTGTTTTCATAGAGTAGCTGATTCACATAGAGAAGAGTTAGTGCAATTATGTGTGTATGCATATGCAATCCCCCCAATAAAATTTAAATTTAGGCATGCTTTTTTCTTTTTTTTTTTTTCTACCCATGGGTTTTAAAAATAAGTTTATTCCATGGATAGATTTTTAAAGAATAAGGTAAAAAGGTTTGGGCCACTATATTGGGCCAAAAGAAATGAATTATTTGGGCTTAAGTAAAAACAAGGGTATTGGGCCAAAATAATTGAGCTTAACATTATAATTGAATATTGGGCCAAAATAATTAATATTTGGGTTTAAAATATTACACTAAGTAAATACAATTTTTGGGCTCAAAATAATACTAGTAGTTTAAAAATAATAATAAATTTAAAAATAATACTAGGTTTAAAATAATGGTTTGAAAATAATAATAGTAACTTTAAAATATTCCGGGCTTTGATACCACTTTGTAACACCCCGGATTTGATAACCCAGGCCGGGATGTCACCGCCACACCTCCCAAGCAAGACACGACTTCATTCGAACTCACTTGAAAGATGCAAGGCTAAGGGTATAAAATAATTTTAAACAACCAAGTCCGGAAATACTTATATTTAAAAATAATAATCATCCATACACGCAGCGGAAATATAAGTTGTGCAGCGGAAATAAAGTATAAGGGCCGACATGGCCAAAACACGGGTTAAACAGGCCCGTTCATACTATAGTCTAATGCAAATTTAAAATAAAGTGTTCCCAAAAATTCTCATGCATGTACGTGCTCAGTATAATCCATATGCTCTGTAGGAAAAAGAAGGAAATGGTTTGGGTCAGCAAAACGTGCTGAGTAAGTTAACACCTAGCATGACTTAGGGGTTTCAAAACCGTTAATTAAATTTAATAAAAACATGCTTGTAGATAATACACGATTTAAGTTAATCATCCACTAATAATTAAATGACATAATTTAAAACAAAGAAAATATTCAATTCTCTTAATTTTCTCATGATTTCAGGATTTGGTATTTCAAGGATTTCACTCTTTCACTTTTGTTCGATATGATCTAGTATAATATGTTCTCGGGGAAATGGACCCGCAAGAACTCAAATACATCCTAGAGAATCAAACCCGTAGGAATCAACACACGACCTGGGGAATCGAACCCGCAGGAAAACAAACAATCGCCCTTGGGGAATCGAACCCGCAAGAACTCAAATACATCCTAGGGAATTGAACCCATAGGAATCAACACACATCCTGGGGAATCGAACCCGCAGGAAAACAAACGATCGCCCTTGGGGAATCGAACCCGCAAGAACTCAAATACATCCTAGGGAATTGAACCCATAGGAATCAACACACATCCTGGGGAATCGAACCCGCAGGAAAACAAACGATCGCCCTTGGGGAATCAAACCCGCAAGGTAAGAACACACTTCGCAAGTTTCACAAAATTCTCAAATATAACTTACACAAGTCGCTGTCTTACTCCATAATTAATCAAAAATTCATTTTAAGTCCGAAAATTCTGAAATTTCACCGGTAACTCGAAAACACAGAGACGAACAAGTTTTCGTGTTTTACGTTTCTCGATCCGGGTTAAGGAAATGAGTCAAAAATCAAGTCGTTCCCATAAGTAGTATGCTGTCAGGTTTCAGATTCGACACTATTCAAAGATTCGACTTTTTAACATATCAAATGGACTCCAAAAATTCTGAAGTTTTATATGCAAACACTAGACATAATTATCTACAACTTTCATTTGGATTGCAAGGATCAATTCGGACTCGAAGATATAGAAACAGGCTCATCAAGTTCGGACATCAACACCTTCAGATTTCCAAATGGGTTTTTCAAGGCAGTTTGTGTTTGGATCGTTTTGGGATAGCAAACGTTGATGAAAATGGCTGAAATTTTTACACAACTTAGATTAATGTGTTAGGATCAAAAGTCTAGTTTTGAGATTTTCGGTTTGAATTCTTGAAGTAGGGGTTTTGGTCCAATTTCAAATCTGTCACAATTTCAAGTTCGACTTTTAGGGCAGGTTCATTGGAGGCCATTTTCGGATATCAAAACACAATGGAAAATTATGAAATTTTTACACAAACTAGATCCATGTCTTAGGAACGTTTTTCATGTTTTGAGTTTTTCCGTTTGAGCAGTTTTAAGTGTTCGAAAAATTCGCACCAATACGCTGCACCGGGGGTTTTTCGCGTTGACAGATTTTTGAGTTTCTAAATCTCTATGTTTGGTTGCATTTTAAGTCACCCAAAACCAAGCAAGCATTAACTTACAGTGGGGATGATGTCTAGAAGGTCACGGGGTTGTCCGAAATCCACGGGATGTCACGAACGAATCTCCTCAAGTCGGTTTCCTCTTCCAACGTCCACGAACCGAATCCGCAAGTAAAAATCCTTAGTTAGATTCGATTTTTGGATTCAAAAAGGTGTAGATAAACTCAAAAACTACTTACCAACGTCCTAGGGGTCTGTCTTCTCCTTCACAAGTCCTTCCTGTTCGGATTTCGTCGTCGGAACTTCAAGAACGCAAGGGATTTCGGGGTTTTCGACTTTGGGAGGAGTTGGAGAGAATGTGAGGAGAAGAGGGCTGCTCTAGGGTTGTCTTTTTCGAATTTAGGGTTGGGGAGCAGTATAAGGTCGTCCCACATATCCTTCCATAGCCCGGGATTGAGTTTCCATCGTCGGGGGTCGAAAATATGGCAAGAAGATCGTCGAAACGCGTTGTTGCCGTTTTTCTGGGGTGTCACGCGGTCATGGCGCGCCCATAGGCTAAACACCACGCGGCCAGCGCGCGGGCAGGTCCGTGCGATCCGATCGGGCCTTTTCTCCTCTCTTTCGGACTTCTGTGCTCCTACGTTTTCGGGCTCGATTTTTCGGGTCATTCTCGGATTATAAATTCTTATCTTAATTTAATCTCGTCTCGAGTTAATCCCGTACTTGAAATCTTGAGTCCGTTGCATTTGGATTCGTCGGCTTCTAATTCGTCGTCTTTTGACTCCCGTGCAACAATTTATCTAATTAATTTATTTCCAACTTCACGGGTTCCTGGAATTAAAATTCTTTTCTTTCTTGAATTTAGTTTCAATTCTTTTGACTCGATTTCACGGAATGTCTTCGAGCTTCCTTTCCCTCCTTTATTCCATTTTGAATTTTTGAATCTATCGGCGTTTCATTTCCGAGCAATAATTTATTGTGATAAATTATTTTCTTCTTCTCGGAGATATTTCAACCTTGATTTGATTAAGAAATCAATTTTATTCCTTTGGACGCCGATAAAAATCCCGGGTATTACACCATGGGCCTAGGGTTTTGTGCCTATAAATAGGGCATGATCCCAAGGTTTTGGGCATTATCTTACACGCCATTGCTTACTCTTGAAGGCAGCTTGGGAGCTTATTCTCTAGGTAGTCTTAGTTAAGTTTATTTTTTTGTATTATTTAAATTACGTTCATAGTTTAGCTTAAATTCTGCCATTCTCTTTTTGTTATTAGCTTAGATATAGCACTAGATAGCCAGTTTTATACTTTTGATCTTGTTTTAAACTCTTGTTATTTTTGGTTTATGGCTTGAAACACCCATTAATGGTGTTATCAAGTCCATTTATAAGAAATGGGATTCAATCTTCTCTCATATCCCACAAACATGAAATGGATTGCTTTGTTTTCATTTTGGCCAATGGGCCTGTATTTTGCTTTTATCATATTATTTGCTCCATGTATGGTGATTAATGTATGGATATGTGTTTAGAAGCATGAGTATAGGCTGTGGGTGTGATTTATGCTTGCTGGATAGTGTAGGTTCATCTTTATTCCTTATTTTATTGTTAGATTCCTTTTTGTCTTGTTCATTTTTGCATAATCGATCCATCCAGCTTAGAAATTTCATTAAACTGCATGTTTTGCATTGTTTCTTCATTTTGGTGCATTCTGGAAAAGGCTATGACGCCAACCACGTTGGGGTCATAAGGTAGGTTTGGCATCATAAGCATTTTCTGGCCCAAATATTGGTTCTGCATTCTGGATCACGTTTGACGCCAACCATCCCTTTGACGTCAACCAAGTTGAGGTCATGAGTAGGTTTGGCGTCATAAGTGTTTCTTGTCAAACTCATTTGCATGCTGGAAGTGCTATGACGCCAACCACCCTTGACGTCAACCAAGTTGAGGTCATGGGCAGGTTTGGCGTCATAAGTGCTTTTCGGCCAAAAATTGTTCCATGTTGTGTTTCCCATCATGGCCCCACGGGTCATGACGCAATTCCCATGATCCATGACATGGAATCCCAAAATTTTGCATGCTATTCTTATGTTCCTCATGACACGGAACCCATGACGTGATCATAATTTAGTGTTTCACGTCATGACCCTCCCCAATTTCAAAGAAAATTTCTAAGTCATGCATGACGCCAAACCTTTCTTTGACGCCAACCTTTGGCGTCATCTCTAAGGCTTTGCGTCATGAGTGGCCCTATCCAACTTGTTTGACTCCAACCCCATGACGCAATCCTAGGATCACGTCATGAGGTTGGTTGGCGTCATACATCACCCCTTTTTTCATCCAAAAACCCTCATTTTATCATATTATCTTTAACCCATCATTATGTTGCATCATTCCCGTCTTAATCCGTGCCCACGGATTAAGACGCAATATTCCCGATTGCAACATAAGGCGTTATGCTGCCAAAATTTCCATTCTCCATTTTTCACGATTAAACAATTGAACCCCTGTATCAATGATTAAAAACCGAGATTAGCAATGATCAAGGTCAATGGTTATTTGGTGTAAGGAATTTTGTTCAATTTATCATTAAAAGATTATTGTACAAAACTCATTTAATCTAAACAGATAATCTGGACTGTAATTTATTAATTATGGAAAGAGAGATTATTTAGGTTAATGAGTAATTATGGATCAGTTTCCATACCCTTGCATGAAAAACCAATGTCTCTCATACAAGGCATCCTCTTTTATTTTGTTTTATTTTCATTTTGTCTTTTTCATGATGTATGAATGAACAGTAAAAGAAACTACAGAATAATTTTGGCGAACGGTCCCTTCACCGGGAAATGAAGTAGCCCGTGGTCTGTGTATTAATTACTGTTTGTTATTTTGCATGGTTTGGATAATAATTAACGAGGTCAGGCGAACGGTCCTTTCACCAGGAAATGAGGTAGCCACTAAGTTAAATACTGTCCAAATACAGTTTTATTTTCTTTTTCTTAATTTCCAAACCCAAATTCTAATCTGTAATACGAGTCAGCTAATATCTGTCAATATCAGCAAATGAACATTACAGAGAGGAAACATGTAGGTTTTATCTGAATTCACAGACAGTAGAGGCCCAACTGGTAGCGACACTGCCATTATAGGGTTTCTGCTGTCTAAATTCATCCCATCCGAGTAATTGGGAAAATGGATAGCAGATGTTTGCAGTCCACCCGATTATTCTGCCACTTCTTTTAGTCCCACGGCTGCTTCATATCTGTCTCTCACATTCTGTCTAAACCCACCCTTACATTTTGTGTTAATTTAATTTTACACTTCCTTATAAATTTATGCATGATAATATTATGTAAATATTGTGGTCATAATTATTTTGGGATCCTTACCTTGGACATAGAAGTCTTGATTTAAATCAGATGTTTCACAATAAATTTCCAACAAAAATTCATTTATAAAATCCGGATCTAAGTAAGGGATAAATTCCTCAGTTATTGCTAATTCACATTCGACTGGGGGTTGATTTTGGGAAATTAGAAGTAGAGTCAGCGATTAGGTCTCATCTAGACTGAAAGGATCTGTGTTTTAATTGAGAGTTTAGTACTTGTTTAGGGAATGATTTTCAAATATCTATTATTTTCCAATATTGTTGTGCGTTGGGAATCTGGTATTAGATATTACATCGAGATGGGATCCACTTGGATTCAAATACAGTGTGATAGATAATTCTAGAGGAACAACACTCAGGCCTTGGTTATTTTCTAAGATAAGGTTAAGTTCCTTTTAACTGCTATCCTCTTCTGCCAAAGCCTATTTTTGAGTCCTAAGTGAGTGCATCCGGAACGAACTAATTTATAAGTCCGTTTCATTAGTTTGTATCTCATAACCACTCGAAAGGAAGTGAACACTGCGAGCGGTTCACCGAGATCCAGGAATTCTTTATCCACGTTCGGTCATTCTGACTGGGGGCTTTCTTTTACTACCAGTACGAAGCTTTTGAAATGTCCGAGTGATAGGATTTTAAATACTTTCTTTACTGCTTTCTTTTAATTGCTTTTATGGAGGTCACTCGGATCTCTCGCTAGATCTTCTAACTGTTACTAGGAATGGGAGTTATGGAATAGTTCAGGGCTTGATTCAAATCTTTGGGCGTGACACGGGGGAATGATAGCAGTACTTGACTCTTCAACTAATGATTTTTCAGGTGTTGCTTGTCCACCACAGATGACTAACACAGTATAGGAGCATGCAAACCTCTACTGTAAGTACCTATCTGTTAAAGGGAACATAGTATAGGAGCATGAGAATTGGTTAACTGAAAGGATTATCCCAAACAAAGATCTGTGTATTAAAATTGAAGTTTAACAGTGCTTCATCTGAATCTTGTCCAATTTTCATTCTTTTCTCCCTGTCCCTTCCGTCTCATTTAAATCTGCTTTCTAGATAGCTTAGAATAATTTTAACCGCTTTCTTAGAATAATTTCATTGTCTTCTTAGGATACTTTAATTCGCTTTTTAGAATAATTTTACCTGCTTCATTTAATTTTTTCATAGTTTAGACTAGATCCAGTCATGTAGTTGTTAGTCCAACTCCAAAAACTGATTAGAACAATACGAGTGGAAAATTTAGTAAAATGACGTGGGTCCTGCTTCTATCGCACATCCTCCAGTGAACGATCCTGTCTTACTATAAATTACTGCAATTTTTGACACCGTGCGCTTTCGGGCCACAGTTTCCTACATGAGTATATAAAAACGTGACAACCTATAAATATATCCCTAATCCCAACTCCATCTTCCTAAATTGATTTCATTAAATAAAATCAAACTGGGATTATTATTATTATTTTGCAGAAAATACTCATATAGTGGGAAATTGTCAAAAGTTTCAGGATGTTACCATTCCGATCAGTGTTTGGGAAGCCATGTCATCTACCTGTGGAGTTTCATCACAAGGCATATTGGGCAGTGAAGAAGTGTAACATAAAATTAAAAGAAGCAGGGCTCCATCGCAAGTTGCAACATCAAGAGTTGGAGGAAATTCAAAATGAGGCTTATGAGAGTGCATTCATTTACAAAGAGAAAAATAAAGCTTTTCATGATCAACAAATATCTCGAAAATCTTTTGAGATTGGGCAAAAAGTCCTCCTATATAACTCTAGGCTCAAGCTTTTTCCTGGTAAGTTACGTTCTAGATGGATTGGACCATTTGTGATTACTAAAATCTTTACTTATGGTGCAGTTGAAATCCAAAGTTTGAAGACGGAGAAAAAGTTTGTAGTCAATGAGCATCGACTCAAGCCGTACTATGAGGGATTTTCTAATGAGAATGTGGAAATGGTGTCTCTTGTAGATGCCAATTTTGGGAATTGGTGATGAATTGAGAAGAAAGTCTAGCCAAAGATTATAAAGAAAAACGCTTCTTGGGAGGCAACCCAAGCTTTTTATTGATATTTCGTGTGTTTTTATTTTATTTTAGTGTGATGTTTTTAACTTGAATAATTTGTACTGTGTTTTTGTGCATAGGTGAATCAATTTTTTTGGAAAGAAGAAGAAAGAGTTCAGATTGCCACAGTGAGCTCAGTCATGACCATGACTAAGGTATATATAATGGACTGATTTGAAGGCAAGAAAAAGTTGAATTCCAGCAAGTTAGAGAGCACTTAGTCATTACCATGCTCAAGGTGCAAATGGTGGACGGCTTTTATGCAAAATGGGGACTCAATTTCCAGCAAACAAAGGGAGTCTTGGTCATGACCATGCCTAAAGAAGGGAAGGAATGCTGCCAATTGATCAAAATTGGTCCCTCACTCCAATTTCACCCATTTGCCCTAATTATACCCTACATTCAAAATTCTACCCTAAGCATAAAAATTACTCCTCTCCCTCCTTCTCGTTACACAGCAGCCGACCACACGACCACTCCCTCCACCTCTCTTCGCCATCCACCAGCCGCCACCATTACGCCGCCGCTGCGCCGGCGATGCCACCGCCCCTCCTCGCTCTCTCTCTCTCTCTCTCTCTCTCTCTCTCTCTCTCTCTCTCTCTCGCGCACCATCTCTCTCTCGCCGCCACTACTTCCCTCATCCTATTCGAACCTCTGTCCGCCGCCCTTCTCCACCCTCTCCCTCTCGCCGAGAGCAGCGCCGCCGCCCCTTCAACGTCGCAACTCCACCGGCACCGCTGCCTCACCATCTCGCCTCCTCTCCGTTTCCCGTAGCCCCATCCCAGTCCGTTTCAACCCCTCCTGTTGAGCGCCCTCACCACTGATGCACCCTGTGAAACCACACTTATACAAGCTTGAATTGTATCACTATATGTCCAAAATGAGTGCATTTTACCTTAATTCATTGCACTTTTAGGTGTATTTCATGTGTTTTTATTTTTCAAGTGATCATGGTTAGATTTGGCTTATTTAGGTTAAATTTATCATGTTTTTATGTGTTTTTAATAAGACTTTTGGCAAACCTAATGCATTGCAATGATGTTTCAGGCATTAAAATGAAGAAAGAAGATGTTTGGAGGTCAAAGGATGTAAAATTCGGAATTTTCAACACTGGAAAAGCTCCAGAATACGCCACATAGGCATGGCGGCGCCTAAAATCATGCTCAGGCGCCACTTTATGCGCCACCTCAACACTTGGGAAAATTTCGGATGGAAAAAGCTTCAGAATGCGCCACAATAGCTTGGTAGCGCCTAAAAGTGCTCTCCAGCGCCACAAAATGCGCCGCTGTTAAATTAAAAATTGGGAAATTGTCAGAATGCGCCGCACCTCCTTGGTGGCGCCTAAAACCACCTTGGAGCGCCACTTTTTGCGCCGCAGAGAAAATTTGGAAAATGTCAGGATGCGCCAGCTCTCTTTGGTGGCGCCGAAAACCTCTTCCGAGCGCCACTTTTTGCGCCACAATCGTGGTTGGGCAGTTTTCTAACCTCCCGAACTCGGTTTTAAACGCGGTTTTTCGCCATTCTTTTCATTGGAGACTCAAATCAGACTCATATTTTCGACAGAAAAGTTCTCCAACTTTGGAGAAGAAGGCCGATAACACCGAACCATGCCGGAGGAAGTGATCAAAGCGTCTTCTCTGACTGTGTTCTTCGCATTCTAGGTGTTGTTTTTCTTTTTCTCGCTTTGTAATGTTTAGGATTTGCTTTTAAACATAATTTCCTACTGTTTTCATGTTTGTAAATGGATTTCTATGTTGTTCGTGTTAGAAGTGTTCTTGAACGGGAGTTCGGAATTACTTTGAAGTACGAATCTATGTTTTTATGGAAGCAATAATAATGATCGATGTTTATATGTTAAATCTGGATAAATCTGTAATGATGTTAGAATTTGAATTAGGATTGTTGTTTTACTGCATAAAATGAATCGATGATTCTGTATTCTCTTTAATCTGATGTCTATGTCATTAATCTGCAATTCAGAATTGATCGATCTTTTCTATTATTCCATTCACAGTAATCTGGCAATATCCTAATCTGCTTAGATTCTAAATTTAGTATTAAAATCCATTTTACCATGTTTTATCAATATTTTACCATAATTGTTAGATTATTTACACTATTCTGCATATTTAAATGTTAGAATCCAATCTGTATGATTTCTGCTTTGCTAAATCGGGAGATAAAAAGTGGAAATTAGATTTTAGTACCGGTCTTGGGAATAAATCATATTAAAATAGATTTTGGCATGTACACGCTGATTTGGGAAATGAAATGTGTCGTATGATCACAATAGGAAAATTTGTATGCTTGGGAAAGACTCAAATTTATGTCTAGACTGAAGATTGCAGAATGTTAAATAATTTAATTTGCTTCCAAGAAGTCTGTTTTTACAAATTATGAAAATTAGGAAATTGGCATATATTTAATCTTTATAAAATCATTAATTATGCTGAAATTGATCTTTTTAGACATTGAGAAATGCTAAATCATTATGCAATTTCACTTTTATATAAAGATGGCATGTTTTAAATCATTACAAGCATATATCTTATCTTTATTTTTATTATTTTAAATTTTTAACTTGCTTTATTTTTAAATTTAATGTCACTATTTTTAATTTAATCACCATTAGAATTAAACAAACTCTTTTCAAAATATAAAATATATTATTAATGAACTTAAAATGACTAAGTTTTCTCCAGAATGAAATAATATTCTGAATTCCCTTGGGTTCGACCCGGTATTCACCGGTTTTTATTACTTGATGACAACCATCCGCTTGTGGTAAAATATGAGTAGTGAAAATCACCTCATCAAGTTTTTGGCGCCGTTGCCGGGGAATTATTGTGAAAATTATGTTGTTTTAAGTTCATTTGAATATATTTATGTTATTTCTATTTTTTAAATATTGTTATAACTTTTTGCTATTCTATGTCGTGCAAGGGCATCATGCTAAATCAGTGTGTGATCGTGAAAGACGAAAGAATATTGAGTTCTCATCAAACAAAGAGAAAGATTTGCAAGAGAACAAGTGTGAGGATGGCGGCGAGTTGTATGCAGCATATATAATTAAGGATTTCAAGTGGATAGCCTCGATTGAAAAGCCACCTACACTTCATTTAAAGGTATTAGCACCACACTTGAGGTACGTATTTCTCAATAAATTAGATTACTTTTAATTAAATGCATTACATCAAGTGTTGATATTGGATGCTAGAATATTTGAGATTAAATTCCACCTCTTGACAACATTACAACTTTAATGAGTTTTTTTGAGGGAATGCTGATATATTAGAATGTTAATCAATAATTTTCTTTTGATTGCATTACCTTTATCTAAATTGTTGTATAAAGATGTGCAATTTGACCTTATAACTCATGAATGACAGGATCATGGAAGTGCACCCACCATTTAGAGCTTTAATTTATAAAATGGTGCATTTGTTTTTGAAAGCTAATTAGGAAATGGAATTCATATACTGCCGTTGCATGCTTAGTAATAGTTTTTTAAATCTGTTGCTTAATATGTTTGATTTTCTTTTATTTTAGTTTATATGCTTTATTTTACAATAAAAAAAATGGTTCTTGTTAAAAAAAATATAAAAGTGGTTCTTGCATGATTTTCATTATATGTAATTTGAAGTGATTCTTATGCAATTGAACTGAGACGAGATAAGAATTAGAGTGATCAATAACTGAAAGACTTTTTGTGGTGATTTAAGTAGAATAGGAGAAAGACTGAAATAAATTGATAGAGGGGTTGACGAAAATGAACAGAATTTCATAGATATTTATAGGGGATGATTAGAACTAATTAGGGCAGTTTTACTAAACAGATGAATAGGAATATGGATGCAATATTAGGTTTCATTTAAACAAATCACGCAATGTATTTTTGCTACAAAGTCTGTACAAATACTGAGTTTTAGATGCCACTCTTCGTAAATGGTTTTCAAAAACTCAGTTATGCACCGAAAGTAGCACAAACAAGGCATTTTGGGTTTCATTCATACTAATAATGCGTAAAAACTTGTTTGAGCACCACATGTAGTATTAAATGGAATAGTTGGGTTTGTGCCAAACTTGAATTTTTACAAAAGTCCATTCTAATTCATCTCCAATTAGCTCAAATTTAATCATAGATCTTCTAATTGGGCTTAAAAACCTACCCATTTAATGTAAACCTTAAAAATAAATAATAATAATAATAATAATAATAATAATAATAATAATAATAATAAAATAAAATAGTCATCTCCCTCCTGTTCTATCTTTCACAGTCCCCTCTCTATTGAATTTCACAACCGCAGTCATCATCCTCAATTTCCTGTCCACCACAGTTCAAAAAATAATAATAATAATAAAAAAAATAAAAATAAAAATAATAATAATCTGTTTTTGTTTGTCTTTATTATCATATTTATGGTTTATGCATGTTTTTATTTTCATTTTATGTCACGTTATGCTTAATTGTTTAGGTCTTTAATTTTGTTAATAAAATATGCCCCACCATATTTCTAATTTAATAATTAAGTAGTAAATGTTATGTGGTGAAAGTAGAAGCTGAAATGTACTCGATAATTGAAGCTGAAATTGAGGCTCAAGAACCCTAGCTTCTCAAATTTGGGGATTTCTTGTTAAAGTGCTTCAAAGCTTCAATTTGGGGTAAGTATAGCTATTCTAGTTCAATAATCCGTCCAATTTTGTGATTTGGAATGCATTATTGTTGGTATTTGTGTTGTTGCTTTGATTTTGGGTTTATTAGAATGTGGGATTAAAATTGGTTTACGTATATAAATTCTTGTTTAAAATGAACAGTATGAGTGTTAGAACATATTTTCAAGACCTATGCCAAATTTATAGAGTGTAAAATTTCAGATTACAGCTCTTTGGAAAATGGTATTACAGTATCTGAAATCTGAAATTTTCTTATAAAAATGTGTTAAAATAACATGTTTAATATTTTAAGTTGATATATGAATATTGTTAACCATGTTGTTTTAATCTACATTAATAAATTTTGGTAACATTAAAGCTTGAAACTTCATTTTTTCTCTAATTTATGAAAAAGAAACATTTTTATTATAAAAACTCATCCTATCAATTTTTAACTAAAAAGGCAAACTTATGATATTTAAAACAATAAACTAAGTTCTTGATCATTATTTCAAATCATTAATAAGAACTAGTTTGCTAATTTGGTTAGCTTTAAGCACTAAATCTGAAATTTTTAACAAAAAGGAAGTTTTTATAACTTAAAAATGTGTTCTTTTTAATAATAAGTTTTAAGTTCTAAAAAGTGATTTTCTTAAATTTGTAAGAAATTTAGAACTTATAGCTTGTAAAATAAAATATATTGGTGTTGTTTAGATCCCACATTCTAGGTTGATATATGTTTTCTTTATATATTGCACTTAAGTTAAACTTTTGGTTTAAACTTAAGTGTGAGGATGGAGAGCAATGCATATATTTAACACTAACCCGAAGTTTTTGTGTAACCAGGTTCCACAAATAATGTATAAGAAATACCTTTGTTACTTGGTTGGATGTTTTTGCTATGAATATTGGTTTGCTCTGCTATGCACTACTTAGGTGTTTTATTTATAGTGAATATGGTAAGCATGTTGTTAAGTTTATATTTATGTTTAAGTTATGTTTATGCATGTTTTTAATTCTAATAAAATAGCTCTTACTTGAATCATGTTAAACTGGAATGTTGTGAGCTGTTGATTTGATAACAGGAAAGTAAATAACCATGATAATTGATGAAGAAGCGGGATTAATGTTGTTGAAGTGTCGAATCTTTATGATTTTACACAATGCAGGTATTAAAATCAATAAATTATGATGTATAGATCATATTAAAGAAAAAGCTGAAAATTTTTATCTATTTAAAAGGTATGATCTAATTCAGTCTAACTTTTTAAATGCCTGCTATATTCTAATTTTTGAAATTAAAAAGTTTTAATCCCACATTTTAAATCTTCCATTATGCACTTAAACTAAACTGGTAGTTCAGTTTAAGTGTGAGGATGGAGGAGTTTCTATTATGATCACATTCCCGAAATTCTTCATCAACAGGTCCATTTAGTTATTCAATGTATAAACCATTTATTTAATACATCATACAGGGTTGAGTTATCATAAAGAATGAGGGTATATTTTGCTATAGCTGTTGGCATTTTGCTGTAAATTCTGCTCTAGAACTTATGATGTTTTGCTTTTGGTGAATTCTGAAATTTATTATCTATCAAATCTATCCATACTTATTAAAGTTTCTGAAAATTGCTGTTAAATGTTATAATTTGATTTATGGATGTTGTTTTATGATTCTGATTACTTTGGAATTCCCATATGCACTAACAATCATATTTTCTTGAGTAATTGTTATATATACATATTAGAAGCAGGATATGCCAACAAAGGAGCAAGATGACAGCCGTGATGATGAAGTGAAATTCAGAGTCCTAAACATTCCAGGTGTGATCTTTTCATGTTTTATGTTTACTGATTTGAATGGAATAAATTTGTAAGAGCTTAGTTATGTTTTTAATATTTCCCTATGCTTTAGAATAAATATGGTAAATGCTTTAGGTTGGATATATTGAATATGTTAGATTAAATTGTGTTTTCACAGTGTGCTATTATTTGAATTACCACATCACAGCCAATCTTAAGAGAAATCTGAATAAGTCTAACTGTTCTGCTTAGATCCGATTTTACAACTTAATGAGCATTATGATTCACAGTTTAAAGTCCTAGACTTTGTTAAATTGTCATGCTAGTTGTTCGAACTTTTGTGACAATTCTATTTACTCTGCAGAAAGCTTTTTGATTAATTAGACTGGTTTACTGGTTATGTGGAGAGTTATCATTATTTATATATGAATATGCTCGTTCCATGTCTCCTTAAATGCTTAGTTACAAATAAAGTCAGAGTAAGACCCCTATATATATATATATAAAATGGTTATCTTGCAAAAAGAAAAAAAAAATAGAAAATGCAAGATCAAAAAAAAAAGAAAAAAAAAGAGAATGTTGAATAAAGGGGTATTAAACAGAATAATTATAAACTCTTGGCTATATGACTGGCACGTATTCTTAGACATGAGTAGCTTTTGGAATTCAACCGTCTACAACTCAGCCAAAGTGTCTAGAATAATTGTGAAACCGAGTCATTAATTGAGCATATTTGAAGACGGGAATAGAAAAGCATATTTACATTATTCACTCTTCCATTTCGAGTTGCTATGTGTGATTGATCCGCCTTTTGTACTGTAAGTGCTTTGGATATCTGGTTTTGACAGCTGATGCATGACAATTTACCTTATTCTAGCACATTAAACTTTGAACCCTTTTAGCTCATTGCGTTGTTGAAATCTATGATTTGGCAGAACTGTAGAGACTACATCTTTATTATCTTGATTGGCATGTTGATGTGTTAATTGATTTCATTGCTCAAGGGACGAGCAATATTTAAGTGTGAGGATGTTGATGCACCCTGTGAAACCACACTTATACAAGCTTGAATTGTATCACTATATGTCCAAAATGAGTGCATTTTACCTTAATTCATTGCACTTTTAGGTGTATTTCATGTGTTTTATTTTTCAAGTGATCATGGTTAGATTTGGCTTATTTAGGTTAAATTTATCATGTTTTTATGTGTTTTTAATAAGACTTTTGGCAAACCTAATGCATTGCAGTGAAGTTTCAGGCATTAAAATGAAGAAAGAAGATGTTCGGAGGTCAAAGGATGTAAAATTCGGAATTTTCAACACTGGAAAAGCTCCAGAATACGCCACATAGGCATGGCGGCGCCTAAAATCATGCTCAGGCGCCACTTTATGCGCCACCTCAACACTTGGGAAAATTTCGGATGTAAAAAGCTTCAGGATGCGCCACAATAGCTTGGTGGCGCCTAAAAGTGCTCTCCAGCGCCACAAAATGCGCCGCTGTTAAATTAAAAATTGGGAAATTGTCAGAATGCGCCGCACCTTCTTGGTGGCTCCTAAAACCACCTTGGAGCGCCACTTTTTGCGCCGCAGAGAAAATTTGGAAAATGTCATGATGCGCCAGCTCTCTTTGGTGGCGCCGAAAACCTCTTCCGAGCGCCACTTTTTGCGCCACAATCGCGGTTGGGCAGTTTTCTAACCTCCCGAACTCGGTTTTAAACGCGGTTTTTCGCCATTCTTTTCATTGGAGACTCAAATCAGACTCATATTTTCGACAGAAAAGTTCTCCAACTTTGGGGAAGAAGGCCGATAACACCGAACCATGCCGGAGGAAGTGATCAGAGCGTCTTCTCTGACTGTGTTCTTCGCATTCTAGGTGTTGTTTTTCTTTTTCTCGCTTTGTAATGTTTAGGATTTGCTTTTAAACATAATTTCCTACTGTTTTCATGTTTGTAAATGGATTTCTATGTTGTTCGTGTTAGAAGTGTTCTAGAACGGGAGTTCGGAATTACTTTGAAGTACGAATCTATGTTTTTATGGAAGCAATAATAATGATCGATGTTTATATGTTAAATCTGGATAAATCTGCAATGATGTTAGAATTTGAATTAGGATTGTTGTTTTACTGCATAAAATGAATCGATGATTCTGTATTCTCTTTAATCTGATGTCTATGTCATTAATCTGCAATTCAGAATTGATCGATCTTTTCTATTATTCCATTTACAGTAATCTGGCAATATCCTAATCTGCTTAGATTCTAAATTTAGTATTAAAATCCATTTTACCATGTTTTATCAATATTTTACCATAATTGTTAGATTATTTACACTATTCTGCATATTTAAATGTTAGAATCCAATCTGTATGATTTCTGCTTTGCTAAATCGGGAGATAAAAAGTGGAAATTAGATTTTAGTACCGGTCTTGGGAATAAATCATATTAAAATAGATTTTGGCATGTACACGCTGATTTGGGAAATGAAATGTGTCGTATGATCACAATAGGAAAATTTGTATGCTTGGGAAAGACTCAAATTTATGCCTAGACTGATGATTGCAGAATGTTAAATAATTTAATTTGCTTCCATGAAGTCTGTTTTTACAACTTATGAAAATTAGGAAATTGGCATATATTTAATCTTTATAAAATCATTAATTATGCTGAAATTGATCTTTTTAGACATTGGGAAATGCTAAATCATTATGCAATTTCACTTTTATATAAAGATGGCATGTTTTAAATCATTACAAGCATATATCTTATCTTTATTTTTATTATTTTAAATTTTTAACTTGCTTTATTTTTAAATTTAATGTCACTATTTTTAATTTAATCACCATTAGAATTAAATAAACTCTTTTCAAAATATAAAATATATTATTAATGAACTTAAAATGACTAAGTTTTCTCCAGAATGAAATAATATTCTGAATTCCCTTGGGTTCGACCCGGTATTCACCGGTTTTTATTACTTGATGACAACCATCCGCTTGTGGTAAAATATGAGTAGTGAAAATCACCTCATCAACCACCAACCTCTACCGCTGCTCTTTGCCGTCGCATCCGCTGTTCACCTCTCTTCCGGCGATATCCTCTCTCAAAGCGGCTACTGCTCGCTGGGTGTTGGTAAGGGATAGCTTTTCCCCTCTTCTCATTTTTTGATTATAGGCTTGGTGTTTTGATCTTTAGCAATTTCTGGAACTGGGCGAAATTGTTTTCATTCTTGATTGGGCAATCGAACTACTGATTGTTTGTGTGTGGTTTTTGTTGAGGAATATTGGTGAGTGATATTGGTGTCGGGTTTTAGAAACCGAAGAGGAGATTTGTGTGTTGTCGTCTGACTTGATACTGTTAGGATTGAATGTTTCTGTGTTTAAAGGATAGAGAATGATTTAATTGAAATTTCTGAATTGGTGGTTGTGAATTGGGCATACTCTGTTGTCTTGGTGTTGCTTGTTTTTGTTGGTATTACTTTTCAGGTATTATGGTTCCATCTACGCCACCTCCGTCTAGGAAGGGCCCCCAAGTCCGAAAGCCTAAAGGGATTACCAAAAAGAGCACTGGCAAAGGGAAACAAATTCCAAAGGAGGTTCCCCAGTTACGTATTGGCATTAGCGCACCATCTACCTCATCCGATGGGCTTAGGTCAAGACGTAGTGCTACTCAACTTGCTGATTCATCTACAGTTGGGGGACATCCCGAGTTTGATAATCCTGTTCATGAAGCTCAATGTGTCGAAAGTTTAAGTGATGGTAGGAAAATCATACCGGGTAAAATCTTTCATCAACCCACTTTAGAGAAACTGCACATTGTTGATGAGGTAAACCGGTATCTCTCTAATGTTGGTTGGACCAAATTTCCCTCTATTGATGCACCTGCAATAACTGAGCTGACTCATGAATTTTATACTACATTTGCCTTTCGTTTGCCTGAGACATATGATATCAATACCCTTAATGTTATTAACTTTCGGTTAATGGGGAAAATATGTCATTTTTCTCTAACTGAGTTTAATGTTGCATTGGGCGTTATTTCAGAGGCAGACGTTAGTAGTGCATCATATTTAGGTAGTGTATGTGATTTTCCGGATCTGTTTACTTACTATATTGTTGATTTTTGGAATCATGTAATTGGGCATACTGGGATTCCTATGGGTTATAATCCCCGTAGGGCTCGCTCAAGTCAAATCCGATCGCCGATTTTAAGGCTCAAGCACAAATACATTGCCTTCTCCATTTTTGGCAATAAGGACGGAGCGAGTTTGGTGGGTAAGGCTGAGCTCTTAATGTTGTGGGGCATGTGCAAGGGCCACCACATTAATCTCGCTTTTTGGCTAGCCGATCGCTTTTGCCAAAGTGTTGCCGACAAAGGGAAGAAATCTTATACATGGGACATATATTACCCAGCTATCAATTAATTTAGGTTTGATTTCGGATGTTTTTGTTGAGACTCTTACTAATCTTTCTCTTCACAGGGCTTGTACTCTCATTCCCATGGACTTCGCGGCCCTGAAAGCAATGCAAATCATCTCTTATCAAGGTGTTGTCTGCTACTTTGGTGACATTGTCATCCCTACTGCTGCACCTGGCCCCTCTTCTGCTGCACGGCCCTCTGCCGCACCTGCTGTTGCTGATCCTTCTTCGCCTACCACATCCTCCGATGATGCTGAGCTTCATGGACCTCCCGCCAGCTACTTTAAAGTGCGGTTTGATCAGCTGTCCCAAGAACTTGCTCTTCAAAAGCAAGCCCATGATTCCTTCCACACTGAAGTCACCGATTCACTCGCCTCTCTCCAATATGCTCTATGGTCATTCTTCTAGCATTCAGGCTTCACTCCACCACTGCCTCCGGCTTGCCAGTGAGTCGTTGCATCGATTCCAATGTAATTGCAAAAATTGGTCGGTCGCACGGCCAATCAATTACTTATCCTGTTTCTGCAAACACAAATAATGTAGTACAACACAAGGTATCGTCTCCACAGGGACTGTGATATGTAATTCCAATGTATTACAAAAATTAAAATAAAGTTTGGGGGGGGGGGGGTGTTTGATTTGAATGACCTATAAAGCTAAGAAAATAATAAAAAAATAAGTAACAAAAGCAAATAATAAAACTGGAGACAAAGAACGGAATTAACTATGAATTAAAAAGCCTAGTCCTATGAATGATTTGAGATTGATACTTGAATTAGATCATCGATTTAATAAAGAATGAATTCACACACCATTGATAAATTAGTTATAGTTACCAGGTCCGCTTAGGCAACCAATTTTTCCTTACTGATTAGATAACTAAGGTACGACCGTTAGTTATCCCTAGTTGGGTACAATAATCCTAGGTACGACCGTCGGATTTAATTGCCCAATTGCATTATAAACTAGAAAAACCCAATTCGAGTAATCTACACATACGATGCGTAGATTAATGTCAATTATGCAATTCCTTGGGAAGGAACTAATCAACCCAATTGTCACCTATTCGAATAGAAATACAATTACGGGTATCCTATTCAAATTGACTACCAATCATCAAGCCAAATAAAATATCGGTACCAAAATCTTCATTCAACTCAACAATTGCAACGATAAACATAGAAATTGCATAAATACCAACGGAATAAAAATCCACAAAGAGTATCAACAATCTCCCAAATTCAAGTATCAAGTCAAATCGAAACCTAGAACTAGAAAGGTGAATCGACTCCATAGTCATGAGAAAGGAACGGGAAAGGCAGGAGCTATTTTCTCCAAGCACTAGTAGTGATATTTCAGATATGGCAAACCCTGAAATCCCACCCATCATACCGCCAAACCCACCACTCCAGCATATCCAAGAGGATCCCGAAGACGTGAATGACGAGAATTTGGACGATCCCCCTCCACAGGTCATTCAAGAAGGCGGGAACGCACAAAATCTCGGCCAGCAACCTTTCGAGATTCCTCCCAACAACCAAAATGACCAATATCTTCATAACCAAAACCTCCCTAATAACCCAAATTTTCAGAACCCTCAGTATCACAATCCCCAGTTTAACCAAAACCAGTTTCCTCCCAATCCAAATGATCCCAATGATCCCCGTAATTACTTTCAGAATTACAACCAGCAGCCTCAGTATCAAGGAGGAATGGATAACAATCAACAACCTGCCGCAGCGGATTACATGCAACCAATCATCGAACCCTACCTAAACATTCCAGTAAGGGCACCTATTGTTGCAAGGAATTTTGAACTAAAACCAGCGTTGATTAACCTAGTGCAGAATAGTCAGTTTGCTGGAGCCAACCATGAAGATCCGCATGACCACTTGGCAACGTTCTTGAAGCTATGCAACACCATAAAGAATCAAGGAGTTTCTCCAAACACGATCCAAATGATGTTGTTTCCGTTTTCACTTGCGAGCGGAGCAAAGACATGGTACAAGTCGTTGCCAGTCAATCAAAGAAGTACGTGGGAGGACATAGTGCGAAATTTCTTGGTGTAGTATTTTCCGGAGTGGAAAGTTGATGAGGGAAGATCAAAAATTGCTGAGTTCAAAATGAGACTAGAGGAATCGCTGTACGATGCAAAGGAAAGATTCATGAACTTGCTGAGGAAATGCCCACAGCATGGATTCCAACCGTGGGAGCAGCTGAGAAAGTTTTACAGTGGACTGACGCTAGCCTGGAAACACATGCTCGATGCAGGGGGACAACATTTACTGCATATGCCCATGGATCAAGTGTGGGCTAAGATTGAAACAATTTCTGTGAACAGAACATTATTGAATGATGATAATGCAGAAAGACCTCCCCGTGGTCTGTGTGTTGTAGGTACCCCAAGGAAGACGGATCTCGAAAAGCTGAAGGACCAGGTTGCAGTGTTAGCATTGAATCAAGAAGCAGGCAGTTCCACACAAGTACAGTCCTCAGACGCAACTTGTCGCCTTTGTCAGGGACCACATCACACTGATACCTGCCAACAAGTCACAACTGAGAACTGCAACTACGCTGGAGGGTTTCCTGACCGTCACCCTAACCTGTCCTACTCAAACAACAACGCTCTGAATGCGCACATGTTAACCCAGCCCACCCAGTTGAATCAGCCACAAAATTTCCAACAAAACCAACAGTTCCAACCCAGGCCTCAAAATTTCCAGAATCGCAATTTCCAGCCCCAAATACAGCAGAGACCTCATCAGAACAGAATTTTCAGAACCAACAGAACTTTCAGGGCCAGCAGCAGTTCAATCCCAATCCCAACCAGAACCAGAACCAGAACTGGAACCGAAACCAGCAAAAACCACCTTCCAGATTGGAGACCCTCATGACTGATTTCATCACCAATCAGAAAGAAATCAATAATCAGTTACAGGCCTCCATTCGAAACATGAAGACTCAGGTCACACAAATGGCCAAGAAGATGCAAAAACGGGACCAGGGAGCACTACCCAGCACTGCTGAGAAAAACCCTCAGTGTAAAGCCATCACACTGAAATCTGGTAAATTTTGGAGGGACCAAAAAGCAAGGAGAAACTGGGAAAAGAACAGGAATTGGAAGATGACATTGAGGAGAATGAAAAGAGTTCTCAGAAAGAGACTGTCGACATGCAGACTGAAGCTGCAGCAGACAAGGCTGAAAACGGTAAAGGTGAAGGTACAATTTCTGACCCTTCGCCACAAAAACCTTTTGATAATAACAAGTTCATGCCGAGGGTTCCGTGCCCAGCAAGGCTGAAAAATAAACAATAAGACTTGAAGTTTGAAAAATTTCTGAAAAAACTGCAAGAAGTTGAGATTACCATACCTTTGATTGAAATGATCTCTGAAATGCCACCCTATGCTAACTTCTTAAAAGAAATGGTTTCAGGAAAAAGGAAGGTTGAGCAGGATGAACTAGTGGTACTCAACAGCACTTGCAATGCTATCATTCAAAAGAAGCTGCCAGAGAAGAAAGAAGACCCTGGATGATATACTCTGCCGATCAGGATTGGCCAAGTCAGCGCTGGACAAGGATTATGTGACCTCGGCTCCAGTATCAACGTCATGCCATTAATCATGGTTAAACATCTCAAGCTTGGAGTGGTGGAGCCTATCAAAATGAGGCTCCAACCTGCGGATAGGTCAATTACAAAGCCAATCGGGATCCTGAAAGATGTAATCATCAAAGCTAGCAGTACTCCATTTCCAGTGGACTTCATCATTTTGGACATCGAAGAGGACTCCGACATGCCTCTCATTTTAGGCAGGCCATTCTTGGCCACGGGCGGGGCCTTGATCGACGCCAAATCTGGAAAGGTGACGCTCAGGGTGGACGGAGATGAGGTCGTCTTCGACATGGCTCAACTGCAGAAATTCCCAAATGACAAATCTTGTTTTTGTTTGACGATGTAATAGTTATGAGTGATGAGAGAGAGCTAGACTCTGAAACTGGAATTGTAATGATGATGAACGATTGACTTTCAAAGCAGGTACTGAAGCCTGCAGGCGCGGAGCACGAAGGTTGTAGCGTTGTTCACTTCGCCGATCCCGAAACTGGGGATTTGGAAGAGTTTGACGGCGCCGAATTCCATGAAGACGCCAGCCAAGAGGAGGCGGATCCTGTACTGATGCAGGATCCAAAAGGTAAATTTGAATTTCCCCCATCTAATTCTCGCAAATTACTTCCTTCAGTGGAATGCCCACCAGAGCTTGAACTAAAAGTCTTACCGGAACACCTCAAGTATGCGTTTCTCGCTGAACATAAAATTTTACCGGTAATTGTGTCAGCTAAGCTAACACAAGATCAAGAAAATGCTCTGGTGGGAGTGCTTAAAAAACATGTGCGTGCAATCGGTTGGACCATTTCTGATATCAAAGGAATAAGCCCTTCTGTTTGTATGCACAGGATTCTAATGGAGGAGAATTTCAAACCTTCGCGCTAGCCCCAACGAAGATTGAACCCACCCATGCAAGAAGTGGTAAGAAAGGAAGTGATCAAGCTGTTAGATGTCGGTATTATATACCCAATTTCTGATAGCAAATGGGTCAGTCCTGTGCAGGTTGTTCCAAAGCGGGGTGGGATGTGCATCACCAAGAATGAACAAGGGGAGGAAATTGCCACACGGCCGGTCACCGGATGGAGAGTCTGCATAGACTACCGGAAGTTGAACGAGGCCACTCGCAAGGACCATTTCCTTTTACCTTTTATCGATCAAATGTTGGAACGGTTGGCGAGGAGGGAGTTTTATTGCTTTTTGGACGGTTATTCAGGATACAATCAAATAGTGATCGCCAGTGAGGATCACGAAAAAACAACTTTTACATGCCCCTATGGCACTTTTGCCTATAGGCGCATGCCTTTTGGATTATGCAATGCACCTGCTACTTTTCAACAATGCATGATGTCGATTTTCTCTGAATTTATCGAATAATGCATTCAAGTCTTCATGGATGACTTCTCTGTGTATGGAGATACGCTTGAAGATTGTTTGACCAATCTTGCTAAGATTTTAAAGAGATGTGAGGACACTAACTTGGTTTTAAACTGGGAAAAGTGCCATTTTATGGTCACTGAGGGCATAGTGTTAGGTCATCGCATTTCACGTGCAGGCATCGAGGTCGATCCGGCCAAAGTCTCCATCATTTCCAATCTCCCTCTCCCTAACTCGATTAAATTGGTTAGAAGCTTCTTAGGGCATGCCGGTTTTTACCGGAGGTTCATTAAGGATTTCTCTAAAATTCCCAAGCCGCTCACTAACCTTCTTTGTAAAGAAAATTCTTTTGTAATAAGTGAAGCATGTGTTCAAGCCTTTGACACGCTCAAAGCGATGTTAGCTTCTGCTCCAATTGTGCAACCACCCGATTGGTCACTGCCATTCGAGGTGATGTGTGATGCAAGTGGTCTTGCAGTCGGTGCAGTTTTAGGGCAACATAAAGACGGGAGACATTGCGTAATTCATTACGCAAGTCATGCCTTGAATGAAGTCCAAATAAACTACACCACTACAGAAAAAGAGATGTATGCTCTAATCTTTGCGTTTGACAAGTTCAGACAGTATCGTATTGGTACAAAGACTATAGTATACACTGACCACAGTGCACTTAGATACTTGTTCAGCAAGCAAGACGCAAAACCTCGTTTAATCAGGTGGGTGCTGTTGCTGCAAGAGTTTGACATCGTAATAAAAGATAGCCGAGGTCGAGATAATGGCGCTGCTAACCACTTGTCTTGATTAGAAAATGATAAAGCCGTTAATGAAGAGTTCCCGGATGAGCAATTGTTCGCACTGCATTTGCATGACCAAGAGTGTCCAGGGTTTTCTGACATTGCTAACTTTTTAGCATGTGGGATAGTCCCACCATTCCAACAGAAATACAAAAGGGCAAAATTCTTCAAAGAGGTAGTGAACTACTTCTGGGAAGATCCCTTCTTGTTTAAACATTGTGCTGACTCGATGATCAGACGATGTGTGACTGAGTCTGAGGCTTACCAAATCACCAAGAAATGCCACGAATCTGAATATGGAGGTCATCACGGTCCCACTCGAACTGCCCACAAGGTACTCGAATGTGGATTTTTCTGGCCTACTATTTATGAGGACTGCAAGGTGTTTGCAAAAGCCTGCGACAGATGCCAAAGATTGGAAAATAATTCCAAGAGGGATGAGATGCCTCAGAAAGGAATTCTCACACTTGAGATTTTTTATGTATGGGGTATTGACTTCATGGGAACGTTTCCACCGTCAGGTGGAAACTACTATATCTTGGTAGCTTTCGATTACATGTCCAAATGGGTAGAGGTTGTCGCATTACCTACCAATGATGGTAGCCAAGTCATCAAGTTCCTCAAGAACAACATTTTTAGTAGATTTGGCGTAGCTAGGGTGGTAATATCTGATGGAGGAACACACTTTGTTAATAAAGCTTTTGAAACTTTAATGAGTAAAAATGGAATCCTCCATAAGATAGGCACACCTTATCATCCCTAGACTAGCAGTAAAGTCGAGGTATCAAATCGCGAGATCAAACATATACTCGAAGCCACAGTTGGGATAACCTGTAAGGATTGGGCACGTAAGCTCAATGATACGCTATGGGCATATCGTACTGCGTATAAGACTCCCATTGGGATGTCTCCATACAAGCTTATCTTCGGAAAAGCCTGTCATCTGCCCGTAGAGTTAGAGCATAAAGCTTACTGGGCCGTCAAAACGCTTAATTTTGATTCGAAAGTTGCTCAGAACAAGCGTAAGTTGGACCTCAATGAAATTGAGGAAATACGAGCGCAGGCATATGAAAGCTCTCGGATCTATAAAGAGCGGACCCAGAAGTTGCATGATCGCCGGATTAAGCCTAAACACTTTTATATTGGCCAAAACGTTTTATTGTTTAATTCTAGGTTGAAGCTGTTCCCCGGAAAGCTAAGATCCAGATGGAAAGGGCCATATGAGGTGCTGGAGGTATTTGAGAACGGTGCATTCAAGATCCAAACTGAAAAAGGGAAACTGTTGGTGAATGGACAACGTCTGAAAGAATACATATGACAGTTCGATCCGGAGAAAGAAAGCCAAGCAGTGGCAGACCCGGCTTACACTCAATAAAAACAGCATTAAAATTATAAAAATTTCAATTT
>JAOANR010000009.1:34725725-34736509 GCA_030278955.1 Hygrophila difformis | reverse complement strand
TCTTGATTTAAATCAGATGTTTCACAATAAATTTCCAACAAAAATTTATTTATAAAATCCAGATCTAAGTAAGGGATAAATTCCTCAGTTATTGCTAATTCACATTCGACTGGAGGTTGATTTTGGGAAATTAGAAGCAGAGTCGGCGATTAGGTCTCATCTAGACTGAAAGGATCTGTGTTTTAATTGAGTGTTTAGTACCTGTTTAGGGAATGATTTTCAAACATCTATTATTTTCCAAAATTGTTGTGCATTGGGAATCTGGTATTAGATATTACATCGAGATGGGATCCACTTGGATTCAAATACAGTGTGATAGATAATTCTAGAGGAACAACACTCAGGCCTTGGTTATTTTCTAAGATAAGGTTAAGTTCCTTTTAACTGCTATCCTCTTCTGCCAAAACCTATTTTTGAGTCATGAGTGAGTGCATCCGGAACGAACTAATTTATTAGTCCGTTTCATTAGTTCGTATCTCATAACCACCCGAAAGGAAGTGAACACTGCGAGCGGTTCACCGAGATCCGGGAATTCTTTATCCACGTCCGGTCATTCTGACTGGGGGCTTTCTTTTACTACCAGTACGAAGCTTTTGAAACGTCCAAGTGATAGGATTTTAAATACTTTCTTTACTGCTTTCTTTTAATCGCTTTTATAGAGGTCACTCGGATGTCTCACTAGATCTTCTAACTGTTACTAGGAATGGGAGTTATGGAATAGTTCAGGGCTCGATTCAAATCTTTGGGCGTGACATGGGGGAATGATAGCAGTACTTGACACTTCATCTAATGATTTGTCAGGTGTTGCTTGTCCACCACAGATGACTAACACACTCTTACAAGGCATTGCAAAGGGAGTTTTGAGTTTGTGGTATTTTAGATTTTGCTGTCTTTCAAGCATGCAAACCTCTACTGTAAGTACCTGTCTGTTAAAGGGAACATAGTATAGGAGCATGAGAATTGGTTAACTGAAAGGATTATCCCAAACAAAGATCTGTGTATTAAAATGGAAGTTTAATTGTGCTTCATCTGAATCTTGTCCAATTTTCATTCTTTTCTCCCTGTCCCTTCTGTCTCATTTAAATCTGCTTTCTAGATAGCTTAAAATAATTTTAACCGCTTTCTAAGAATAATTTCATTGTCTTCTTAGAATAATTTAATTCGCTTTTTAGAATAATTTTATCTGCTTCATTTAATTGTTTTCATAGTTTAGACTAAATTCAGTCATGTAGTTGTTAGTCCAACTCCAAAAACTGATTAGAGCAATACGAGTGGAAAATTTAGTAAAATGACGTGGGTCCTGCTTCTATCGCACATCCTCCAGTGAACGATCCGGTCTTACTATAAATTACTGCAATTTTTGACACCGTGCGCTTTCGGGCCACAGTTTCCTACATGAGTATATAAAAACGTGACAACCTATAAATATATCCCTAATCCCAACTCCATCTTCCTAAATTGATTTCATTAAATAAAATCAAACTGGGATTGTTATTTTTATTTTTCAGAAAATACTCCTATAGTGGGAAATTGTCAAAAGTTTCAGGATGTTACCATTCCGATTGGTGTTTGGGAAGCCATGTCATCTACCTGTGGAGTTTCATCACAAGGCATATTGGGCAGTGAAGAAGTGTAACATAAAATTAAAAGAAGCAAGGCTCCATGGCAAGTTGCAACTTCAAGAGTTGGAGGAAATTCGAAATGAGGCTTATGAGAGTGCATTCATTTACAAAGAGAAAAATAAAGCTTTTCATGATCAACAAATATCTCGAAAATCTTTTGAGATTGGGCAAAAAGTCCTCCTATATAACTCAAGGCTCAAGCTTTTTCCTGTTATGTTCTAGATGGATTGGACCATTTGTGATTACTAAAATCTTTACTTATGGTGCAGTTGAAATCCAAAGTTTGAAGACGGAGAAAAAGTTTGTAGTCAATGGGCATCGACTCAAGCCGTACTATGAGGGATTTTCTAATGAGAATGTGGAAATGGTGTCTCTTGTAGATGCCAATTTTGGGAATTGGTGATGAATTGAGAAGAAAGTCTAGCCAAAGATTATAAAGAAAAACGCTTCTTGGGAGGCAACCCAAGCTTTTTATTGATATTTCGTGTGTTTTTATTTTATTTTAGTGTGATGTTTTTAACTTGAATAATTTGTACTGTGTTTTTGTGCATAGGTGAATCAATTTTTTTGGGAGGAAGAAGAAAGAGTTCAGATTGCCACAGTGAGCTCAGTCATGACCATGACTAAGGTATATATAATGGACTGATTTGAAGGCAAGAAAAAGTTGAATTCCAGCAAGTTAGAGAGCACTTAGTCATTACCATGCTCAAGGTGCAAATGGTGGACGGCTTTTATGCAAAATGGGGACTCAATTTCCAGCAAACAAAGGGAGTCTTGGTCATGACCATGCCTAAAGAAGGGAAGGAATGCTGCCAACTGATCAAAATTGGGCCCTCACTCCAATTTCACCCATTTGCCCTAATTTTACCCTACATTCAAAATTCTACCCTAAGCATAAAAATTACTCCTCTCCCTCCTTCTCATTACACAGCAGCCGACCACACGACCACTCTCTCCACCTCTCTTTGCCATCCACCAGCCGCCACCATTACGCCGCCGCTGCGCCGGCGACGCCACCGCCCCTCCTCGCCTCTCTCTCTCTCTCTCTCTCTCTCTCTCTCTCTCTCTCTCTCTCTCTCTCTCTCGCACCATCTCTCTCTCGCCGCCACTACTTCCCTCATCCTGTTCGCACCTCTGTCCGCCGCCCTTCTCCACCCTCTCCCTCTCGCCGAGAGCAGCGCCGCCGCCCCTTCGCCGTCACGACTCCACCGACGCCGCTGCCTCACCATCTCGCCTCCTCTCCGTTTCCCGTAGCCCCATCCCAGTCCGTCTCAACCCCTCCTGTCGAGCGCCTTCACCACCAACCTCTACCGCTGCTCTTTGCCGTCGCCGCCGCTGTTCACCTCTCTTCCGGCGATATCCACTCTCAAAGCGGCTACTGCTCGCTGGGTGTTGGTAAGGGATAGCTTTTCCCCTCTTCTCATTTTCTGATTACAGGCTTGGTGTTTTGATCTTTAGCAATTTCTGGAACTGGGCAAAAATTGTTTTCATTCTTGATTGGGCAATCGAACTACTGATTGTTTGTGTATGGTTTTTGTTGAGGAATATTGGTGAGTGATATTGGTGTCGGGTTTTAGAAACCGAAGAGGAGATTTGGGTGTTGTCGTCTGACTTGATACTGTTGGGATTGAATGTTTCTGTGTTTAAAGGATAGAGAATGATTTAATTGAAATTTCTAAATTGGTGGTTGTGAATTGGGCATACTCTGTTGTCTTGGTGTTGCTTGTTTTTGTTGGTATTACTTTTCAGGTATTATGGTACGCACTCGTGTTCCATCTATGCCACCTCCGTCTAGGAAGGGCCCCCAAGTCCCAAAGCCTAAAGGGATTACCAAAAAGAGCACAGGCAAAGGGAAACAAATTCCAAAGGAGGTTACCGAGTTACGTATTGGCATTAGCGCACCATCTACCTCATCCGATGGGCTTAGGTCAAGACGTAGTGCTACTCAACTTGCTGATTCATCTACAGTTGGGGGACATCTAGAGTTTGATAATCCTGTTCATGAAGCTCAATGTGTCGAAAGTTTAAGTGATGGTAGGAAAATCATACCGGGTAAAATCTTTCATCAACCCACTTTAGAGAAACTGCACATTGTTGATGAGGTAAACCGGTATCTCTCTAATGTTGGTTGGACCAAATTTCCCTCTATTGATGCACCTGCAATAACTGAGCTGACTCATGAATTTTATGCTACATTTGCCTTTCGTTTGCCTGAGACATATGATATCAATACCCTTAATGTTATTAACTTTCGGTTAATGGGGAAAATATTTCATTTTTTTCAACTGAGTTTAATGTTGCATTGGGCGTTATTTCACAGGCAGGCGTTAGTAGTGCATCATATTTAGGTAGTGTATGTGATTTTCCAGATCTGTTTACTTACTATATTGTTGATTTTTGGAATCATGTAATTGGGCATACTGGGATTCCTATGGGTTATAATCCCCGTAGGACTCGCTCAAGTCAAATCCGATCGCCGATTTTAAGGCTCATGCACAAATACATTGCCTTCTCCATTTTTGGCAATAAGGACGGAGCGAATTTGGTGGGTAAGGCTGAGCTCTTAATGTTGTGGGGCATGTGCAAGGGCCACCACATTAATCTCGCTTTTTGGCTAGCCGATCGCTTTTGCCAAAGTGTTGCCGACAAAGGGAAGAAATCTTATACATGGGACATATATTACACAGCTATCCATTAATTTAGGTTTGATTTCGGATGTTTCTGTTGAGACTCTTACTAATCTTTCTCTTCACAGGGCTTGTACTCTCATTCCCATGGACTTCGCGGCCCTGAAAGCAATGTGTAACACCCCGGATTTGATAACCCAGGCCGGGATGCCACCGCCACACCTCCCAAGCAAGACACGAGTTCATTCGAGCTCGCTTGAGAGATGCAAGGCTAAAGGTATTTCAAAAATAATTTAAAAACAAGCCCAAAAGGATTTACTTTAAAATAACATGGTATAATTCAAATAAGTCGCAGCGGAAAATTTAAATATGGGCCGACATGGCCAAAACGCAGTGGGTAATTTAAGTCTAACAAAATACAACATTCACAATTTCTAATTTAATTCCCGAGCCCCAATATGCGTGCATGCTCATGCCATTTCTTCATACTCTGTAAAAGAAAAATAAAACAACGGGTTTTATCAGTATATAAAATACTGAGTAAGTTAATTCTTAACATAACAATAATGGGTTTTAAATGTACTTAATAAAAATTCACCTTTTTACTCATGCACATTTTATAATATGAAAATGTATTTTGACAATATTGACAATAAGGATTTAAAGGCATGATTCTAAACGTAAAGAGACGTACACAAATACTAAGGATATAAATTTTTAGGAATTAGCAAAAAGGAATTTATTTTAAGCCAAAAAGGGTTTTAAAAATCATGGGATAAGGTATATGTTCTCGCACATCTAATGTTTCATTCTTCTATTGTTGTTTCAATATGATTGAGATCACCGTATTCCACTTGGGCACTTATGTCCACAAGTCTCACAAACCAAAATTCACTAGGGCCCTTATGTCCATTAGCCATACAAATCACCATTCGCTAGGGCTCTTATGTCCACAAGCCTCATGGTCAATATTTCACTAGGGCTCTTATGTCCGCTAGTCATACGCTTGGGCTCTTATGTCCACAAGCCACATAATCAATGTTTCACTAGGGCTCTTATGTCCGCTAGTCGTACGCTTGGGCTCTTATGTCCACAAGCCATATAATCAATGTTTCATAGTATCCAACTCAATCATAAATCACAATGTTTTCAAAATTGTTGAAAGTGTCGCAAGGAAAGTTTCCCCATAATTCTCAAGGTTTGATAAACGCACACGTCGCAGATTACGCCTTTTGGTTTCAAAAATTCATTCTTAAGGCGATCACTATGAAATTTACTCAGTGTACCAACGACACCCTAACGAGCAACTTTCGTGTTTTAGGTTTCTCGAAATCAGGTAAGGAACCAAGTTAAATTTTACGATCTTCTTAAAAAGTATAATCTGCCAACTTTCCGGTAACAGCGCACTGTTTTTAAAACATGTTTCCGACCTAGTAAACGAACTCCGAAAATTATGAAATTTTACAGGCATGTAAATGACACAAAAATGAACAAGTTCTATTAGAGGTATTTTGTCCGGAAACACTCCGGATCAGATCAGATCCGCGCATCAAGTTCAGTTAGGAAATCTGTTCTTAATTTCTTTTTAAAGCACAGAATATTCAGGTCGCGTTCGGAAGTCCAAATGCTAACGAAAATTTACGAGATTTTACAGACACACTCTAGAGATTTTTATCTACAACTTTTGTTTACATTGCAAAGATTAGTTCGGACTAGAAATGGTAGAAACATGCCCATCAAGTTTGCCTACATATTCTGTCAGAATGTTATTTCAAACGCAGACTGTTGAGATCGATTTTGACGACACAAACTTAACCAAAATTCACGAAATTTTAACCACACCTTCTCAAAACAATTATCTACAACTTTTATGTTTACACCAAAGGTTAGTTTTGAAAGAATCCTTAAGAAAAACGTCAAGGAAATTGAACACGCAAAACTGTCAACAGATTCGGTTTTAAACGAAAACGCAGAGTATACCAGATTCGATTTGACGGAACAAACGTCGACGAAAATGTTTGAAAATTTGACACAATATACTATAAAACATTAGGAAAAATTTTGTAGTTTTAAGTTTCTCCGTTTGAATGCTCAAAAAAGGTTTAAAAGTCGGATTTCAGAAAACGCGCGTAGGGAGGGTTTTTAGGACAGATTTTCGTACGTTGACTAAAACTTGCATACCATTCGATTTTAGGGCACCAAAGCGGTTATGAGAAGAATCAACTTACAGTATCTAAGATCTAAAGTCTTAGATTTCGTCGGGATGGCCTCTGGAGTCCGTGAACACGTCCAATCCACTCGTCTCTTTCTCACCGGTCCCGATTTGTCAATACGAGGTAGAAAAACTATGTGTTAATCATTATGGTCGACTATAACTTATGAAATAACGACTAAAACCATTGCTTACCACCACCCTATGGCTGTAGAGTGTCAAAACTTCATCCAAACGTCTCCTCGTTCGGTTCTTTCGTCGAAACAACTCACAATTTCCCTTTTGATTGAATTTTCAAATTTGTTTGGAGGTGGGAATGGAGTGGGGCGGCTGCTAGGGTTCCTTGGGATTGAGATTTCGTCCCCTAATAGCCCCAAGATGTTTTCCAAACGCCAGGAGACAGGTTTCCATCATTACGGGTCGGAAAATCGGGACGGTGATCGAGTTTCCTTCCTTGGCCGCAAATTTCTCGCAGCCTGCATGGTTGGCGCGGTGGTGGCGCTGCCCCGCGCGGGGACCGCGCGGATCCGGTCTGGACCGCGGTCCGGACCGGGTCGTGCGATTCGTCGGGTCCTTTCCTCCTCTCTTTAGGACTTCTATCCTTCTACAGTTCGAGCTCGATTTTTCCGGGTCATTCTCGGATCATGATTCCCATCTTAAATCTATTTCGACTTGAAATGGATTTTGTGTTTGAAATCTTAAGTCCGTCGGTTTCGGATTTGTCGGCTTCTAATTCGTCGTCTTTTGGCTCCCGTGCAATAATTTATCTAGTTAAATTATTTCCGACTTCACGGGTTCTTGGAATTAAAATTCTTTTTCTTCTTGAATTTAATTCCAATTCTTTTGGAATCAATCTATGGAATATCTTCGGCTTCCTTTCCCTCTTTTATTCCATCTTGAATTTTGAATCTATCGGCGTTTCATTTTCGAGCAATAATTTATTGTGATAAATTATTTTCTTCTTCTCGGAGATATTTCGACCTTGAACGGATTAAGAAATAGATTTTATTCCTTTGGATGCCGATAAAAATCCCGGGTATTACAGTCTACCCCCTTAAGAATCAACTTCGTCCTCGAAGTTGTGTGTTAGCTTCTCGTGAGCTAGGAACTAATGTAAATTTGGTTTTTATTTCTTGTATCATATCATGTCATTTTTATTTCTTATTTAACGACTGTGCTTAGAATTGAAATTTCTAAGTTGCCTACGTACCCCGTGAAGGGATCAAGCCATTACGTAGTTCAAAACAATTTGAATTTGTTTATTAATTGATTTGGGATGCATAATATTCGGGTGGTTACACCTCTCCCCCTTAAGATTACAGTTATGTCCCCATAACTGCCTACACATTATTCTCAAGGATGTTAGGGTTTTGACCTTGTTCCTTTTCAGCCTCTACCTGTTGAAGGTTCACCAGATTTATTCTCCTTTCGATCGCCTCCTCTGGCGTTCGACATCCCCTAGCCATGTGACCAAACTTGCCGCACTTATAGCAGGCTCCAGGCTTCGGGCACCGGCGCACCAGATGCGGTCGATTGCACCGTGGGCATTTTGGTATGAATGCACCACGGTTATCATTCCCTCTAGACCCATCGAATCTAGCTTGGTCATTGCCCCTCCTAAAGTTATTATTGTTGTTCTTATTACGATTCTTCTTCTCAAATCCTTGCGAGTTTTTGCTCGATTCGCCATTGTCCTTTCGCTTTAATTGTTGGACACGCGCGACTGCTACTGCCCGGTCATATACCGCCTGCAAAGTCGTGCATTGTCCTCCCACCAATATCTCTCGAATATCAAGATTCAAACTCATCTCGAACTTCTGAGCCTTGTCGAAGTCAGTTGGCACCATTGTAGGAGCAAATCTAACCAGCTCCTTAAACTTGGCATAGTACTCTTGTACCGTTTGCCCACCTTGTTTCAAATGGACGAATTCTTCATACTTTGCGGCCTTAATGCTCATTGGGTAAAACCTTTCCCTCAAAACCTCCTTAAATTCTTCCCATAGGTAGGCTTTAGTCAAATTTCCTTGGAGGTTATGCCACCATTCGTCGGCCTCTCCGCCAAGATAGTAGGTCGCCACTTGGACCTTCTCGTCCTCGGGACATTTGATAGCGCTAAGGAGCTTATCAAATGTGCGGATCCAATCTTCAAGTTTGGCCGGATCCTCTTGGCCATCATAGTGGGTTGGCTGGTAAGGGTTCACTAACGCTAGGTAATTGAGTCGGGCTGCCGGCGGTGGTACACCCACTGGTGTCCTTCGTACCTCGGCGTTTCCCAAAGCTATGAGGATTTCTTCCATAGTTCTTAGGCGTTCGTCCAAATTATTGGGAATAGGAGGCGCTTGCCCTTTATGAGCAATCTCGGTATTGTTGGGTGCGTTGGGGAGGTCAGCGTTGGTGTTGTTTGGGATTTCCTTCCTCGATTTTCCCTTAGGTGCCATTTTCTGTTATCAACGCACGTGAAGATAAGTTTCTAATCTAAGGCAAGTTAGCGTTCAAGAAAATCTATAAGATAGGATTGGCAAGAGGTAATAGATAGGAGCATGCTAAACTTAGGTGATCAAGTTCTAGGACTAAAGCAAAATTAGTTTTAAGCAAACGCTTCTGAGTCAAGGTCATGACAAATTTTAAGGTAAGAGTTTTGACACTGTTAATTCACATAAAAAAAATTAGCGCAATATTCATGTATGTATGTATGCGAATGCATGTATGCTTTATACAATCCTACCCCAACCCCGAAAAATATTTTCGTGACTTTAAAAACTTGTTGGAAAAATTTCTATGCATACGTAAATATTTTCCATGGGTTTAAAATAAATTTTGTTCCATGGAAATAAAACTTAAAATTTAAAAATAATAATAATGATGGTACTTAAAAATTTAAAAAAAATAATATTAATATTTGTTTAAAAATCCTTGGGCCTCTATATTGGCCAAAAATAATAATAATAACTTAAAAATATTTCCGGGCTCTGAAAGCAATGTGTAACACCCCGGATTTGGTAACCCAGGCCGGGATGCCACCGCCACACCTCCCAAGCAAGACACGAGTTCATTCGAGCTCGCTTGAGAGATGCAAGGCTAAAGGTATTTCAAAAATAATTTAAAAACAAGCCCAAAAGGATTTACTTTAAAATAACATGGTATAATTCAAATAAGTCGCAGCGGAAAATTTAAATATGGGCCGACATGGCCAATACGCAGTGGGTAATTTAAGTCTAACAAAATACAACATTCACAATTTCTAATTTAATTCCCGAGCCCCAATATGCGTGCATGCTCGTGCCATTTCTTCTTACTCTGCAAAAGAAAAGTAAAACAACGGGTTTTATCAGTATATAAAATACTGAGTAAGTTAATTCTTAACATAACAATAATGGGTTTTAAATGTACTTAATAAAAATTCACCTTTTTACTCATGTACATTTTATAATATGAAAATGTATTTTGACAATATTGACAATAAGGATTTAAAGGCATGATTCTAAACGTAAAGAGACGTACACAAATACTAAGGATATAAATTTTTAGGAATTAGCAAAAAGGAATTTATTATAAGCCAAAAAGGGTTTTAAAAATCATGGGATAAGGTATATGTTCTCGCACATCTAATATTTCATTCTTCTATTGTTGTTTCAATATGATCGAGATCACCGTATTCCACTTGGGCACTTATGTCCACAAGTCTCACAAACCAAAATTCACTAGGGCCCTTATGTCCACTAGCCATACAAATCACCATTCGCTAGGGCTCTTATGTCCACAAGCCTCATGGTCAATATTTCACTAGGGCTCTTATGTCCGCTAGTCATACGCTTGGGCTCTTATGTCCACAAGCCACATAATCAATGTTTCACTAGGGCTCTTATGTCCGCTAGTCGTACGCTTGGGCTCTTATGTCCACAAGCCACATAATCAATGTTTCATAGTATCCAACTCGATCATAAATCACAATGTTTTCAAAATTGTTGAAAGTGTCGCGAGGAAAGTTTCCCCATAATTCTCAAGGTTTGATAAACGCACACGTCGCAGATTACGCCTTTTGGTTTCAAAAATTCATTCTTAAGGCGATCACTATGAAATTTACTCAGTGTACCAACGACACCCTAACGAACAACTTTCGTGTTTTAGGTTTCTCGAAATCAGGTAAGGAACCAAGTCAAATTTTACGATCTTCTTAAAAAGTATAATCTGCCAACTTTCCGGTAACAGCGCACTGTTTTTAAAACATGTTTCCGACCTAGTAAACGAACTCCGAAAATTATGAAATTTTACAGGCATGTAAATGACACAAAAATGAACAAGTTCTATTAGAGGTATTTTGTC
>JAOANR010000009.1:34704973-34725225 GCA_030278955.1 Hygrophila difformis | reverse complement strand
CCCCCCAGGAAACATTCCGGATCAGATCAGATCCGCGCATCAAGTTCAGTTAGGAAATCTGTTCTTAATTTCTTTTTAAAGCACAGAATATTCAGGTCGCGTTCGGAAGTCCAAATGCTAACGAAAATTTACGAGATTTTATAGACACACTCTAGAGATTGTTATCTATAACTTTTGTTTGCATTGCAAAGATTAGTTCGGACTAGAAATGGTAGAAACATGCCCATCAAGTTCGCCTACATATTCTATCAGAATTCTATTTCAAATGCAGACTGTTGAGATCGATTTTGACGACACAAACGTTAACCAAAATTCACGAAATATTAACCACACCTTCTCAAAACAATTATCTACAACTTTCATGTTTACACCAAAGGTTACTTTTGAAAGAATCCTTAAGAAAAACGTCAAGGAAGTTGAACACGCAAAACTGTCAACAGATTCGGTTTTAAACGAAAACGCAGAGTATACCAGATTCAATTTGACGGACCAAACGTCGACAAAAATGTCTGAAACTTTGACACAATATACTTTAAGAGATTAGGAACAATTTTGTAGTTTTAAGTTTCTCCGTTTGAATGCTCGAAAAAGGTTTAAAAGTCGGATTTCAGAAAACGCGCGTAGGGAGGGTTTTTAGGACAGATTTTCGTACGTTGACTAAAACTTGCATTCCATTCGATTTTAGGGCACCAAAACGGTTATGAGAAGAATCAACTTACAGTATCTAAGATCTAAAGTCTTAGATTTCATCGGGATGGCCTCCGGAGTCCGTGAACACGTCCAATCCACTCATCTCTTTCTCACCGGTCCCGATTTGTCAATATGAGGTAGAAAAACTATGTGTTAATCATTATGGTCGACTATAACTTATGAAATAACGACTAAAACCATTGCTTACCACCACCCTATGGCTGTAGAGTGTCAAAACTTCATCCAAACGTCTCCTCGTTTGGTTCTTTCGTCGAAACAACTCACAATTTCCCTTTTGATTGAATTTTCAGATTTGTTTGGAGGTGGGAATGGAGTGGGGCGGCTGATAGGGTTCCTTGGGATTGAGATTTCGTCCCTTAATAGCCCCAAGATGTTTTCCAAACGCCAGGAGACAGGTTTCCATCATTACGGGTCGGAAAATCGGGGCGGTGATCGAGTTTCCTTCCTTGGTCGCAAGTTTCTCTTAGCCTGCATGGTTGGTGCGGTGGTGGCGCTGCCCCGCACGGGGACCGCGCGGATCCGGTCAGGACTGCGGTCCGGACCGGGTCGTGCGATTCGTCGGGTCCTTTCCTCCTCTCTTTCGGACTTTTATCCTTCTACATTTCGAGCTCAATTTTTCCGGGTCATTCTCGGATCATGATTCCTATCTTAAATCTATTTCGACTTGAAATGGATTTCGTGTTTGAAATCTTAAGTCCGTCGGTTTCGGATTTTTCGGCTTCTAATTCGTCGTCTTTTGGCTCCCGTGCAATAATTTATCTAGTTAAATTATTTCCGACTTCACGGGTTCTTCGAATTAAAATTCGTTTTCTTCTTGAATTTAATTCCAATTCTTTTGGGATCAATCTATGGAATATCTTCGGCTTCCTTTCCCTCTTTTATTCCATCTTGAATTTTGAATCTATCGGCGTGTCATTTCCGAGCAATAATTTATTGTGATAAATTATTTTCTTCTTCTCGGAGACATTTCGACCTTGATCGGACTAAGAAATAGATTTTATTCCTTTGGATGCCGATAAAAATTCCGGGTATTACACAATGCAAATCATCTCTTACCAAGGTGTTGTCTCCTACTTCGGTGACATTGTCATCCCTACTGCTGCTCCTGGCCCCTCTTCTGCTGCACGGCCCTCTGCCGCACCTGCTGTTGCTGATCCTTCTTCACCTACCACATCCTCCGATGATGCTGAGCTTCATGGACCTCCCGCCAGCTACTTTAAAGTGCGGTTTGATCAGCTGTCCCAAGAACTTGCTCTTCAAAAGCAAGCCCATGATTCCTTCCACACTGAAGTCACCGATTCACTCGCCTCTCTCCAATATGCTCTATGGTCATTCTTCTAGCATTCAGGCTTCACTCCACCACCGCCTCCGGCTCGCCAGTGAGTCGTTGCATCGATTCCAATCTAACTGCAAAATTGGTCGGTCGCACGGCCAATCAATTACTTATCCTATTTCTGCAAACACAAATAATGTAGTACAACACAAGGTATCGTCTCCACAGGGACTGTGATATGTAATTCCAATGTATTACAAAAATTAAAATAAAGTTTGGGTGGTGGGGTGTTTGATTTGAATGACCTATAAAGCTAAGGAAATAATAAAAAAATAAGTAACAAAAGCAAATAATAAAACTGGAGACAAAGAACGGGATTAACTATGAATTAAAAAGCCTAGTCCTAGGATTGATTTGGGATTGGTACTTGAATTAGATCATCGATTTAATAAAGAATGAATTCATACACCATTGATAAATTAGTTATAGTTACCAGGTCCGCTTAGGCAACCAATTTTTCCATACTGATTAGATAACTAAGGTACGACCGTTAGTTATCCCTAGTTGGGTACAATAATCCTAGGTACGACCGTCGGATTTAATTGCCCAATTGAATTATAAACTAGAAAAACCCAATTCGAGTAATCTACACATACGATGCGTAGATTAATGTCAATTATGCAATTCCTTGGGAAGGAACTAATCAACCCAATTGTCACCTATTCGAATAGAAATACAATTACGGGTATCCTATTCAAATTGACTACCAATCATCAAGCCAAATAAAATACCGGTACCAAAATCTTCATTCAACTCAACAATTGCAACGATAAACATAGAAATTGCATAAATACCAACGGAATAAAAATCCACAAAGAGTATAAACAATCTCCCAAATCCAAGTACCAAGTCAAATCAAAACCTAGAACTAGAAAGGTGAATCTACTCCATAGTCATGAGAAAGAAGAAAACAAAAAGCATTACAACCATAGACTTGGAAAGAATTTAATCGATTCTTCTCCTTCTTCCTTGGTTGTCTCGCCTGTCTGGTCTCCCCAAAAATCCAATTCTGTCGTCTCTCCTCCAAGTTTGAATTCTTCTTATTTCTTCCTCTCCAAGCCTGGACCCATTTCCTTCTTTTTTTTTTCTTTCCTTAATTGATTAAGCAAGATATTTTTGTCTTCACAGCAAATGGGCCTAGATCCATTAGGGATTAATTTCCAACTAGCCACACAAGAATTGCTCATGACCATGATTAAAGTGTTCCTTGCTTGCTGCCATTTTGTATCAAATAGCCACTTTTTCACTTGTTTCCACTCCATCATCTCCAAGCCTACAAAATAATCAAAATATGCACAAATAAGTCATATTCACACTTAATAGATTCCAGACCACTTAAAATATTAACAAGATGTATGAACATATTTACTCTTATCACTATATTTTATCTTATGTAAATGTATTAAAAAGTCGAATCAAAGTTACACCATGAACAGTGACAAAACTCCCAACGTGTCAATAATTTAGGAAAGGAGGAAGTATGTACTAAAGAGGATTGGGTCTTACAGAAAAATATTCTGGGCAACCATTGCTCATCTTATTGCTTTTGATATGAACCTAGTCCGGTTAAGGTATAGATTAGGTGGAGTCTTCACCTGCAGCGTGATGAGAGTAAATATGATGCGAGAGTGTGTTTTTATAATTGATTAAAAATATTATCACAAAATCATGCCCCATCATTAATTTCATAAACATCACCATTACAAAAATATTTTTCCCATAATGATCTGCACCTGCAGCGTCTACACACTTACAGTCCAGGAACCATGACAAGTTTGACATTAAGGTTGCAAATAGGCTAGGCCAGATTAGACTTATGCTTGAACGGCCTAAGCCTGCTTTGACTTTTTAAGGCCCGATCATGATCTATTATATTTGATAGGCGCCTGGCCTATTTATTTAAATAGGCCAGTTTTAAAGCATTTTAAAAGCCTAATTAAGTCTATCTAAAAAATGAATTAAAATTCTTTTATATATCCGGATATAATCATAAGTTTGGAAGACATGAATTTATGCATTTGACAAATCGTCATCCACAATTATTTTTATGTGGGAGAAAACTTATAAATATTTTTAAAATATATAGTATAAGATAAAATAATAATAATAATAATAATAATAATAATAATAATATCATAGATTCCTATGCAGTAAACATAAACAGACTAATACTTCCTCCGTATCACTATTTTTGTTACGGACCCACCCAGCACGTATGCCGATACACATTTTTAACGGTTAATAACTTGAATTGTGTACAACGAAAAGTTATAAAAAGTTAATTGTCTAAAACTACAAGATTAGACGAATCTAACAAGATCTCACTTGACTATATTTTTTCTTACATAGCTATGATAAAAACTCGAATCAAAGTTAAACAGTGAATAGTGCAAAAAAATCATCCGTAACAAAAACACCAATACGGAGGTAGTAACAATGATAAATAGGCCGGCCTGCTAGGCCTAATAGGTTTTTTATAAAGCATGGCCTAAATTTATTTAGCTAAATGGGCATTCAAAATAATCTGAGCCTAGCCTGTTTATTAAAAAAGCCTAGCCTGACCTGACCTTCGATGGGCTAGACCATAAATCCTTGTGGAATAATTTCTCCTAGACCCGGCAATATGGGTAAATACACGTAGACACGACACGTACACGACCTGTGTTTTACATGTACGGGTCTTCAAAAAACAGATACGGGTCAAAACAGGTCGACCCGTTTAGTACACGAATACAATTTGGCTCAAATGCAGGTTTATCTGTTTTACCCGAATTGACCTGTTTTTCACCCGAATTGACCTGTTTTTTTATACAGGTCACCTGTTATCTGAATCAGACACATATCTGTATTTTACCTGTATTTTACCTGTATATATTTAAGTACAATAGAATTAAATTTAAATAAAATACGCACAAGGTAAACTTTATGTTTAATATTGGATTTGAACTTTGGATTTTTTTTTTTAAGTTTGAACTTTTGTATTTGAATGTTTGAAGATGAATTGTTGAGTCTACTAGGAATTTTATGATTTGAATTATGGGAATGTAATATTTTATATTTTATTTTAAAAGTTTAAAAAGTAATTTGATACGAAGTATAATTTAGTAGAATAGAAGTAAACAGGTAAAATACAGGTAAACAGGTCACAGGTAAATTCGACATGCGTGTCCACATGTTCAAATTCACGTGTATACAGGTCGACACGCATGTGATCCGTTTTTGAAACAGGTCGTGTACAGGTTTTGAAATACGGGTAAATTCTAAAAACAGGTCGTGTACAGATACAGATCAAACAGGTAAACAGGTACTTGACACGTATAACATACACGACCTGTTTACCCATATTGTCAGGTCTAATTTGTCCTATTCCCACTCCCACCCTATTTCACAGCTGAGCAGTTGTCTAAATTGGATACTTTCTTCATTTTCAACATATATGTTGGTGGGCCGCAGCCATTTCGAAGCCCGCGCAAAATTTTCGTGTTGGGTTGTCACTCCAAGAAGGCGAACTGTAATTCCTATGTAGCTCACAAGCCCATGAAAGTGTTTTTGTTTGGTTGATAGCCCAGGAAATTGAATACCACTATATAAATATTCTTGGTTAATAAAAACAATATTTTATAAGGCTTTAACCCTAAACCCCTCTCGAAATCATTCTCCTGATTCATAAGATATCAAACCCAAAAAATCAATCTTAAATATAGTTTAGTGAGCTCAAGTTAACTGTTCTTAGTATACTACTAGAAAAAATTCAAATTCGATAGAAAAAATTCAAATTTGATCGTTAAAATTATAGTCGCTGACGAATTCAGTGGCAAACCACTTTATTAAGCGAGTTCTACCAAACTTTTCAATTGCTAAGACAGAAAATTCTCGTAATGATGGTAACACTGTATAGGTTTAAATGCAAAGTTTAATTTATTTTATAGTCTTTAGAGATCGTTTGAAATGGCTTTTAGGTGAGTGCTTTTGGTTTTTGCTTCTGCCAAAAGCACTTTTGATAGAAAAGAGGTGTTTGTTTTGGCTTTTGGAAAAAAGCAAAAGCACCATGAGAAGCCAAAAAAATGCTTCTCAGAGAAGCACCCCTGTGCTGCTTCTCCCAAAAGCAGAAACTAAAAGCACTTCGTAAAATGTGCAAAGACTTAAATACCCCCACTACTTAATATAAATTACACTATAAATATATTTTATTATCATATTAAATAGCATGTCCTTTTTAGTAATTACCACATTCCAAAAGCACTTTTCATTTTTATTCATCCAAACATATTTTAAAAAAAAGCCGCTTTACAAACATCCCATCCAAACACAAAAATTACATGCTTTTGCTTTTGACTTCTGCTTCTGCTTCTACTTTTAACTTCTGCTTTTTACAAGTTCCCACGTTATATATAATATTTAACTATTACTCTTTTTTTTTTCAAATTTAAAGTTTTAGAAACTCATATAATATCAGATCTCCACTTTATAATTTATATATACTAATATAAATTACATAAGAATTATTGTGTAAGTTAGATATTAATTAATCTCCAAATTACAAGAAACAAATAAAGAGAATTAGTGATTCTTAAGATACCGTGTTAAAAGACGCTAAAAATTATGCGTTCCCAATATTTTATATTGCGCTCAAGCTCTCTAATAATGTCAGACAGATCAAATTCCATGGAAAATAGTAGTAGTATTTTGCAATGAAATAAAATGATACCAGGATGAGTCAAGAAAGAATGTCCATACTCCACCTGATACGTGGCTTTACTTGCAAGTATATATACGAAAATGAGACAAAAAGAAACAACACATCAATTCAGAAAATGAACCATGAACATTTTGTCATGTAGTATGTATGTACTATACCCTTCATTGGTAAGAATAAGTCAGCCTGCTGTAATAAGTGCAAAAGAGAGGTATCAGCGCCCGGAAGGGGTTAGGGTGCAGGCACCTTTAGGTACAGACTTTGTATGTGTTAAAATGGTAATGTTCGGACATAAAAATTAGACATATACTTCATCCGTTTTTTTTAAAGGTTACACTTCTCATTTGCACGTATACCAATGCACATTTTCAACGATTAATAACTCAAATTCGGTACAAGTGAAAATTCTAAAAATTTAATATTTTAAACACTACAAGATGAGATGAATCCAACAAGATCTCACTTGGCTATATTTTGTCTTCTATAACTATAATAAAAATAGAAATCCAAATGCTACAATGAACAGTAAAAAAAGTCAAAACATAACATTTAGAAAAAACGAGGGAGTATTATTCAGATATATACCATATTTTTAGTCTCTCATCACATGAAATGGCATACACATCACATAAAATACTTGCAGACATCACATAATACAAGTATATAAGGCACTATGTAACCACATTTGACCATGGCTGTTTGGATTATATACATCACTTTTAATATCCCATAATATGAAATGTCGTATACACCACATACAATACTTCCAGGCATCACACAGATAGGACTACGCATCACACATACCTGTGTAGACGGATGAATCACAAACTCCCTGAGATTTTACCCGTAGGTTCTCCATCCATGGAACCTTGAATGGGCTCTCCTGTAAGTTCTTCATCCATGAACGTGATTTTCATACAAGTTTCCGGCATGGCTTCTTCCGTAGATTTTTCATCCGGCGGTGGCATATTTAAATCTATAATTTCGTCCATTGAAGAGTTGTCGGAGTACAACTGGAGAGTGATTGTAGCGGGAGGGTTTCAGAGATTTTGGATGGAGAAGATGATGGTTTTGGGTGGGGAAGATGACAGTTTTGGTGGGAAAAGATGCGGGAATGTGGCAGTGTTGGTGGGGGGAATGGTTTTCAGTGACACAAGGGTCTGCGATGTTTGCTGTAACACCCCGGTTTTTGGTCACCCAGGTCGGGATGTCACCGCCACACCTCCCTAGTAAGACACGGTTTCTCCGGCTTACTAAAGAGATGCAAGGCTAGGTATTTCAGTATTTAAAATATTTAAAACATTTGCAAACAGCCCATACAATATAAATTTGAAAATAACAATATCATAATGCAGCGGAAATAATATTTAAGTATAATATTGCAGCGGAAATGTAAATAAGACCGACATAGTCAAAACACGGATTCAACAGGCCTGTTTATTCTATAGTCTAATGCAAGAATTTAAAAATAAAGTTTCACAAAAACATAATTTCCCCCATGCATGAACGTGCTCATGCTCATTCCACATACTCTGTAAGGAAAAGGAAAAATAAACGGTTTGGTCAGCACAACTTGCTGAGTAAGTTAACACATGCATGATCGTAGGTTTTAAAAGCCAATAATTTAATATTTACATAAAAACATGATAATAAACCATAAATAATTCAATTTAATTGTCTAACCAATTTGCATAATTAATTCATGGCACTAGTCAATAATACATTTAGCATAATTTAAAATGAAAGCCATAATTAATTTAAATAACGCATTTAACAATTTAAACGATAACGATAAATAATCCAATTTAATTTAAATTCCCCATTACATCCCCGATTTAGTAATTTCAAGTATTTCACAATTGCATCGCAATCTCGACAAGTTTAGCCGGTAGCCCGGCGGCCGCAACCGTATCTGCCATACCCAGTACCACTCCGGAGCCTCGGGAAATCCAGTGGACATTCTCGAGAGTGTAGGCCATATGTCTCATGCCGTTTTGGCAATATCATATCTCAATTTTCGCGCGGGGTCACCATCGCCCATAAAGGCACGAAGTGAAGCAGTTAGGGGGCACCCTGCAGAGCACTCACCCCTAATTTTAATTTATCAAGTTTGTAAGGGGATTTATTTCAAAAATTCTGATTTTATTTAATTTATTTAGAAAAAGATTTCGACTCGTTTCAACCCTAAAGGCTAATTCCATCCTTTCAACAAGATTTCAAGATTTGACTCCGGTAAACCGCTGTTTACTCTAAAATTAATTTAAAATCAGATTTAAGTCCAAAAATTGTGAAACTTTACCACAGACTCGGAAACACCGAGATGAACAACTTTCATGTTTTAACTTTTTCAATCCGAGATACCGCAACAGGTCAAAAACGTCGATTTTCGTCATATCATTAATCTGTCCGAATTTCGTGGACAGCAGTTCTAAAATTTCAAGATCTACCATAGCAATTCAACTTCAAATTCAACGAAATTTTACAGAGACCTTCTTAAGACATTTATCTACAACTTTTATGTTTGGCTAAAGATCTAAATCAGCCTAGAACCCTAGTCAAATACGTCATCAAGTTCAGACCTAAGTTCTGTCAAGAATTTCAAGATTCAAACTTAAGCAGTTCGGTTCCGGGTTGGTTTCAGATAACAAATCATCACGAAAAATTCTGAAAATTTTACAGGAGATAGATCTCAGCCTTAAGAACGTTTTTTAAGTTTTAAGTTTTCTCGTTTGGAGATTTTAAGGGTTCAGAAAAATCGTACAAAGTCGCTGCGCCGGTAAAAATCTCACGTTGACAGATTTTCGAAATTCTTGATTAAGCTTTTAGTTTTAAGTGTTTTAATTACTCCCAAAACAATGTAAGTGTCAACTTACAGATTTCCAGTTGTCCGGGAACATCGATTTCGGAGGCGTGGCTTCCAGTCCACCGTTTATCTCCTCGGTTCGTCGGGTTCTTCGTTCTAGATCCGATTCGAGGTGTAGAGAGGAAAGAAACTAAGTTAGAATCCGCTTTCGGATTGAGATCGTAAAAGATTGAATTGACAGGAACTTATCACGACGTTAGAGATCTCCCAATTTTCGTCCAAAACTGTCCCAAGCAGTCCTCGCCTTGGTTTCGTGCCTCCGACGACTCCGGATTTAGGGTTTTCGAACGTGAGAGAGTATGGATGTTTTGAAAAGTGTTCGGGGCTGTCAAGAGGGGTTATTTATTGGTAGACATGACCTAGGGATGTCCAAGGTCGGCCTTGGTGAGTCTTGAGCCGAAAGGTGTTCAACCGAAGCCGGAAATCCGGATTCGGGCGAGTGAATCTCGCAACCGGCGAATCTATCGTGTGGCGCGGTCGTGGCGCGCCATTTGGCCTTTCACCGCGCGGCCCACGCCTGGACTTCGGTCCGGGCGGGTCGTGCCTTTCCTCCTCTCTTTCGGACTTCTATCCCTCTATGCTCCCGGATTCCGATTTCCGGGCCATCTTCGGGTTCCTATTCCGTATCGTCATTTCCCTCGGATCTAAATTTATGTTTGGACTCGAGTTTAGGGTTTATGTTTGGTGTCGGGTACACGTGTAACAATTTATTCGACTAATTTTATCTTTGGTTTTACGAGTATTGGAAACTTAATTCCTTCTTAAATTAAATTCCATTTCTCATTTCCTTGTCTATGTATTATGTTTATTTATTTAGTATATTTATTTATTGTTATTGTTTTATTTATTGTTTATTTACTTATTTATTTTATTTATTTATTTATCTTATGTTGCAAAATTCTCGGGTATTACAATCTACCCTCCTTAAGAATCAACTTCGTCCTCGAAGTTGTGTTTCGGCTTTTCTCATGTTAAGAACGAATGCTTTTGTTTGTTTTATTATTGTGTGCCTGAACTTAGAATTAAAACTTCTAAGCTGCCTACGTACCCTGTGAAGGGATCAAGCCATAACGTAGTTCAAAACAATTTGAATTTATTTGGTTACAAAAAGTACGGAAATGCATGGTAAAATACGGATGTGACACCACGTATTACATCCTCTCCCCCTTAAGATTGCAGTTATGTCTCCATAACAGTGTCGGTGTCGGTTTGGAACAGTGTCGGATAGCGTTCCCTCATGTCCGATTCTAACTCCCATGTTGCTGTCTCGCTTTCATGGTTCGACCAAAGAACCTTGACCATCTTGACAGTTTTATTCCTCGTTACTCGCTCCTTAGTGTCTAGAATTCGCACTGGGACTTCTTCATAAGTCAGATCTTCATCGAGTTCGATTACTTCCGGTTGAAGTACATGTGTCGGGTCTGGCACATACTTCTTTAGTTGTGAGACATGGAAGACATTATGAACTCGATCTAGTTGTGGCGGTAAAGCCAGTCGGTAGGCCAAATTTCCGACTCGTTCTAGAATTTCGTAAGGTCCTATGTATCGAGGACTCAACTTTCCTCGTTTGCCAAAGCGCATCACCCCCTTCATGGGTGATATCTTTAGCATGACCCTATCTCCCACTTGAAATTCTAGGTCTCGTCGTCTCACGTTAGCGTAACTCTTCTGACGGCATTGAGCGGCTCTCATTTTTCCTTGAATCACCTTGATTTGTTGAGCCATGTCTTCGATAAGTTGTGGTCCCACTACCACAGACTTATCGTTTTCTTCCCAGCTCAACGGGCTTCGGCACTTTCATCCATACAACGCCTCGAATGGTGCCATGCCAATGCTAGCATGGTAGCTATTGTTATAGGAGAACTCAATTAAGGGTAAATGAGCTTCCCAATTTCCTTTGAACTCCAACACACATGCTCTCAGCATGTCCTCAAGTGTTTGGATCGTTCTTTCGGTTTGTCCATCCGTCATTGGGTGGAATGAGGTGCTCATTTTGATTTGAGTACCGAGAGCTTTTTGTAACTCCGTCCAAAAATGAGAGACAAATCTACTGTCTCTGTCGGAAATGATGTCATGTGGTACTCCATGTCGTCGTACCACATTATCGACGTAGGCTCGGGCCAATTGGTCCATAGTCCACGTGTCCTTCATCGGGATAAATATGGTTGTCTTCGTTAACCTATCCACAATCACCCAAATCTTATTCATGCCTTTAGGTGATCGAGGTAATCCCGAGACAAAATCCATTGAGATGCTGGCCCACTTCCAACTTGGAATCTCTAGTGGTATCATCAGTCATAAGGGTTTATGTCTCACTGCCTTAACCCTTTGACAGGTGAGGCATTTTGCCACGAAGTCTGCCACTTCTTCTCCATTCCCGACCACCAATAGATCTTCTTTAGATCTTTGTAAAGCTTGTCACCTCCGGGATGCACTGAATATGGCGTGTTGTGCCCTTCCTCCATCAACCTTCGCTTCAACTTGGCACATTTATGGGGCACACACCATCTCCCTTTGAAGCGAATGCTTCCATCATTGTGGACAGCAAATCCTATTGTCTTTCCCTCGGCAATATACCCCTTTATCTTTTCCAATTTCGCGTCGCCCGGTTGAGCGAGTCGAATTTCGTCCAATATTGGAGTTTCTACGACCATTACATTGATCACTCCACTCACTGTGCCAGGATGCACAAGTTCCACATCCAATCTTTCTAAATCCATATACAATGCCGGCGGAATTACCAACGAGTTTGTCACGTGTTGGGTTTTCCAGCTTAGGGCATTGGCTACCACATTCGCCTTCCCCTCGTGGTAGGATATCTCCAAATCGTAGTCCTTAATAAGTTCCAACCACCTTCGTTGTCTCAAATTCAACTCCTTCTGAGTGAATATATATTTCATGCTCTTGTGGTCGGTGAACATTCGACACTTCCGCCCGTAAAGATAATGTCTCCATATCTTTAGAGCGAAAACGACCGCTGCCAACTCCAGGTCGTGTGTCGGATAATTCTCCTCGTGAGGTTTTAGTTGGCGTGATGCATACGCTACGACTCTCGAGTCTTGCATCAAGACACAACCTAAACCTTCCTTCGAAGCATCGCTGTAAACTTCGAAGTCACCATTCTCTGATGGTAGCGTCAATACGGGTGTGGTTGTGAGTTGTTTCTTCAGCTCTTGAAACGCTGTCTCACAAGCCTCTGTCCACACGTATTTTACTCCCTTCTTCAGTAGCTGGGTCAAAGGTCGTGCGACTTTCGAAAAATCCTTCACGAACCGTCTATAGTACCCGGCTAATCCAAGGAAACTCCTTATCTCAGTTTGTCTCTTTGGAGTTGCCCATTTAGTTACGGCAGAAACTTTTGTCGGATCCACTGAAACTCCATCAGCGGATACTATATGTCCTAGAAATGCTACCTCCTTCAACCAAAAATCGCATTTGGACAATTTGCCGTATAGTTGGTTCTTTCGCAAGGTCCCTAACACTTGGTGCAAGTGCTGGGCGTGATCCTCCTCGCTTTTCGAGTAGATCAGGATGTCATCAATGAACACCACTACACACTGATCTAACAGCTCTCGAAATACATTGTTCATGAGGTTCATGAACATTGCTGGAGCATCTGTTAACCCAAAGGATACCCTGTGAACTCGTAGTGGCCATATCGAGTTCAGAACGCCGTCTTCGGAATGTCTTTCTCGGCGATTCTCAACTGGTGATACCCAGATCATAAGTCGATCTTCGAGAATACTGAAGCTCCCTTCAGTTGATCAAATAGATCCTCAATTCTCGGCAGAGGGTATTTATTCTTGATGGTCACTTGGTTTAACCCTCGATAGTCTGTGCAAAGACGTAATCCTCCGTCTTTCTTCTTAACAAATAAAACAGGTGCTCCCCAGGGGGAAGTACTCGGCCTTATGTACCATTTTCCTAACAGCTCCTCGAGTTGGTCCTTTAACTCCTTCATTTCCAATGGTGCCATCCGGTACGGAGCTTTTGAGACAGGCTCTGTGCCCGAGATGAGATCTATAGTGAACTCAAGATCTCTCTCAGGTGGCATTCCCGGGATGTCTTCAGGAAACACATCCGGGTATTCTCTTACCACTGGTATGTTGTCAACATTGTTCTCTCCCGCCTCAAGGTTGTGCACGTAGCACGCATATAGCTCATACCCCTTACGCATCAAGTTACTTAGTTTGAGTGCACTAACGATTTTGTTACTCTTCTTAGGGGGCTGAGAGTAAAAGATAACCCTCTTTCCCCTACTTTTTGACAAGGTGATCTTTTGCTTTTGGCATTCGATCACCGCCTTATACTGGGATAACCAATCCATCCCCAGTATAATGTCAAAGTCTCTTAAGTTAAATTCTACTAAGTTCACGAAGAATTCTACGTTTTTTATCAATATAGGAATTTCGTTATATCGTTTAGAGCAAGATACTACTTCTCCAGAAGGCAATTGAATTCCTAAGCTAATTCTCTCGCACTTAGATAGATCTAACTCAGGCACTATTCTTGATGCTATGATTGACCAACTAGCTCCAGAATCAAATAGAACTCTAAGGGGTGTATTCAAAACATGAAATGTACCTGCCATCACTTCTCCTTGTGCAGGCACGTCCGCTTGGTTAACCACGTTGAGCCTCCCCATAGGGCGTCCTTGGTTGCCCTGCTGATTCGCATTCTGTTGCTGATTTTGCTGTTGGTTTTGATTCTGCGGTGGCGGAGGTCGTTGGTTCTGGTTCTGATTCGGCGGCCTAAATTGCTTCTGAGGCGGTCTATACCCCTGGTTATTTCCGTTCCGCCCGTTTTGGTTCTGAGGCTGTTCCGGCCCCATGACCAAATCTTCCCTCCTTGTTATATTCTCGATCCTCGTCCGGCAATCCCGATGAATGTGACCCATTCGACCACATCGGAAGCAGGCGCCCTGTTGAGGGCATCCCCTCGCCAGATGGGGTCGTCCACATCTTGGGCAGGGTGGTATTGGCTCTTCTTGGTTAAACATCCTTCCATTGTTGGTTTGTTGTGGCTTATTCGGCCCTCCTCGTCGCTCATTTCTGCCCGTATTGTTCTCACTCCTTGTGTCCCGGTTCCTCTTGTCTTGGGGTCCCCTGCTGGACTCCCCACTCACCCTTCTCTTCAGTTGTTGCACTCGCGCTACTGCCACAGCGCGGTCATACACAGCTTGCAGGTCAGGGTAGTGCACCCCTGCAATCACCTCGCGTACTGCCAGGTTCAGTTCCATCTCGAACTTTTGAGCTTTCTCCGCATCCATGGGTACGAGTCTTGGTGTGAACCTTACTAGCTCCTTGAAACGAGTGTAGTACTCCTGCACAGTATGGCCTCCTTGCTTCAGCGACAGGAATTCCTCATACATTGCTGATTTAGTACTCAAGGGATAGAATCTATCCCTAAGCAGTTCCATCATTTCCGCCCGGAATAGGGCTCGTCGTCCTCCATCAGTTTGGCTTGTGTCGCCTGCCACCAGTCGTCCGCTTCGCCTCCCAAGTAGTACGAAGCGACGTGCACTCTCTCTCCTTCCGGACATTTGACTGCTCCCATCAGCTTGTCGAAGGTTCGGATCCACTCCTCCAGTTTAGTTGGATCCTCCTCACCAGCGTAATGGGGCGGCTGGTAAGGATTCACCATTGCCAAGTAGTTAAGGCGAGCCTGAGGCGGAGGTACCGCCGCAGCCTTCCCTTGATTGACTTGCGCGTTTCCTAGCGCAATCAAAACCTCTTCTATCGTCCGAAGACGATCGCCCACATTGTTCGGTGCGGGGGCGTCCTGCGCACCTTGGGATTATTCCTCTACAGGTTGAGCCGGTTCCGTGACATTTGGAGGTGTTTCAGTAGTAGTTTGGGGAGCAGATCATGAACCTAGCAAAATAGTATCTACTATAAATAGAGTCCCTAGCGTCTCAAGACATCCTCCGGTGCGGTAGCGGGATCCTCCTCCGGGTCTTCCTCCTCCGAACTTGGCGGCAGTAGATCGTCAAAGATGGTGTTCAAGTCTTGTCCATGAGCATCGATGTGTTCCTTCAGTATTAGGTTTTTCGTAGTGAGGGTTTGGACTTGGCGTTCGAGTTGGTTTATGCGGTGGTGATCCGCCTCTCTTAAGTTGCCCATGTGGTGCAGATTGGCCTCCAATTAAGCCATACGATGTTTCATTTGTTCTATGGTTTGTTGGGAGTCAAAGTGAGCGTTCATCATTTTAATCATCAAGTTCATCATATCTTGACTAGCCATCTAGCGCAAGCAAAAGATCTAGGTTAATATTCGTCAAGATTCTAGGTTAAAATTCGCCAAGATTCTAAGTTAAAATTCACCAAGATTCTAAGTTCTTTAAATAAAGGAGATGCAATATGCAAATGCAAATGATGATTTCCCCCCAAAAATAATTCATGCAATATATATATTTTTTCCCATGGGTTTTAAACTAAAAATTCATTTCCATGAAAATAATGCTAAAAAAATTTAAAATAATATTTAAAATCCTTGGACCTCTATATTGGGTCAAAATAATTATAATTTAGCTAAAAATAATTTTGGGGCTTCTATATCAGTAATATAATTACTAATGGTTTAAAAATAATAATCTAGTAATTTAAAAAAATAATAATTTAAAAATAATACTTTAGAAATAATAATGGTTTAAAAATAATAGTTTAAAAATATCCGGGCTTTGATACCAACTTGTAACACCCCGGTTTTTGGTCACCCAGGTCGGGATGTTACCGCCACACCTCCCTAGTAAGACACAGTTTCTCCGGCTTACTAAAGAGATGCAAGGCTATGTATTTCAGTATTTAAAATATTTAAAACATTTGCAAACAGCCCATACAATATAAATTCGAAAATAATAATATCATAATGCAGCGGAAATAATATTTAAGTATAATATTGCAGCGGAAATGTAAATAAGACCGACATGGTCAAAACACGGGTTAAACAGGCCCGTTTATTCTATAGTCTAATGCAAGAATTTAAAAATAAAGTTTCACAAAAACATAATTTCCCCCATGCATGAACGTGCTCATGCTCATTCCACATACTCTGTAAGGAAACGGAAAAATAAACGGTTTGGTCAGCACAACTTGCTGAGTAAGTTAACACATGCATGATCGTAGGGTTTAAAAGCCAATAATTTAATATTTACATAAAAACATGATAATAAACCATAAATAATTCAATTTAATTGTCTAACCAATTTGCATAATTAATTCATGTCACTAGTTAATAATACATTTAGCACAATTTAAAATGAAAGCCATAATTAATTTAAATAACGTATTTTAACAATTTAAACGACAACGATAAATAATCCAATTTAATTTAAATTCCCCATTACATCCTCGATTTAGTAATTTCAAGTATTTCACGATTGCAACGCAATCTCGACAAGTTTAGCCGGTAGCCCGGCGGCCGCAACCGTATCTGCCATACCCAATACCACTTCGGAGCCTCGGGAAATCCATGTGGACATTCTCGAGAGTGTAGGCCATATGTCTCATGCCATTTTGGCAATATCATATCTCAATTTTCGCGCGGGGTCACCATCGTCCATAAAGGCACGAAGTGAAGCAGTTAGGGGGCACCCTGCAGAGCACTCACCCCTAATTTTAATTTATCAAGTTTGTAAGGGGATTTATTTCAAAAATTCTGATTTCACTTAATTAATTTAGAAAAATATTTCGACTCGTTTCAACCCTAAAGGCTAATTCCATCGTTTCAACAAGATTTCAAAATTTGACTCCGGTAAACCGCTGTTTACTCTAAAATTAATTTAAAATCAGATTTAAGTCCAAAAATTCTGAAAATTTATCACTGACTCGGAAACACCGAGATGAACAACTTTCATGTTTTAACTTTTTCAATCCGAGATACCGAAACAGGTCAAAACGTCAAATTTCGTCATATCATTAATCTGTCCGAATTTCGTGTACAGTAGTTCAAAAATTTCGAGATCTACCATAGCAATTCAACTTCAAATTTAACGAAATTTTACAGAGACCTTCTTAAGACATTTATCTACAACTTTTATGTTCAGCTAAAGATCTAAATCGGCCTAAAACCCTAGTCAAATACATCATCAAGTTCAGACCTAAGTTCTGTCAAGAATTTCAAGATTCAAACTTAAGCAGTTCGGTTCCGGGTTGATTTCAGATACCAAATCATCACGAAAAATTCTGAAAATTTTATAGGAGATAGATCTAAGCCTTAGAAACGTTTTTTTTTGTTTTAAGTTTTCTCATTTGGGGAATTTTAAGGGTTCGGAAAAATCGTACAAAGTCGCTGCGCCGGTAAAAATCTCACGTTGACAGATTTTTGAAATTCTTGATTAAGCTTTTAGTTTTAAGTGTTTTAATTACTCCCAAAACCATGTAAGTGTCAACTTACAGATTTCCAGTCGTCCGGGAACGTCGATTTCGGAGGCGTGGCTTCCAGTCCACCGTTTATCTCCAACGGTTTGTCGGGTTTTTCGTTCTAGATCCGATTCGGGGTGTAGAGAGGAAAGAAACTAAGTTAAAATCCATTTTCGGATTGAGATCGTAAAAGATTGAATGGACCAGAACCTACCACGACGTTAGAGATCTCCCAATTTTCATCCAAAACAGTCCCAAGCAGTCCTCGCCTTGGTTTCGTGCCTCCGACGACTCCGGATTTAGGGTTTTCGAACGTATAGAGAGTATGGATGTTTTGAAAAATGTTCGGGGCTGTCAAGAGGGGTTATTTATAGGTAGACACGACATAGGGACGTCCAAGGTCGGCCTTGGTGAGTCTTGAGCCGAAAGGTGTTCAACCGAAGTCGGAAAATCCGGATTCGGGCGAGTGAATCTCGCAACCGGCGAATCTGTCGTGTGGCACGGTCGTGGCGCGCCATTTGGCCTTTCACCGCGCGGTCACCGCGCGCCCACGCCTGGACTTCGGTCTGCGCGGGTCGTGCGATCCGTCGTGCCTTTCCTCCTCTCTTTCGGACTTCTATCCCTCTATGCTCCCGGATTCCGATTTCCGGGCCATCTTCGGGTTCCTATTCCGTATCGTCATTTCCATCGGATCTAAATTTATGTTTGGACTCGAGTTTAGGGTTTATGTTTGGTGTCGGGTACACATGTAACAATTTATTCGATTAATTTTATCTTTGGCTTTACGAGTATTGGAAACTTAATTCCTTCTTAAATTAAATTCCATTTCTCATTTCCTTGTCTATGTATTATGTTTATTTAATTAGTATATTTATTTCTTGTTATTGTTTTATTTATTGTTTATTTACTTATTTATTTTATTTATTTATTTATCTTATATTGCAAAATTCTCGGGTATTACATTTGCCTACAGCTCCTATGGGCTTGATGAATCGTTCAGCGGATTAAGAGAAAAGTATGATTAGCTGGCATAACATCACGTTTTTCGCTGCATTTCATTGGTTATGGTTTTGATTGTGCTCAATGGGTTTGGTGAATAAACGTCCGCTAAGTTAACCGCTCGTGAATGCTTTTAATTTTTTGATGAGGCGGTTTAGTGTGTGTATTCCCATGTGATGTTTGTTGGTATGTGATGGGTATGCAGGTACTGACCAATTAAGGGGTCTGTACCCTATCTCAACTGATCAGGGCCGTATAAACAATGCTTGTCATTCCTACTGTTAGGTCCAAATGACGAGATGACGCCTGAAACATGTTTTTTCCTGCAAACTAGTTCAAACACCTTTCGTGAACACCCGTTATTCAGTTTAAGATAATATGCAGCGGAAGAATAAGAACTGAAAAACGTAAAGAGAACAAACATATGAATTTATTGACCCAGTTCGGCACAAGCCTACATCTGGGGGATACCAATCCAGGAGTCTCCACTATTTGTTCGAACAGGATCCGCGATCTAAACAATAGTGAATTGAAATCTGCCGAACCCCAATCTCCAAGCAGATGAATTGTCAGACCAAAACACTCCCTAGTTTTGGTGAAGATCTCCCCGACATTGCTTCAATTTTTTGAAGGCTCCCCCTTCAAGTTTCTCTTGGACGAAATCTGTTCGCAGATCCTCCTCTTCAAGATGTATCTAATGAGCGCAAGTAACTACGTCGAACGCCTTGGATAATCCCCTTGAGTGCTATCGTCACCTTCAACCAAAGGGCAAGTAAATTTCTTGTCGATCCAAGTCTACCCAAGGCTCGGTTGTATATCAATGACCAATCACAATATACAACACGAATGAACTTCTTCACTGTTGAATAAAAATAAGAACACTGGTGAAGAAATTCAAAATGCACTTCGCTTGAATTGGGAGAAAACTCTTGTTGTGGAAGATGAATGATTCGAAGTTGCTTTGCTAGCAAAAGATAAATCCCTATAAGAAGTGCAAGGATCGGCTCTCTATGGAAGGTAAATAATCCTCATTGTGTACAATCTTTACATAGTGAGAAGTTTCCATATTTCCAGGATTAATATATTTTCTTTCCATAAAATATGATAGAAATCTCAGAAAATTCGCAGACAGCTGCTGGGACGATTATGGAAGATCTGCAGATTTACTTTCCAGAAATAGGTTATTCTGGATAAGATTTGCCCAGAGTCCAGCGATGGTGTTCGAACATCTTTTGTGAACACATACTGCCAAAAATGTTCCTAACAATCTCCCCCTTTTTGGCAGGATGTG